>JAYXKI010000010.1:1200000-1710715 GCA_037892935.1 Phlebopus portentosus
AAATGTGATCTGTAAAGCCGACGCCATTCGTCATCCGTCGTCAGCGATCACGCCCGGATTCAGATTCAGTTGATCGACGCGACTCGCCTTTCCTTCTTTCGATCGCAACATCAACGCTAGTCAACAAATGCCAGACTTGGGAGAAGAAAATAACTTGACTTCAGGAGCAACACATCCATCAAACGGAATGATTCGGGACCCAACAGGACTAATCAGGCTTCCAAGGAGCTCTAAACGCGTCGAGGATCCAGAGGAAGAGGTAAGGTATATTGATATTGTATTCAAGTCGAAGGAGAACTACTAACTAATACTTTGAATGGACATGTACAGATCTTTCTTTTATACACGGCCCTCTCCTCGCGCAAACCACACGATATTTCCTCGGTCTCCTTCCCAGGTCTCGGCTCCGTCGATTCGAAACAAGACACGATCACAGTGCGCTTCACCCTCCCATCACGCTCTAAGTCTGACAAGTCGGGAGAGTCAACGCCAAGGTCCAAAGGAAGACAGCGACGAAGACAAGGACGAGGACAAGAACAAAGACAAATAACAAGCCCAGAAAAGTTACAGCCAGGGGATGTAACTGATGTAACTTGGAAACACACGTCCCCATGCGAATCAGTACCAAGTGCCTTGGAAAGCCCAGGTGCTTCACATGTTTCCAGGACGAAGAAACTCGACAAGAGTGCTAAGCTCGGTACAAGTCCCAAAATCGATCGCAAGCGCGCTAAGTCCTCCACCGCTGTTTCCGATGGAGAAGAGCGGACACTGGAGATTGAACTTGTGCAGGACAAGACAGCACTACACTCCAAACGGGGAGATACAGGTCAGTTTTCTTCATTCATTCAAATTCGTCCTTGTTTTTGTTCGTATATTATATTCATGGCTGACATTTGCCGTAGGTAGCGTACTATGGAGAGTCAGGTGAACCTTCCCGTCCGTATTCTTGAGAAAACCTTTTTCAACAAGATGTGAATCATTGAATGAACCTGGTTCCGCTAGTGTTGCACTTGGCCAGGCGCTTCTGAACGACGTCTCCTCGGATTCGCCCTATTCGCTCTTTGATCCGGAAAAACTGAAAAACTGCAACGCCTTGGAACTCGGGTTAGTTGCCGTTTTTTCTTCCGACTTCTTCTTGTCTTCTTGGCGGGGTTTTTTAAACCAAGAAGAATGTAATTTTTTTCAGCGCTGGAACGGGCCTGTTGAGTATTGTGTTCGCGCCTTGGGTGCACCACTATACGGCGACGGATCTTGACTACCTCGTGCCCTTGATCAGGAAGAATGTCACGACCAACTTGCCCGTCGTCCAGCAGGCGTTTAGGGATACTACTAGTAGCAGGAAGCGTCCAACCCCGTCGTCGTTGTCATCATCGTCCAAGATATCAAAACGTGCAACCGGTTTTCGCGGGAGCGAAGATAGTAGCAATACTACCATCGATATCAACATTAGAAGAAATGAAAGCTTCTTCGATCCCATTCAGGTAATTGTCGAGCCCTTGACTGGCTTGAGTTACATTGTCACAGTCAACGTGCCTCGTCACGACATGGCAGCGGCGGCGCTAATAGTAATACCACCAGCCTCACCGGACTCGGAAGAAGCAACACGGCATTTCGATTAGCACACGCCGACCCACCCGAGTTGATCGTGATCGCGGATTGCGTGTATAATCCGGCGCTCATACCGGGCCTGCTCTCCGCGGTGGAACACTACGCGGCGCCTGGGCGGACGTGCGTGTTAGTCGCGGTCGAACTGCGCTCGGCGGACGTCGTGAGAGAGTTTTTGGAATCGTGGGTTGGATTGGGAGGATGGGAGATTTGGAGGGTTGGACATGCTGCTGTTGGATCAAGAGAATCAGATGGGGATGGGGAAAGTGATGAGGACGGTGATGCTGATGCTACCGATGTTCATGTCAACGATGGCTGGCTGGGCGTTGATTTCGCTGTTTGGGTAGGTTGGAAGCTTTGACTTAATTTCAGAACAACAAGAGCAGATAATGAGGACACGAGTTGAAGCAAGTTGTCTTGAAATCCTTCGGCCGGCACATACTAAGAAATTTCTCTTTGTCTCAAGAGAACTCGGGGTTTGAAAAGGAGGACGAGGCGGTGCATGAGTTGACGAATCCGCGATTGGCGCCAAGTTGGGAGTAGACGGGAGCCGGCTGGGCGAGAAAGGCTGAGCTTTCCGCAGTCCCGTCTATTTGCTTACTTACATAGAGATGACTGAAAACGTTGGAGTGGATGCACCGTACCTGATATAAGTGCTGTTGTGTCTGCTATGCTAAAACATGGACAAACTGGAGTTACACAAACCTGAAATTGTGGAGTGGATAAACGAAATTATTATGTCACTCACAAGTTGAACAAGCTCGGCAAAAGCGTCGATCTCGAAGTATTCCAAAAGAAACCACAACAAATCAAATCTCTTCGGGCTACGGCTACGGAAACGGCTGCGGGTCACTAGTAAAAATACGGAAGGAGAAACAGCTCTCCAGCCAAGAAATCGCATCTCTCTTTTTCTCTCTCTTTCATTATCACCATCGAACGCTCACTTCACAAACATAGGCCTGCGCAGCAACAGCAGTGTGGATTGAAACAGAAATTGATTTTGTTGACCCGGAAAAGGCAGTGTTCGAGGCCGACTTCCGCAGCACCCAAAGTCACGTACCCATTTGTCTTGTCGTTGGCTCCTCACGGCTCAGTCTCGTCCGTCATCCTCAAGCCATCTCCTCACCCCTCCCCTATTAATTATCCCTTCTCCTTCTCGCTGGCCGAGCCTTTTTCCTGTCCCTCCCTCGTCCCTCTTCCTCTGACCCGTCCCTTCTAATATCTTCCCGTTGCGATGCGAGCATCGTATTCTTATTCGGTATTAACACTGTTAGCGCTCGCCGCAGATGTCCTCGTATTAGCAGCACCCAGTCCGTCGCAGCCCCCAGGCCAGACAATTCGATTATCCCGTAGGACTGTAGACCGCACAACGGAGGAATGGGGTGCGTGGGCGAAGAGCCATCGTGAGGGACTCACCAACAAGTACAATGGCGGCAATGCCAAGGCCCGTGCTAAGCGCGGATCTGGGACGAACCTCATCGTAAACCAAAACGCAGACTCGACGTACTTTGGCTCGATAGCCGTCGGCACGCCGCCAGTCGCTTTCGACGTCATCCTTGACACCGGTTCTGCGTACGTCGTGCCTGTGGAGTGCCCTATGATGTTATTCGGACTGACTCGGAATTTCTTGGTGTTCTTAGTGATTTGTGGCTAGCCGACTCGACCTGTAGCGTTGGCTGTCAGGAGATTACGACCTTTGATTCGTCGGCCTCCTCATCGTTCACCAACCTGACGAGATCATTCTCCATCACGTATGGAAGTGGCGCAGCCGCAGGAGTTTTGGGTCAAGATGTAGTTCAAATGGCTGGATTCTCAGTGTCAAATCAAACATTTGGTACACTATCTTGCTCAGATAGTACGGTATTAAGTACTAATACTTCGCATTATAGCGGCGGTTGACCAAGTTTCCGATGGATTACTGACCGCCCCGGTGTCGGGTCTATTGGGTCTGGCGTTCCAGACAATTGCGTCGTCTGGAGCCACTCCATTATGGCAAAATTTGGTCGAGAGCGGAGCTTGGGACTCCCCGGTTATGTCCTTCCAGCTGACGCGGTAAGTCAACATTTCGTCGTTGATTGAAATCACCAGTCAAAGATCTCATCTAATCCGCAGCTATGTCGACCAGTCCGGTGCGCAGTCGCTGGAGGCCGGCGGTACCTTTACTATGGGTAAGTTTCGAAACGGACCGTCCAATTTTCGGCTTCGTCGGTTTCACTTTTTCGAATTCTGTTACTGACTAGCAACGGTTCTATTTTTGGTCTACTGTAGGATTTGTCAACGATACTCTGTACACGGGCGACATTGACTATGTAGATATCTCGGGGGGGACTGGGTCGTATTGGATACTGGAGATGTCTGAGTTGAGTGTGGGAGGGACGTCTATATCTCTTTCCTCGGGATCGAGTTCCTACGCGGCAATTGATACTGGGACGACCCTCGTAGGAGGGCCGGCCTCCGTCATCTCCGAGCTCTACGCGGCGATCCCGAACGCGCAGGCAGGCACGGGTGACTACGAGGGGTACTACATCTATCCGTGTTCGCAGTCTGTCACTGTGGAAGTGGCGTTCGGCGGGCGGACGTGGTCGATCTCGCCGAATGACTTCGAGCTCGCACAGCTCTCGACGTCGCAGTGCCTTGGTGCGTTCTTCGATATCGACATGGGCAGCAGCTCGTCTACGCCCTCATGGATCGTCGGGGACACGTTCCTCAAGAACGTGTACTCGGTGTTTAGGTACAGCCCAGCGTCCGTTGGGTTTGCGAACCTGAGCACGACGGCTACGGCGATGAACGGGGATCTGGACGCGGAGGTGCCTACGCCGACGCTGGGGAGCGTTGCTGCGGCCATTACGGCCACGGGGACGAGCGGGAGCGGGCGGACGTCGAGTAGCAGTCCGGCGACGTTACGTGTTCCGCGCGTGGAGCCGACGATGCTGTTGACTTTCATTGGGCTGTTGATTGGGCTGTTGAGCGTCGTATAACCTTGGCGCTTGGCGAATCAAAGGTCAACGATCTAGTCTGTATTTTTCTACTCATTCCCGTTTTGCTTTCCGGTTCCACTCATAACAGTCCGTCGAATTAATCTCCGCCGTGTCTAATCGTCACTCATCGCTCATCACTCATCCCCTTTCCCTCATTTACTCACTCGCATCGATTGCTATCCTATCCAATTATCATATCCTGTTACCGTGCATTAACATTAATGCCCCTCATTCACTATCCTGTATATAATTTCCATCTCACTTCTATGTTCCACCTTAACACCTATCTTGAATCAAACGGACCCGCTTTATTTTCGTTTCTTTCCTTGGAAGGGCTGAAAGAAGAAAGGTGTACGTATTTATGGTAAATAGATGGGGGTGCAATGTGATTGCGTTTGTATAGACATGATTTGGAGGACTGTTTTTTTGTGATGAGCAATGACTGGAATGCGCGTAGTCGAAAGCATCATGAAGCATTCTACCGAAAAGCGTTAATGTTTATGTTTGTTATTGCCATTGTAGACTTACTTATTGATTATTCTCGATATTCTTACTAGGTGAAACTTCAGACCTTTTCGTCAGTAATACAATTACAGTAGTTAGTATACCGATAATACTAGACCTCTCACAGGTATCCAATGCTTCATGGTTCACTGGACCATTCATCGCACATAATGATACATGCTTACCGCATGCAACATAACCACAAACCACAACCAGAGCCTAGACAAATTGCACGCATGCATCATATTGGGTGGCATACAGCATGGGTCTACGAAGGCCAAAGGCGAAGGGAACAAAGAGAAATGGTCATACAAGTAATATTACACGACCGATAAAGTTATGAAGAATCAAGTATAGATAGACGGAGACGTAGGCACGATAGCCCAAGTAACGCTCTACGTCCTCTCGCCGCGCAGGCGGCGGGCGAGGGCAAGATCCTTCGGCTGGATGGTGACACGCTTCGCGTGGATAGCAGCGAGATTCGTGTCTTCGAAGAGCGAGACGAGGTATGCCTCAGAGGCTTCTTGGAGCGCCATGACAGCCGAAGATTGGAAGCGGAGGTCGGTCTGGAAGAAACAAGTCAGCATGCAAGACATCAAACGATGAAGACGGATAACTGACCTTGAAGTCCTGAGCGATCTCGCGAACAAGACGCTGGAATGGCAGCTTGCGGATCAGTAGCTCAGTCGACTTCTGGTACCGACGGATTTCACGCAACGCGACGGTTCCCGGCCGGAAGCGATGCGGCTTCTTCACACCACCAGTGGTGGCCTGCAACCAATGTCATTGTCAATCATCCAAGTCAATGTTGAGTGAAAGAAGTAAAGACTCACGGCGGCGGTCTTGCGTGCCTGCGACTTGGCAGCCAGTTGCTTGCGCGGGGCCTTGCCTCCGGTCGACTTGCGCGCAGTCTGCTTTGTGCGGGCCATTGCAATAAATCGATAAGTCGAAGATTGGTAGTAGTGGTGGTAAGTGTTGAAGTCGACGGCGGGACAAGTGTATTGGGGGGTCTTCAAACCGCGTCTGAACTGGGCTACTTATATACGAGTCGCGCGACGTGCATCACGTGCGAATCCGACGCGTTCTGTTGTGCTTGAACCTTAAATTTCTTGCACCGCCACGGATGAGTCGCCGATGGTATATAAGCCGATGGTTCTCGCGTCGAGTTGAATTCTCCCACTTCGTTATCGGCACACCCGCGTTCACCGCAACCACCACAATCAATCTCACTTCCACCACACCACCACACCAACTCACATCTAAATAAACATGTCTGGACGCGGAAAGGGCGGAAAGGGCCTCGGCAAGGGCGGCGCGAAGCGTCACCGCAAGATTCTGCGTGATAACATCCAGGGTATGTCTCCATCGAGCTTCATCGTGGTGACTCGACGTTGTTCGTTTCTGACTCGGGCACGTCAGGAATTACCAAGCCTGCCATCCGTCGTCTCGCTCGTCGTGGCGGTGTGAAGCGTATCTCTGGTCTCATCTACGAAGAGACCCGTGGTGTACTCAAGGTTTTCCTCGAGAACGTTAGTCGTCTTTAACCCTTGTCAACACTGCCTTCGTTGCTGACTCGACGTTTTGATCTACAGGTCATCCGTGACTCAGTCACCTACACAGAACATGCCAAGCGCAAGACCGTTACTGCACTCGACGTCGTCTACGCGCTCAAGCGCTCAGGTCGTACACTCTACGGCTTCGGTGCATGATCATTTTTCTCCATTCGCGTTCGCGTTTTGTCCTCTGCAAGATGTATTTCTCTTGTATCATTAATGCATATTAGTCTTATTCTCGGGATGAAAACCCAAGTCCTTTCTAGTGTGATATAAGTGTCATTAATGATGATGACCTGTGCTATCTAGTGGCTACGTGTACAAGTTACAGTTGCTGCCTGAGAAGTCTTGGCGTTGCTAGAAGTACATGAATGGCTATCAATATAGTCGAGGTGTCCTAATGTCTGTCCAATCATGTCCATGTCTAAGTAAGTGTCATCGAGTGCGTCCGCGTATGCTCAGTCCGCCATTCCACTTCCCAACATTCCACCCCTCACCTTCGAGGGCCCTCTTCACTGCAGGCCCAAGAACCGCAACGCCATTAGATGAATGACTTCCACGTCCCGTAATGGCGCGTAGCGGACGTGCAGGCGACACCCATCCTTCGTCTAGGACCTCGCGAACGATAGTGAGTGCTTCGGACGTCGTGCAGTAGTGTATGTCTATCACGTCCGTGTCTGCTCCTGCAAACCTAGAGATTGTGTAAGAATTACAAGAAAAGGGTATATTCAGATTACGAATTTTAAGAGAAGTAGAGCTCGTACCGTTTCTCGTCCACAAGTTCCCTCATAGCGTCCAACTGTAGCTTCTGAACCTCGGCTTGATGACGCTGTGCTTCCTGCGCATAGAAGAACGCAACCTCCCCGCCGCGATTACGCGCTCCTCCGCTATTCCAATGCCGACTGGCGGTTCGCAGCGCTTCGTCGCGTCGCGAATGACAAGCTTCGATGCGTGATTTGTAACTGCCTAGTACGGCTTTACCACGACCTGCACTTCCAGCAACATTTCCAGGACCAGGTTTGATGGGCGCTCGGGGTTTTCTGCGAGGGACGTTGAACGGATTGTATGAAGGAATGTGAGCAGCGAGCGGGTGTACGTCGGGTGGTTTGGGGCGTGCGGGCGAAACGGTCTGCCATGTATTTTTGCTCGGCGCGGGTGGCGGTCGTTGTCTCGGAGCAACTGACGGTGGGACTGCAGGTATCGGGGAAATAGATGAGATAGGTGTGGAGACTGCTGAAACGGGTGCAACTTTGGTAGTGAGCGTGCTTTGCGCCAATGCAGAACTCGCGGGCAAAGAATATGCAGGGGAATGATATACTCCCATTTCCTGTCTACTTTCTCCATCCAACTCCAGTTCATGCAGGAGCTTCACGAGATCTAGCGCTACGTCCGGAGAGCCACCTGCTGTGACCAACGATAATTCAGCGTCTTCATAGAGCCGTTCCCGAGCTTCTGAATCCAGTCTATCGAAGTCGAAGTCCGGAGAGGCTTTTATAAACTCCATAAGCGATAAGAGAGCTGACTTTCCATCCTCTGAGGTAGATTCATTGTCTTGTGGATTTTCTAGCGATTTGAAGGCTGCTCGGAGAGCTTCAGCAGGTGTCGAATAGTGAGGTGTGTGGAAATATGACTGGAAATATGATGACGACCAGCCCAATAGAGATTCGAGGTAGGATGAAAGGGAAGCCAGTTGGTTCCATGGATCGACTCTGGAACGGATCTGTGACTCCGGTCGGATGTGTTGTTGTTGGCGGATATCATTGATTGCGATGGTCTTTCCCCTAGCTTTGCGTTTCTTGTTAGAGATAGACGAGACAGACGGAGCCCGGTTGAAGGATGCTTTCGGTTTTCTTCTGGAAATCACAGTCCATTGTTCAATTTCTTCGTCAAGTGACTCATCCTCAAGACCGCGCTCTTCTAATTCCCGAACGTACTCCTCGCTCAGAAGATCCTCCACAATTCTCTCCATGTCAAAGTCGGATGCTTCCAAACGAGCTTTCAAGGTCTTCGGAGGCATGTGTGGAAAGGAGGCTCGCAGGAAGGCTAGAGCGGCATCAGGCTGAGTGGATGAAGCCACTTCACCAGATGGTGAAGTGGAGGACGCGGAATTCGAGCTTGCACTCGGCGTAGTCTGCGAAAAGACGCTGTCCGCATCTCGAGTGGCACTATCTTCCGTCGTCACAGAAGTCCCTGATAACTGTAAATCATGAAAATCCTTCGCGAGATCGTCTTGATCAGCCGCGGCGCTCGAAGCTAATACAGCAAGCTGATCCCGAAGCGTCTTGAGGATCTCTTCGTCGGGCTTCTTTCCGGAAAGATGATCCGCCACGAGGAGGGCCACTATAGTGCTGTCTAAAGGTGGGCAGAATTCTGCCTAGGACAATGATGATTTGTATGAGCATGATGCGCTATGATTTGGCGATACGAGACTTCCATTCACCTCTAGGGCTTCTTGCAAAGATGAGATTTCAGGTGACAGGTCTTCCATAATGACTACCCTATTTCCGAACTTGAAAAAAATTTGATCCGGAACTGGAATCCAGAGAATCCGAGGTGAGCTTTCCAATTCTGTTTGCTATATAAGCGACCCAGAAACGTAATTCTGCCCCCTGTGTATGAGCTGAAATAACGAGATAATGATGAAGAATAAGAAGAAATGTGCCTTGAGTTGATGTGTCAAAGTGGGATGCTGGGTGGCAATGTATGTGGAGTGCAGCAGAGTGCAAATAGTGTTCTGACGGTAGCCTATGTGAAAATACTTCCGCTTTGAGCTACTACTGGCATTACGTCCTGTGTCGGAAGTAAGCTGAGCGCGAGCGCAGTCATCCGCCTCATCCTCACCCTATCCGCGACAACTATAATCTAGTCTTATATACATCTTCCCTTCGATACAGACCAACTTCACAATGCTATTCTTGCTTTCGTTACTCGCGTTCACCTCTCTCCTTATTCTCTGTAAGTATTGCTCTTTGCTTCGTTTAGTATTTGCGCAGTAGGCCTGTGCAATGCCGATAGGCATTAAGCAACTGCATGCATATCTTTAACACATCGATGCTGATAGACCGTCTCGTCCTTTCTAGTGGCCGTTTACTACAGACGCATCATCATTCCTCACCTCCCATCGCGCATCCGCTCGCTGTTCCCGTCTTTGTCGAACTATCAGCCCCTCACGACGTTCTCCGAACAGGCTGGTCAGGGGCTGAGCAGCTCCGCGTTCGACATTGAGGCGAACATTCACGATGGTGACCCTCGCGCTGGATTAGACGAGGAGGGTGTGCGTGAGGTACAGGAGATCATGCGTAGGCAGCGTGTCACGTAAGCTTTGTTGCAGTATATGTCGGACGAGTAGAGATTGACGCTGATGGCGAACTTGGACTATAGGTTCGATCAAGCAAGGTTGATCAGACACAACAGGATACTTGCAGCGAATGGGATTGATTCTTCCGGTGAGCGTCTACCTGGCTTACCTGATGCAAGAAGCTGAATTATTTGCTTCAGGCGTGCCATTGGACTCGAAAGCGGTTACTCGCCTTTGAGGCTGTGACCCCCTACTTATGTCTTCTTTGTTCGGGTTCCAGAAGGACCTTTGTACTGCCGGATTAGTGTTTTGACATATTCTTGCCATTCTATTACATCTGTATTCCTGTAATGCCCCCACGCACACACTATGCTGCTGTTCTTGCCTCACGTTTTTTTTTGGATATCTTCCTTGTTATCCTTTCGTCACTCAACTTCATCTACTCGAACTTGTTGTAGGCCACGCGATCGTACTGCAACCCAAATACCAGCAGTGGTTTCTCCCATTTACAGAGATGCAGTGTGCCTTGTGCAACGAGGAATCAGATTGAGATGATGCGCTAGCTTACATGATACAACAGCAATCGCCACATTGCACCTAAAACGGCAGTCGAGCTCTTTACTTATAACCACCATCTGGTAGTGTAGACCGTGTCTTATGTCGACCGGCCCAAATGTGTTAGTGGCCAGACAGCCAAGACAGACGGCTGCTTCACGCTCGGGGAAGATTGTGGCACTCAATGACGACAAAAACACGTCCCTTGTAGACGAACTTGATCTGTCGGTGGACTTTGATAGTGATGTGGAGGACTCTCTGGGTACGGATTTATGGGAAGATTTAAAGGACGATACACAAGAAAGTTCCCTGCTTAAACAATATGCGGTGGAGCTTGGATATTCTGACAATATGAGGGAATTTTGGGACTATTATAACCAAAGTGCGTGTTCATTCATTTTAATATTCTGCTCCTATCGGTGTGCAAGAAATGATCCAATCACTGTTTCCCTTGAGATGACTCTCCTCCTCTCCTTACCAACCTTTGACTATTTTTTAGTGAAAACTGTATGCCCTCCCTACTCAGTGGAAGCCATGCTCTCTTATCTTCGGTCTAAAGGTGAGCGTCAAAAAAATCAAAAGCATATGTCTGCTTCCAATTTGTATAACGATTCTCTGACTTCGAGCTCTAGGAGTAGAATTGTGGATCAAACAATACGTGATTGACTCAAGCAAACCGCTTGACATCGCGTTTTACGCATTGGGTGTCCTCCTAGTAAGTCTGTCTCCCGTGTACGGGAGGAAACTTCCTTATTGTGAAAAAGACAAGGCAACAACGCAAACTAGATGAAAAGGCTCGTCTGTCGCTTTTAAAGGCTGCCGCTTTCCGCGTGTACGTTACCATCGCAATTCTAGGATTTGTGGGAATAAGGATGATTACCTATCTGTCAGTATGCGTCGGCGTGCGCCGAAGACTTTCGCGTGTCCCGCGATGCTCGCTGCTGTGGCGGATCGCATCAGATTTGCGCGGCGTATCATTGTACTCTCCGGAGCAGGCATCAGTGAGTCCTTTCTTTGGACACCTGTAGGGAGTAACGTGCGAAATTATCCTGTGTATCTTAGGCGTTTCCTGTGGAATTCCGGATTTCCGTTCGCGTGATGGCCTCTATGCTCAGTTGTTTTCGAGCGGCGCCTATGATTTAGATGATCCACAGCAGATGTGAGTCGTGAGGCTTCGTGCTCGCGTAGTCGCCGATGCTGACTTGCCAAGGTTTGACATCAACTATTTTCAACGCAACCCCTATGGTAAGTAATTATACGCTACGGAGTCTTCGCGACGGATAACTAACAGAAATATGCGTTAATTGACGGATGCAGTTTTTTAGTGAGCAATATTATTTTCTCCCTTGAATACTAATTGATTTTCTGGCTCAATTGTTCAAAGCTCGTTCGCGCAGTTAGTTTTCTTTCGTATGTAAATTGTACAGGAGGCTCACAGAATTCATAGCAAGATATACCCTTCGAATTTTACGCCATCGCGCAGCCACCGCTTCATCAGGGAATTAGAAAAGCGCGGAAAGGTATTTCGGTCTCGTTTCGTTGCGCTTCTCTTGCTGACGCGCTTCTCAAGCTTCTTAGAGTACGTACTAATGGCTTGTATAGTAAAAGGGTGCGCGATTCCAACACTTGTCCTGTTCCAGAATTATACCCAGAATATCGACGGCCTAGAGGCAAAGGCGTGCATCTCGAGGGTTTATCAATGTCATGGCTCGTTTGCAACAGCAAGATGCATTAACTGTAGGGTCACAGTGCCCGGCGACTTGATAAGGGATGACCTTCTGGCTCAACGAGTCCCGCTATGCACATCCTGCAACTCAGAAGAGGATCTCAAACCCAAGAAGGTGCGGCGGAGGAAGAAAAAAAAGAAACGCAATGATGGATGGGAGAGTGATGATGCCGAAGAGCTGTCCCCGCTGCCTCCCGGAATAATGAAGGTTGGACCCAGTCCATTCGCTAATTTTTTCTTGCATCCGACCTGACACACTAAAATACAGCCCGGTATAACATTCTTTGGAGAGAAACTTTCGAGGAATTTTGACAGAAAGGTTTTCCGCGATATCAAGGTGGCGGATCTATTGATAGTGATCGGGACCTCAGTGAAAGTTAGACCCGTATCTGAGATTATCTGTAAGTGTTTCAGAAAGTAGCAGACTTCGTCGTTATTAACTGAAAGCTTTTTATCTCAGCACACTTGCCTCATCAAGTAGAGACCGTATGTTTCCAGTTCGTGTCCATGAGAAATCTATTTCAATTTTTTTTTAGATTGTCATCAACAAAACACCGTTGCCTCACTTCTATCCGGACGTGGGTATCGTTCCTGAGTATCTTGTATGCATATCGCTGACCACCTCACGATAGTACCAACTTCTCGGAGATGCGGACACTGTCGTAAAACATCTGATTCGTTATCTTGGCTGGAAAATAGACGCCGGGAGACCGTACATGGACATTTTATATCGCGATCCACAGAGGAAGCACAGCAATTCCACGTATAAAGTCATCGGAAAGAGGTCAGTAGTGAAGTTTTTCTTTATTGTGTCTATTCCACAGGGGTAACTCATGGACGTTGTTGTGCGTTAAGTGGCGTCATGCTATTCAAGGGAGCTGAGGGCGGACGTTATGTCGCCGACCTGATTGCTGAACGGAAAGCACGAGGACTGGGTCCTAACTCACCCGATGGTGTTTGGGATGGTTACTTGACGGAGTCGGATACCAGCGAATCCGAGGACGGAGGCCGGGAGGTGATGACTAGGGAGGATGAAGGTCAGGCGGCGAGGAAGAGGCCGAGGAGATCACTGAACCAGAAGCCGTCGGATTTTAGAACTGGATGGTGATTTACTTATTATATTTATCTTCTTAACTTTTCATTGGCAAACTCCTTTTGGTTTCTTTCGCCTGTACATCATGACATACATTACTTGTAGAACTTTTGTTTTTGTTTTTGCCTTGATAATCATTTTGCGGCGTTAACGCTCCCCACAAACTCTGAACCACCATTGCCGTAAAGCTGTCTCCTCACTATCGTCGACGCTGAAAATGACGGTGTACAGAATGAATGATGACAAGCGGAAGCAGACGTACATGGATGCGAGATTAGGCCGAGACGCGGGCATGTGTCATCTGATTTCTTGTACATAGCTGATTCCTAAATGGTGCTACGTAGAGTCGTCTCAGTCTTCTTTTTACCGTGTTCATCTGCTTCTCAGGCTCGCTTTATAGCCTCGCCTCTTCCTTCTCCCCACCTCATCACTCACCCCCTTTCTTTGACGTGTCACTCAGCTTGAGGAGCACTTACTCGACTTCACGCGACGAGATGTCTCCAACAGACACTTACGATGAGAACAGGACCTTTGTGGATGTGAGCACTTTAGTCTTGAGCTGCTCGAGCTCGCTAAAGTGGCAGAGACGCTGACTATCTCTTGATGCAACCTGCAGTTTCCATGGCCTAAAGGAATCACTCCGTTAGAAAGAATAATGCTCTCCGCTAGCGGAGACTTACAAAGAATACTCAGGTGAGCAGTACCTCGGACCATCTACGAAACAACGCACATACTCATCATTCACTTTGCTCCACCATACATTGTCCCTGTTTCGCAGCGCCTTCTTTGCACGACCCGTGATCATTTCTCCTATGTTTGCGAAGACGACACCACCATCACAGTCTCCAGCTGCATTGTCTCCATCACCGACATGCCCGACGACGCAAAAACGTCAGGTGCACCTCGTATGCGATGACCGTATGGTCTGCGTTGCGACGAGCTCTGTGACTATTACGTCCCCGCTTTGTGCGAAACTCTTTTTGCAAGAGGGTTATGCCATTGGGCAGATTTTCCGTAAATTGGGTGTTGTCCCGGAGTTTGAGCTCCTCGAAGCTGGCTTGGTCGCCGACGGCGGGAGTGAGCACGAGAACGACGATGCAGATGTTCTTGACGAGAAGGCCAAGTTAGGCGCTGACCATGCGAAGCGAAAAATATGGCGTCGATATACCCTCAAAATCGAGGGCTTTTCTGCGGACATCCTCGAAGTCTTCCCGGACCGCGAGATGTTCACGCGTGGAGAGGAATGGCTCGTCGAACCGCGGCCCCCGGTCATCCTAGAAGAGGACGTCGACCTTCCAGAGTTAGAAGCGACTCCCGACCTATCTCCCACCGAAACCCTTGTTCAGCTTGACGAATTCCCTTTCGAGACGTGCGTGGCTCGACCATACGCGGAACCTGCGAAGGAATCGTGGTCGGATTCTTCGAATGGGCTTTTACGTTTCATGGCCGTATTCATTGCGGTATTGCTCCTCCTCAACGTACCAAAAGAAGGCAGCGGCGACCCTGCCCCGACCTACGTTGGGAACGCGCTCTTCGGTCGAATCGCGCGTTTACTCGACATGCAGGGTGGGAGCGACGATAGCTGAAACCGTTCTTGCTGTTCGTAATCATCTTGCTTTCTCATATCTTCTCTTCATCTCTAAGTATAATGTCTCAATCCCCTGTTATGGCTTTTGTTACGCTTTCGTGGTTATTGCAAGTGCTGCTTTGTATATGTACATATATCTCCCCTGTTCTTGTAGGTAGAAATGTGTCTATATGAATTGATCGTGGGAATTTGGACGCGTTTATATTGTGAATAAATGCGTTTATTTTCCTCTCTCTCCTCCTACCTTCATTCACAATATTTCCTCGTTGTTTCTTCTGTTTCGTCTCCCCTATCTTTCATTGTACATCTATGCCCGTCCCGACTGCTATCACTCGTTATCTATCTCGTCGTTCATCCTTTCGTTCTTCGAAATGCTCTATTAGTCCCTCGCTACTCAAAGCCGCTAGAGCCCACACTGTGCGTTTAATCTGTAAAGCTTCCGCTCTTAAGAAACATCATTCAACGAGATACGACTCTGACATCCATAGAATTGCATCTTCCCTGCTGAAATACTAGAACTCATCGTCCAAGAAGCCTACAACTCTGATCACTCTTTCGCTGCGGCTATATCTGGATTTGCTTCCGCTTCATATGCTTTTCGTCAAATTGCTCTTCGTTATGTCTATGCACATGTTCGCATAGGATCCCGGAAACGCTGGACGGATGGAATACCTGATGTCCGTGAGCTTTCTCGATGGGTTAGGTACGTTAGATGAGCGATAGTTGTGTATGCTTGAAAGATTTGGGGAGGTTGACCTGACTATATGCGCTTGTTCGTGATGTCAAGGTCTCTTTGTGCTGCGTCTCAAGCACTGGCTGTACCTGAGGCTGTCAACCTGCTGTCTTTCCGCCTTTTACGGTATGTCTTTCGCGCCTGTTGATTGCCTTTTGTTAATCACCTGTTGAGAATAGTACGGTGCATATAACGTTCAAGACGGAAACTCTGGCTAATATCCACCGCATCGTCTCTCCTCTCCTCGAAAACCTTCCTGCAGAGATAACGGAACTGAACCTCACTGATCTTCCTGATGTGAATATGAAGATGCTCCATGAGATCGCGCAGAGATTTCGGGCCCTTCGAAGTCTCGAGGTGAACTGTGCGGAGCGCCTCGATAGTACCTGCTGCTGGGATTGTTTCGAAGAAAGCTCGAGTTGCATTTGGCATTCTCCCATTCCTGAGCTATATGATAATCCGGAGGCGTTGACTGTAAGCTTTTGTAAAAGATGCATGTATGCGCTATTATGATATCTGACCTGACTTCTTTCCTTTCAAGACTGCTTTGAGGAACACCCTCCGCCCTCTCTCCAAGCTTGAACATCTCCATCTGGGCATATTTCTATCGCCAGAAGACATCCTCTATGAACATTTTACTCATGCTCATCAATTCTGCGAAGACGGTTGCATACATACGAAGCCCTTCGGTCCAGAGTGGTGCACGGTTTGTTTTGAGCGACATGCGGAGGATGTCCGTCTAGCAGAGTTGCAAGCAACGCTCGTGCTGGCTCAAGTTCTGAAGGAGCTGCGCTTGATGACGTGGGCTTCGTTCTTTGGGAGACAACTGCAGGAGATGAACGGACGGAGCACTACTATCTGGGTCAATAGGAAGGATCGTTCGATTAGGGTGCGACGCAGACCATGGATTCCTCAGCTCTCTTCTGCCTGACTCCGTTATTCACTTTCTGCCTGCCTGTCTTTCCTGCTCGTAACCTGCGCTTCGACTAGGCATTAAATCCTGGCATTCTCCGCTCTTCTGAAGATCTGATAATAAGGACTTTGACCGGATATGCTCAATCAGTATCTCATATGCATGTTCTCACTGCTCTCCAGATCGCTCTACGCTACTCATTGTAGTCTATTTTCAAAACCTCGCCAAACTCACGATCCCGCAGAACCCCACTGTTCAAACAGCATTACTGAGCTCGTACTTCGTAATTCCGCATGTTCTATGTATAGTACTTAGGATATGGCGTAATCTAAATTTACTACATACACGGATATTAAAGGGTGTATGTAACTGCGCTCACGTATGTACACGTTTGATAATCTTTACTTTACAGTAAGAGTAGTGATCGACGATCAGGTATGGCCGATCCTCCGAGTTGATCGACGCAACGGACCGCCAACTCTTATTTGAGCTTTCAACTGCATATGTCGAAGCGAAAGATCATAAGCAGCTCAGAAGACGAGGAAGAATGCGATGAATCTCCAAAGAAGGTCGGTCTAGTCTAGTCTTACCTTACGGATCACATAGCTTCCACAATCTTCTAACTAATCGGTTGTGCACTTGCAGAGGAAGGAATCGCGGAAGAAAGCAGCCCGGAAGAAGGAAGGACTCGCCAGTGTGAGACGAACCGCAGTCGAATGGGAGATTCCGTTATACGTCTCCATAGCAGAGCTAGATACTGGTTCGGATGAGAACCCTGATGACTTTGAGCAGACGATCGCCAGTTCGATACCGGGCTTCCTGGAGGCGAGGGAGGGATATTTGAGGAGTCTGGTGGAGGTTAATCATTTGTGAGTTTATAGACGTTTCTAGTAATGCTATTATTGTGATGAATGAGCGCGATTCGATGTTTGAAGGGCCAAAAACTTCGTCCTCTTACGATCTCGGAGGCTAGATCGTTCATACGGACCTTGCAAGACCCCCTCCCGGCGAATTGTAATCCTACCAGCCGCCTTCTACTTCGGAAACTTCTCCTTGATAGGGTATTTGTTTGAAAATTTCATGACAAAGAGTAGAAATTGATGATGGTATCATAGCGCAGACGGCTCTCTCTCTCCCCTCAACACGTCTCTCATACCCAACCCCTCAAACACTCAAAGCACCTGATCCACCAGCTTCTCACCCTCCGCCTCATCCGGAAGTAATAAAAGAACTTCAGTCGATACGAACGACTCCGTATGAGAGGTCATTGGCAGCGCGAATAGCTGGGTTCAGCACCGTACGTGCGGAGGACGGATATCTGCTGCGAGATTGGGAAGCGAGGACGACATGGATGGAGTTGATGGATGATGTTCATGAGCACCATTCCATCTTACAGTAAGTGCCACCTAACATAATAGTTGTTATGCTTCAATGCTCGTGGATATCACGCAGTCCAGAACGTGAACAGGCTCGAAGACCTGCAGCCCCGATTGATTATCAGTCCCTTCGGGCTTCGCACCTCCCCCAGGTTCATGATCTCCTGACGCGAGTATTCTGGCCTGGAATTGACGGTGAGAAAAATCATTCCTCTCTACACATCTGTGTATTGCTCGTTCCCGTTTTGAATTGACTTCTTTCAGTCACCGACTCTCTGGAATACTCTCCCGAGAAGTGTACAGTCGTCGCGACGTACAGACATCTCGTCGTCGGGGTAGCCATCCTCAGTTCCCCACAAGAGACGTATTTGACGTACCTTGCTGTGAGAGCTGGGTGGGAGAATGCCGGAATCGCAACGTCTGTCATCTTTCCATCCCTTTGAGTTGTTGAATTTGGCTCATTAATAGCATGCTTTTTATAGGAAAATGCTTTATACCCTGATCACTAGAAACCCGGGACGAGATATCCTCCTCCACGTCTCTGCGAATAGCCCCGCCATGGTACGTTCTCCTTCCTCTGATATAAGTATATTTGAATCGCACAAGGCTTACCGATGTTTATTTCTTTGCGGTTGCCGATTAGCTTTTATACAACCGCTTCGGTTTCAAAGCGGAAGAGTTCATCGTAGGATTCTATGAAGACTACCTGGACAGCCAATCTCGTGGTAGTAAAAATGCTTTCCGATTGCGACTGCGTCGGTAGTGCGTGTAACGAAGGACTTCATAGACTCGGTCTATCCCCTACAATTCGAGACAGTTCACTATTTATAGGGTATATTATTTGTATTTAGAGCGGATTCATTGTATTTGTGCTTTTTACATTTACTCTACTTGCCAAAGTAGTATTTGCGAGACAGCTATTGGCCGTACCGAGTCATCGTGTAGAGCTACAAGAAAGATGACAATCATAACTGCAGAAGTATAGTCGGAACATTCACAATAGGTGCATCAGGGTGGCAGAAAGTGAAGCATACAGCATTGGAGAACAATCATAACCATGGTCTTGGAGAGTAAAGGTAGATGTCTGTATCAATATTAACGGTCAGAAGAACCTGAAGTTTGGCCAGAACGTCTCTTCAAGAAATCTATTTCGTCGCTCGAGTCGGTAGCAGGCCGTATCGGCTTGTCAAGTATCTTCATCTTGATCGTTGGCCGACCTTTTAGATACTTCGCCGTTGTCGCTTTAAAGAGATTGAGCGAGGATGGAGATTCCGTTGCTATCAGAATGCGCTTGCTCCTCGGAGCACGGGATACTGAAGAAGCTGGGGCTCGGCCACCTCCACGGTTAGTATTTATGATTTCTTTCTTGATGGGTTTGCGGGTGGACAACGAGCTTTTCGTCTTCTTCCTATTTGTTGTAGATACAGACGAGGTATTGGGAGAGGTAGAACCTGTCAATGCGAGCGAACTAGCAAGCCAGTGATCGTCCTCTGCTATCAACTTGAGCGTGTTTTACTTAGCATGGAAGCTTGAACGCACCGTCAAGGCCGAGAATTGAAAACATGTCCCGTAGTTCGTCTCCTTCGGAGCTCGATGGAGACATCGGTTGTACTGCTGGTGAGGAGGGAGGCACTAGAGTTACAGACTCTGGTTCGGCCTTCGTTCTGCCTGAAATAAGAAGAGCGTCGCCTTCCGGCCGGGTCTTCTTGGCAGGTGTCGGAGCTTCCCGACAAGGAGAGAGAATGCTATCTTCCGACGTATGATTGATAAGCCGACGACGTGTGTTCAGAGGAGCTGAACCTCTGGCTGGTTCTCGAACCGAGTCTTCGGCAGGGATTGTTGGGGAATCCGGGAAAAGTGAGTCTTCCGTCTGGAACAAAGCAGCTGCGACGTTCTCAACTGAAGGTCTGGCTCGAGGTGTTGGTTCGTCTGACGCAAAGTTATTCGTGTTGGCATTAAACAGAGCAGAACTGCGAGCTCCGAGCGTCACCCGCGGAGTAGCGTCAATGTCCCTACCAGGCGTCGGAGGCACAATTGCGGAGATGCGTCGCACTTGTACCGGAGTTGAGCAAGCTTCAGGGACAGAGTCGAAAAACGAGCTCTCTCGCACAAAAGGAACGCTCGTCTCAGATGGTCTTCGAGGTGTAGCTTGACCTAAAGGCTGTTTGAACTTAGACGGAACGAGCCAGCCTTGATTTTCCTTTTGATGTCCTTGAGAATTTGGAAGAGAAGGGTGACGTCGAGCTCCTGGACTAGACGCGTTAGAAGCTGGTGAGACTGCACGAGAGAAAGAACGCATAGTTGCGCGGCGACGAAGATCAGTGCCAACAGAGCGAGTCCGATTCAATTTCTTGTTCAAAGCGTTCTTGACAGCGCGGCGATTCGGATGTGGTGAGCCAGGACGACTATGGAAAGGAGAAGCGAGATCGCTTGCAGCAGGGGAGAATAGCATATAGTCACCTCTAGGAGCTATCTTTTTGTCCTTGTTCTCCGCAAGATCAGAAGAGCTAGTACGATGAGCAATAACGCGTTTTGCGAGACGAGAACTGGGAAGAGGAGACAGAAAATCAGATTCTTCGTTCATGGTGGTATCTTTCTCTTTATTAGCAGGATCTTCGCGAGGAGCAGGCGTCTTCAGCTCAACCACGTCGGTCAAGTCCATATCGGCTGAATCTTCCTCTTCAAGAGGTGCTAGAGGCGTGTTATGACTCGGCTCAAGAATGGTTTGAAGAGGCGCTCTAGCACTCGCTTTGCTCCTCTTCGTCGGCCGTGCTTCTTCTAACGGTCGATCGATCGGAGACGCGCCGACGCTCGCCGACTTGAAAGTTTCCGAGCCGGAGAAAGAGCGCTTGAGGCCACGGCGCGACCGTTTCATCATCCGCTTCGACATTTCCTCCACCGTGGTATCCGCATCGCTGGCAAGCGGCTTCAGCGGTGAGGATGAGTTGACTGGACGACTGTGAGGATTTGAGATGGAGCGTTGCCGCCTCTTGGACGAGTAGATGGCGAGTGGAAGTTGACGGGAAGACATAGCTAATGCATTGCTTGATGGCGGTAGAAGACAAGTTATACTTAAGCTTAAGGTTGGTGTAAGTTTAGAAGTCTGGACGGAGTGTTTCCCACGCGTATGCATACACTCCAAACGAGTACAAACGATCTATGTAGTGTCTATGGATTATCATGTACAGTACTATGAAATCACGAATCTAGATATCATGTCCTAAGATACTGCAAAGAAGCTAAAATTGAGCAGGTGACGGTACGGAGAAGGTTCTGGATGGTAAAGCGGTATCTGCGACTTATAGGAATAAATGATAAGATGGTCAAAGAAATGTATTTGCAAGAAGTCGAAGTCGTGTTTATTGTTCAGTCCATTCGTCCATTTCGATATAAATAACACACATGGACATGGAAGAACCATCGATGATCATCATTTTTCAATGAACCATCCTGGAAGGGACTGCTTCCATGCCTGAGCCATGCCCTCGCGGGATTGTGCCTCGCCGGCGGGATTTGTCTGGTCCGTTCGAAAGTGCCACTGCAGTAGGCGGAGGTGAGTCATTCGATGGTGGAGGAGAGGGGTAAGAGTCCACGGGAGATTCTACAGCTTTTGTCTGGCTGGTGGGGGGCACTATCTTAATCGTAAGATTTGGATTGTGGTGCGAATGCGGCGGCGGAGGTAAGGGTGCCTTATGCGAAAGGTCCTGGGTCAATGATGGTGGAGCATATGCTGCACGTTCAACAGCAGAGGAGATAGAAATAGGTTCCTCTTCGTTCTCCGATAGCGCGGGCGAGTTATGCATCAAGCGATGTTCTGCTCTCGTACTCGGGAGAAGCAGTTCCCGGGCCGCTTCAACACGCCGCATCTTGTTCTCTCCCTTTTCAACATCCGACTTTGCATTGTTGTACATCCAGAGTCCGACGAAGGTCGTAAATATGCCGAAAGCCTGCACGGGATGTACGGACTGGTTGAACCATAGAATGGCGATACAGATGACGGTAACACGTTTGAAAAGTGATGCTATAGAGTACGTGACCGGTGATGTTGATGAAAGGATGATGAATGCAATAATGTTTTGGCCAAAATGGACCGTGCCATTGAGGAAGAAATAATATACGACGCCGTGCGGAGATGTAAGTCCGTGAGACGGATGTGATATGTGATCTGGAGATGAGAGGAATATTGGAAGGTCATAGTATAACCATATCGGAATCATAAGCAAGAAGGCCATGCTGGAGGAGTAGAACAACAGGTTGAGTTTATCCAGTTTGTGGGAACTAGTATGCGGGGCTCCCGACGAGGAGGAAGGCATAACTTTCTTGAAGAATATGTTTGACGATACAAACACGATGGCGGAAGCGAAGGCGCAGAACAGCCCAAGCGCGTTCGAGACGGATACGTCAAAAGAACATGCCAGCATAACACCAAGTGTCAGTGGCAGAAGAGAAATGTAGGTCTTCGGCGAGTACTTTACGCCGAAAAGCAATGCATATGCGATGACGGTAAATAACGGTGATAGAGCCTTGGAAAAGCAAAGTCGGTAAACTCAAAAATGCTATCTCAGAGGACGGCGTTGCGTACCTTGATGGTGTGCACGGTGCTGACAGGTATCCGGGAAATGGCCACGCTAGAGAACATATGCCCGCCAACTTGAAATATACCCATCGGTAGCGTATTCTTCAAGATAGCCCGTGTCGGTTTTTGTAATCGCGAGAAGCGAATGACAGGACTCATGAAGAGCAAGCAGTACCCCGCCACAAACCCGAATTGTACGAAGGTCAGAGTCACCGGGTATCTAAACTGATCAAAGATTGTTTTTCCAGTGTTGGACGACATCGCTGAGGCCGAGTACCAGAGCGCGCACATCATGCAGAATTTGAGCATTGAAGGTGGGTCGTTTGACGAGGTGAGGGTGCGCCGACGCGGGGCCTCGAACAGGTGGAAGTTCTGCCATAACGATGCAGCTCTCTTCGTGCTAATAAGGCCCTCTCTATCCGAAGCAGAGGTGACGCTGGCCAGCCAGCTCTTTTTCTTCTCAAAAATACCCCAGCCGTCGTGCTTCCCATGGGCGTTTCCGTTTGCTAATCGTCCGTTGCCATGGCCGATGTTAGAAGGAAACTCCACTGGCACTTGCATAGCCGGTCTAAATCTTGTCGGATGCATCTCGTGAAAGCCAGAACTACAGCGTCTACCGCAACACAGGGCGGAGAGCGTCTGAACTGTGGGGGAGTAAGAGGGTGGAGGAAGGTGAGTGGGAGCGCAGGCTTGTCGACCCTACTAAAACTAAAACTCTCACGACGGCGTTTGCCGGCCTGTACCGTCAAATATAAAATAAATAACTATCATATTTAATTCATATTACCGCCTCAGGCGGTTTGTACACATAATTTCTGCTTAACATATTACTAGTACTGAGGTAAGTACATAAAGAGCATAGACATTTCATATCCATAATTGTCGCAAAACCGATGAAAAGAAAGAAAGAAAGGAAGGAAGGAAGGAGGAAAGCCTTTATTGTTCCAACTTCTCATGATAATGCATGAAGTCGACGACAAGGCGCTCTCCAAAGAAACGGCGCATATTATCCACTCGACCAAAGCTCAGGATAATCTCCTTGCCTTCTTCACGAGCCTGCGAGCGGACTTTCTCGCTTCTGGTGCCTCCAGACCTCGTCGCATTGCGAAGACGCTGCAAGTAGGATTCAACAACGTGAGTGCAAAGAGACGTGAAATGTCCTGGAGCCATTTGAGGCGAATCCCAGTATTTGCGAACGAGTATTCGCACGAGAGGCATTAAGCAAGACTTATTCCGGACCACATCGGTTTCGAAGTTCCTCATTATGTCGGAGCGTGGATTGAGGAACAAAGGCGCCGGAACATTCGGGTCTATTATTACATCGCAAAGAAGAAAGGCACGGAGGCCTTTCTTCAGCGGCTCCATTGCGACAAGTGACCCGGAGTGCCAGAGCAGAACGGAGACCATGTTGTCGGTGTAACTTGTTTTCGCGAAGTCGAACGACTCGGTTTGAGAGTTCCAGGTCACGGTAATCTTTCCTCCGCGATAATTAAAGGGATAGTCAACCAGAAGTCCTCCAATAACTCCTGGTTGGTATTGATCATCGCTGAACTTTACGTGAATAACCACTGACATGTTAAGCAGGAAAGAAGACATACGGAGAGCTGAGCTGTATGCCGCTTGGAAAGAAAACATGTCAGTCAATAGGTGCTTTGATACATTCGTAAACAAACATGACTCACCTGCACCCCTTCCCAAACATCCTGAGACCCTTCAGTGCCAACTTGAATTCACCAGTAAAGCCATGGCGTTCCAAAAGCCTTCGAGTATGATACTTCAACAGCGCACGCGAGCCTTCTCGATCATAAAAGTACATCTCATCCTTTGAGTATGCAGCGCACATCGGGTTGGGTTTAGGTTTGTCCACACCCACGAAAAGTAAGGTGCAAGCTGCAGAGAATTTCGCATAATCCACACCCTGCAGTGGTTCCTTATGTGGACCAATGTGAACCTCATATTGCCGATTATAGCGTGACTGCAAGCTCGAGGCTACCGGTACGTCTCGCAGGTAACCGATAGACATTGCCTGATTACTGTGAATTAGTGTTTACGAAGCCAGCGTATTCGGTACTAAGCGCTCACCGATCGAAGATCGTATGCGAACTGGATAGCCAAACTCTTTTCGACGGGGAAAGACATGTTTGCACTGAGCTAAGTGGTGGAGAATAAATGGTACGAAGCAGAGATGCAGCTTTTCACTTTAGAAGAAATTGCCCTTTAATATACACGTTATCGGCCACAGGCAAAAGTTGGTGTCAAACCGTGGCTTATAGGATCACAATGGCCACAGATTATGACGAGTTGTGGCAGATCATCCGTGGCAGTCTACAGAGATGACCCACAAAATTAGTAGTCGCCATGTCCACGAGCTTCAAGGGTGGTCTGTAGCTCAACGATTCATTCGAAATGAAGGGATGAAGAGCGTCACGTCGATATGTCGCGATCCTGGAGGTTGTCCGTCTTCACTTGAGGCACTTTGACAGACGCAGACAGCTGAGGAGGTTCAAACATTTACTTGACCAGAAATGCAAGCCACAAGACCGTAGTCGTGAGAACAAGCGAGTCTTCATCACGTCCGTGTTTGTTATGTTGTCCATCCACCGTTGGATGGCTTACAAACGCAAGCTGCTGAAGAAATATTGACGATTGCAATTTGGACAGCGCAGAATATACTTTTACATATTCAAATGAATAACTGACGAATCCATTAATCCAAACACTGAATGTTAACAAGTAGATTAGAAAACGGAAACACGTGCAACTCACTCTTTACGGTCAAGGGCTAAACACCATCTTCCCGTAATAAGTACCAGCGAGTGCAGAGGCTACGGTCAGATGATGCTGGCACCGGTCCCTTTGCAGCGCGGGGTGCAGAAGAGAGGAACAAAATAGCCGATGCAACTGCGCAAAACAGTAATCTCTTAGGAAAGAAAGGTTTGGATCGATATATTATGAGACGTCTAACTCACGGAGAGCAATGTTCAGACCATTTGGCGTGCCTTTACGAATAGATTCGGCACTGTAGAGATATAGGAGTCCAACACTTTCAAGGTATGTTGGTACATGCCGAGATGCATAAATGAAACCCATGGTTTATTCACCTAACACCAGCGACGATTGATGGCATCGACCGAGTCCTGAAGATTGGTATTCAGAACAGTTCGCAGTGCACATTTATTAGTTAGTCCACCTAGCGTAGCCAGTAATTCCGCCAACTATGCACAGAGTGCCCATAACATATGCAGGATTCGCGCTCTAAGGACACGCACATCAGCAATCTGGATCCGTCAAATACAGCGCAGCGCACGAGCTCCGAAATGGAGCAGCCAACTACTGCTCCATTAAGGCGGAATAAAGACCTACCATTGCTGCTGAATGTTACACGTAGTAGTCGTGGTGGTTCGTGTGAGAGACAAGAACCTTCTGTTACGATCAGGCCTGTCCAAAATTGAATTACGTCGTGAGTATTGTGAGAGCGCGGAGTTTGCCGAGCGGCATGGTGGCGGCATCAAAGTAAAGTACAATGAGAAATTGCCGTTGTCTGCACCTTTTCCAGATACTTTTTGCATTGTAAACACGCTGTCTCCTAAGTATTTGCACACAACAAGCACCCCTTCACAATAACAAAGCGCGTATCCATCAGGACAAAATCTCTTTATTTGGCTGATTATTCTTTTATCTTTATTCTTTTATCGATCGTTGTCCTTTGTCCATGACCGGTTATTTCTCCAACCACTCCCAGTCACGCTTCCTCTCAAATTCAAACAACACCATCAATTCTTCCCCTTCTTCCTCGACATCTGGCAATATGTCATCAAATGCAACGTCTCAGACTGCCCCTTCTCGACCTCGTGTACCGCCTTCTCGCCATTTCTCCACGTCGGTCTCTACCAGTTCTTCTGGCGACGAGAAACCCTCGACTAAAGAAAAGCATTCCGGCAATGCTGGGAGCAATGGTTTAGACCCAGAAACTTTGCACCCGTTGCGGAACACGTGCGTATTTCATCCAGAGTTTTGATGCTGCAGTATCTGAAATATTTGCTTATAAGACAGATGGATCTTCTGGTTCCGTCAGCAGCGTATGCCAGGGAATAAAGTGATCAATTATGAAGAAGGGATAAAGAGGATCTCATCGTTTGCATCTGTGCGTGGTGATGCGTCGCTTCTATAATGTTTATCGCTGATTATCATGTTTGTTTCTTGACCTTTTCAAGATCGAATCCTTCTGGATGCTTTGGACGCACCTCAACCCACCCTCCAATGTGCAGCCGACGACGGATTACCTTCTTTTCCATTCGGGCGTTCGAAGACCAGTCTGGGAAGATCCGCTCAACTCGCAAGGCGGGAAATGGATAATACGTTTGAAGAAAGGTGTCTCAGACCGCTTGTGGGAGGCACTCGTTATGGCAGTCATTGGGGACCAATTCGACGAGTGCGAACCGACGAACATTGGCGGGTTGGGAGGTACACCGAGTGGTGCGACTGATACACCGAGTTGGAGGGTCGGAGTGAATGGGGAAAATACGAATGCGGGAAGTGGGAATGGGTCGACAACGTCGGGCAACGAACCTGAGATTTGTGGGTGTACGATAAGCGTACGGCAGCATGAGGATATCTTGACTGTGTGGAATAAGCACGGATATGATTCGAGAGTGAATCAGAGAATCAGGTCCGCCTTCAGTCTCTCATTTTGGTCAATGTGCTAACCGTTACTTAGGGACACAATCAAACGAGTGCTGGATCTACCTCCAAACACTGTATTGGAATATAAAACAAACAATGGTTCGCTACGCTCTCATCTTACATAGACGCGCTCGATACTTACTTCCTTTGCTTCCAGACTCTTTGCATGATAAGTCAAGCTTCCGGCAACCGACCACCGAAAGAAATACTGCATCGTAACATCCGTAATCTACGTTATTCAAATGTTGCGCTGAAGCCATCGTGGTTATTCTGGCCCTTACATTATTCCCAGCTTCTATATGCGTTTGATAGGCAAACAAAATTTGGATCATACTGAAGCTCTATTATGTGACGAATCTCTTACACTCTCTGTCTCTCGTGGTTGGCGCTACAGACCAGATGATCCGGATGAACTTTCTCTACCATTTATATTTCATCAGATCCATCTGCTTCTAAATGGTCATTTTTTTATTCGCTGGCGCCAAACATCACGTGAAGATATTTTAAGGTGATCCCGGATCAAATAGATTTAGAAAGGACTCATTACTTGAAGTACACCAAAATGGCTCATCCTATTTTACAAGAGTGAAACATCGGAAGGAGAGGGGATACCAGAATCCAGATGTTAAAGTCACGGTCTGGTTTAAGGTACATACTGGCCAATCCTCAAGAGATCTGAGATCGGACTAAAGCTCCGGTCCGACAAGAATCTGGTACTTAACTGGCGATGAGTCCACTCCCTCACCCCCAACTTCATATCTCTTCGTCAGATCGCCACCTAGGACGGTATTTGACTGGGAGGTTGATTCTTGTGTCTACGCTTCTCTATCCTGCCCTTTTCCAACCCTCAGCTCCAAGTCGAGACCGCTGGCTGAGATTTTGCCGACCGACCGAAGATCATGCCTGTTAATCACATAGCAGAGCAGGTATTTGGAATAGCAGGTAAGAATGTGGAAATACCCTTTGCAAGCTTACTCTTTCTTCTTGATAGGTACTGTGTGCTGGACTGGCCAAATCATCCCTCAGATATGGAAGAGCTGGAGGGAGAAGTCAACAGAGGGGTTATCGCCTTGGTTAATGCAAGTCGAATCTCTTCGGCTTAATCTTATGGTTCCATCTTACAAGAGAGAGAGCTGACATTAACGACAACACGTAGGCTAATTTGGGGAATCTCAGTGGTTTTCCTTGGCGTATTCGTCATTGTCCAGGACCTCAGCATTCCGCTCATAGTGCAGCCTCAAGTATTTGGATTCTTCTGTCTGCTATCATGGTGTCAGGCAAGTCTAATCCAGGCCACTATCTAATTCCCCTGCATTGACGTGTTGGGCCTTCAGTGTCTTTACTATGGCTACAGATTTCCTTTACGGAAGGTTGCGCCTATATTCCTTTTGATTATCGCCTTGCTAGGCGGATTTGAAGCCGGAATGGTTTTTGCTATTCGGGTAGGAAATCCAACCGCTAGGAAAGACAAAGCTGCGTGTTGACGCTTATGCTACAGCCCGCCGTAGATAGTGGCAATCAGCGCCCGGTTACATTCTTCGGAATTATGACTTCAATATTGCTCGCCGCTGGACTTTTGTATGTTTTCAACTTTATCTCAGATTTCTTACTCCCTCGGGTATTGATTTCTTTCCGAAACAGGCCACAGTATTGGGAGATAATCCGTTTTCGGGAGGTTAAAGGGATTTCGCTACCCTTTCTCACGATAGACACTTTGGGAGGCGTGTTCTCCCTGCTTTCGTTGGTGTTCAGGGAGAAGTTTGATGTTCTTGGTGGAGTCGCGTACAGCTTGGTTATCGTGAGTTGGGCTTTCCTTTTTGTATTCTGAAGAGATGAATTCATACTGGCTCTAAAGGTTCTGGATGGCATCGTCATAATTCTGGCGTTGATATTGAATCCGAGGGCAGAGCGTCGGAGAAGGCGGCTGGTGCAGGAGAATGAAGAACATGAATCTCAGTTAGCCACTGTTGTTAATGGCAGTGCCGATCAGCAATTCGGCGGAGAAGCCGATTCCGGCACTGCATCTCGCCAGCGGTCTACTTCCAGTAAACAGAGTCGCGCACGGACAGAGATAGAAAAGGATGACGAAACGACGACGCTTTCCAACGATGTGCATGAGAAGAGTTGACTCCGGCCCATTCAGGTTCCTCGCTTCTTTTAATCAAAGTATTCCTTCGTAGAGGCACGAGTAAGTGTAATGAAATAGAATCAATAGAGGTAATGATCAATGCAAGGATATAATCTATCAACCAGTTTATCTAGAGTGAGTGCATCGACAATATAAACGAGAAAGAATAGAATAGAGATTGTGCATTACAGGAACTGCAACAGGTAAAGGCGAGTCGGAGCTAACCTCATGGATGCCTAGAACTAATATACCCAGATCTCTCCCTGCTAAAACCTGCTTCACCAGGTGTCCGACGTCCGCTGACCTCTTCATCGCGCGAACTCACGCTCGTACTCTCTTCCGTCCCAAACTTCGAGTGGGCCAGTTCGTCAGAGTCAAACAGCACCTCCTCGGTAAAGTCTACGTCCTTCTCGTCCGGGTTCGTCTTCCCAGCCGCGAGTCCTGCAACAACTGCATTCCCTTGAGGACGAAACCGCCGACCTCGACCTGGTGCGCTCACAAAATCGGCGAATGAGCCTATTGAGGAACCCGTCTGCGGCATTGGCGCCCGTGCAGGAGCGTGCGAAGCTGATGCTAATGGCATGCGGTAGAAACCATCTGACAAATCCTCGTCTTCGTCTCCGAGGACAGTCTCAGGAAAATGAGCGCCGCGGGCCGAACCGTTGAGTGACGCATATTGAGAGTACGCGGAATCCGTGGTGCAAGGAAGGGAGCGATAAGAGCCTTTTCGCAGGTGAATGGCATAGGAGTAAATAAGGAGGGCGAAATAAACCTAAGGGAACGTGGAACGTCAGAAAGATAGTATTGGCTGGAAAAATCTAGCAACGTACTTTGGCACACCACCCGAAAATAAGCACGGTCGCAGCTAAGCCCTTCTCTTTATTCCAGATTCTCATCGCCGCAGCAGTTCGTTCTTCGTCTGTCAGTTATGCCCTGAACCTTGCATGAGCTGTTCTTGTGCCGCGGAGTGCGCCTGCCGTCGCCCATCGTGTGGCGTATAGACCCACCAAACGACGGCAAAGAAGACAGTCCAGACTGTGGACAGGACGTGGTCCGCGAAAAATAGATGGGCAAAGTAAAGCGTTCGTCGAGGATCCTCCTGTAAAAGAATGTCAACATCGGATAAGATGAAGCCAGAGAAGAAGCGAACCTCGGCGATAGCTTTGAGAGCCCATCCGAATGCGATGAGTGTTACTACGGAGTATATGTACAGGCTGAGCTGTGCAAAAGAGCCTCCGGTAAAAACTGCGATCAGGCCATACACGCCTGCCACTTTATTGAGGATCTTTGGACAAACAATCTTCAGCTATCTGCTCACATTCGAAAAGAGTGTCATTAAACTTACAGCGAAAAGCAGGACTATAGTTACACCGAGTTTTATATCGACAAAACCGAGGAACGAGTTGAGTGGTCTCAGACGCCATTGCTGTTTGAGCGTAAGCTTCATGACACTAGCTTCTAAGTCCAGGGGAGGATTGAGTAAGATAGAGGAGAGAAAGGGATACAGGTAGATTATGAAAAGGGTATAAGGAGCGACAAGGAATGAGCCTGGTTATTGGAAATGTCGAAGTCTTTGGCAAGGTTCACAAGAAAGGTTGATCGTCACTCACTACATCGCACGCACAATCTCGGGTGTTGCCGAGCTCATAAAGTCTTCCCCGCGACCTTGAGAGAGTCTTTCATCTTCCACCATGTCGTCGGATGTGCTACCTAAAAGCAACGAAGAATACGGTACGCTGGAATATTGGTGAGAACCACTGCCTATTGTCAAGGGGATCGCATTTGACGGTTCTAATAGGAATGAACGCTATCGCAAGTAACTCAAGTAGCATCTCGATATTGCCTCAACCATGCAAATAAAGTCCGCGCAGGGAGGCAAATGGTACAACATTCGACTGGTTCAAGTCTTACAGTGACATCTCGCACATCGTCCGGGAAGCCATACCGGATAAGGCATCTAAAATATTAATACTAGGTTGTGGAAACTCAAAGCTCTCCGAAGAGGTGCTTCCCATATCAGTCATTCTCGGTCTTCTACTTTCACTTAACTCGATATCTCTTCTGGAAGATGTATGATGACGGATATCACAACATAGTAAATGTCGATGTAAGTCATCAAGTAACTTACGATACCTTCATAGCTAAAGGACATCAAAGTATTCATCCATTGTGATTGAGCAAATGCGTGAGAAGTACCGAGTGTCAAGACCTACGCTGGAGTGGCATGTAATGGATGTTAGGGACTTACAGTTTGAGGATTACTCGTTCGACGTAGCAATCGATAAAGGTATTAAGACGTGATGCTTTCACCCTGGCTCTACTAACTCCTGGACTAGGAACCATGGATGCCATGATGACCTCGAAAGGTGACGTTTGGGTGAGGACGGCATTTCATTTTCAAAGGCAAGTGTTTGATCCCGAAATTTATCAGGATCCTCCAGAAGAGATTATGGAGAACTGCACACGAGAGGTGAACGAAGTTACAAGGTTTGCTCTGTAATAAGTACTCTAAGTCCGGAATGATTTGAACTGACGAGTTTACGAAAGGATTCTCAGAAGAGGAGGCGCATTCCTGTACATCACGTTCGGGCAACCGCACTTCCGTCGGAGGTATTTGACCAGACCTGGAACAACATTGGAGGTCCGTCAGCTCGGGGAAATGTTTCATTACTTTGTGTATATAATGAGGACTTGACGTGCTTCGTGAGATGGTAAACCCGTCAAAAGAAATGGTCAAGGAGCAAAGCAGGTAGTATAAATAAGACACCACGCCCGTCAAAACAAGAATTTGACATTTTTGTAATAATCTAATATCGGGTTCTCCCCGTTCCTCAGACGAGTCCGTTCGACATCCGCATAGGTCTCCATAAACTCTGCGTGTGTGAAGACGCTCGACTTATGCTCGCCTACGGGAAGCCCGCTGGCCGAAACCACTCCGTCCAGAGGGGAACGCCTGTTTTGGGGATGAGAAGAGAAAAACTCGGCACCCAGAGCTAATGGAGAAACACTATGCCACAGTGGAGTTGATCGAGCTGGTGGAGGGAGAGGTAACTCCGCAGCTGTCTTTCCGTTCCCCGGATTTGGTGATGGCCGAGCAAGAATATGCTCGTACATGTCGCGCAACTGCTCGAAATTGGTCGGAAAGAATATGTCGAAGTATCCTTGCCTGACGAACAACGATTGGCAAGGCACCATGGTATTCTTGAGTCTCGTCTGGACAACAGGAGCGTTATGACCAGGAATCGTGTCCGGTAAGGTCGCGAAGTCCGACAGAATTAGTCGATGTCGAGGGAAATAAGTCCGCAGGGTAGCGATGAGTGATAAAAGGCGAGTCGGGATGAACTCCGGCTGTGAAAGATTGGGAGCGAAAGGAAGGCCGGAGTATATTTCTCGAATGCGACTGGACGAGCGTAATAATGCTGGCAACGGTGGAGCATGGCCAAGTGCGTTGCGCATGGAAAAGAAAGCGGATATTAATGGATCTGTAATTCGGGTGTAATGGGCGTAAAAGTCCCCTTCTTCGTCTATACTGACGAAGGTCTGGAAAGGTTCTAATGTTTTCATATCGTAACGAACCATGTCATGAGCGAAGTTGTCCTACATGGAATAAGCATTGCAACTAGGGAGGCAGCAAAAAGAGACGACGTACAATGACTTCCATCATCACGATGAAGCAAGGTGATGGCTCAGTAGTCTTCCAACGAAAGATACTTTTGTGAACAACCTCGACGCAGTTATGTACCGAGTTTAAGTACTGTCTCTGCTTCTCAGCAAGACTCCCGCTGATCTCAATGATGGTGTATCGCGTCCGTTCGTACACCTCAGGATGACGATCTCGTATGAAGTTCAAAATGTCCATAGCCAATGACCCGTTCCCAGCTCCGATCTCGTAAAGATTGAGGTCCTCGTAAGGAAAGTACTTGAGAAGATACTCTGAAATTATGCATTGAGCAATCGCATGTCCGTAATGTGGCTACAGTGAGCAGTGTTATCGTCTAGAATGAATTACAAAAGGAGACCACGTACTCGAAATAATTCTGTTGGGGTGTGGAAGATCTGTCGACCTGGCCCCTCAGCATCATCCTGTCCGTACTCCTCATATCTCTTCGCCACAATCTCTTGAAACTCGTCCCCGTTCCGAATTTTGTTGAAATCGATTTCTTCCCCCAACCCTGCGAAAACGATGGCTTGCTTCGGGAAGTAACCGTAGTTTGGATTATACAAAGCATCCTCAATATAATCGCGGACGAGCATCTTGACGCATCGCGGAGGCTCTTTGTAGTTCTCTAAATCATTCGCGGTGACAATCTTGTAGTTGACATGCTCGTTACTGGTTTTTGTCGAGTTCTCCGGTCTCGTATTGTAGTCATACTTCACGTTTCGTTTGGGTTTCTGCGAGGAAGTTGGTGTCGGTTGCGAATTGGACGTGTAGTTCCGCAGGCTAAGAAGAATGCGATGACACTGATGAGAGGTTGGAACTACTCGTAGGAATGGCGTTGTTCCACTCGCCCATCGTGATCTAAGCATGAGCTGCCGGATGAGTGGTGGAGTGGAGGTCAGGGAAGTTACTACTTTGGCAAAGACGCGTCGATCATGAGTCAAAGCTTGATCTCAAATTTACCGCATACACTTTTCTCTCACAGCCAGCATCATTCATGGAGTCAACAGAACGGCACGTACGCACTTGGATTGCTTCGGGCCGTGAGGACGATATTACCGAACTGGTAGAAGGTACAATTATTGTTACGCAATTCGAACAAGTGTTGATTCCACGTACGCTAGACATTTCGGTAGGGCGAGCCACGCTACTTGACGTGGTGAAGGCCCTTGGAGAATATTTGACTTCGGAAGAGGATGTTATCAGGTCAAAAGGTGAGCCTTTCATCTAACTGGTCAAAATCGATTTCGAAGATTGAGACATTATGTCCGTTTGCATTCAAGGAGTTGATCTACTTTCGCGAGTGATCGAGCGCTGTCCTCCGGAAAGGATAAACCGGCAAGCGAGTCAGTTGACGTCTAGACTACAATGGCCTTTGAGACTGACAGGCAGCGTGTAGCGCGCGTACTGGTGTCATTTTACAGTGGGAAGCTGGAAGATCCTGAAACCGTTATTCCCGCCCTTAAAGGACTTGTTTCTCTGACATCACTTCCAACTTACTCTGATCCAGATGCTGTCGAGTCGGTGAAAGCGTACGCTCATTTAAGGGACTCTTGTTTTCTCTCTGCCTGATTTCGCAACTCAGACTGTTTACTCGCATTGACACGAAGAGCCTCAACCAGTCGACGCGCTATCTAGTCTTCAAGATCTTGGACACGCTAGTCGCGGGTCATAGAAGTGGTACGCAAGGTTTACCGATTGAAACCTGCCTGAATAATTCATTCTTGCCTGCCTGCTCAGCTTTGCAAGGCATGGGAGATGAATTTTTATCTGGGTATATGAGTTTGGTAGATGGCGAGAAGGATCCTCGCAATCTCCTTCTCGCCTTTTCGATAGATCGTGTCATTTGCATAGAATTCGATATTTCACGTCATATCGAGGTCAGTGTTTCCTCACTCAGTGTAAGATTGTCGCTGATTGATGATTTAGGCAATGTTCAACATTATCTTCTGCTATTTCCCTATCACATTCAAGCCTCCTGCCGATGACCCCTACGGTATTACTTCAGATGATCTCAAAACTGCACTGAGGTACGTTTGCTTTGGATTCAGTACTTGACTGTATCCATACACATCTACATCTTGAAGGTCATGCATGAGCGCGTCGCCGTTATTCGGAGAACTAGCAGCAACCCTTTTCCTAGATAAACTGTTAGGAGGATCTCCTGCCGCGAAGGTAAGTGGGTCTACGGTGTTCTTTGCACCTAGAGAAGGCTTCATCCGTTTCCGTTAAGAAAGACATCATTGAAACCATCTCACTCTGCGCACCTGTCTACGGAGCGGCTGTGGCTCGCAAAAATTCGAAGAAACTATGGAATTTCCTGAAGATGGAGGTAGGTAAGACTGAACACCTGGTTATGCTAGTGAATTTACTATAAGCAGGTATTCCAACCAGTAAACCCGGAGACTGAGGGAGAAGCCTTGAAAGCAACTCAGGCACTCATACAGACGATCTACTCTGACTCAGACGAAGAGGCATCTGCAGGTGAACCCCAGGGAATCATCACAGAGATATCTAAAGAATGCCTTGAGCTCATGAATGAGCCTGAGAAAAGTCAAGCTGTGCCAGCCAGCAAAGTGATGGCCTCGTTTATTGGGACAACACGTACAAGTCTCTTCATCTCTTTTGGGGTTTGGCTAATAATTCCATATAGCAAAGATTTCCAAATTCGCGCTTTCGCATGTTATTCCTCACCTGATGAAGCTATTTCAGGATCCAGAAGAGCTGGTTCATCGTTCTCAGATCCTGACGCTGCTTTGTATTATTGTCGGAGCGATCGAGGCGAAGCGATCTGTGCTAGAAGAGTATGGACTCCAGGGTCAACTCCTAGAGTTCAAGGATGATATACTTGGGGCCTTCATATCCGGAACAAAGAACCCAAGCAGTTGCGAAGCCGCGTTGGAAGGCATCAAGAAGTTGTCAATAATGCCTGACGTTTTGAGTGATGAGGAGCTTGTCTATGTTGTTCATAACATCAACGAATTACTGCAATCGGACGCTGAGGATGCTGATGTAGCAAGGTAGGATATATGATTATCATGGATTGCTGAGCTACTGACTCCTTCTTTCCAGCGACGACGCTCTTGCAATTCTCGCCACAATAGCTGACAGGAACTCCAAAGTTGTAGAGGAATACACTCTACCCCTTCTTTTCAGTTCGCTCCCAGATTCACCGCCTCTTCGGGATGCTCATCGTGAAAGAGCAAAATGTTGGAGGACACTCCATTTACTGGCTCGATTATGTGTTTCAGCACCTCTATTTGAGACTCTCGTAGTTCGCTTAACGACAAAGCTCGATATTGTTTGTGCCTCAAAGAGTGATGATCCTGACGAGATGCAGGACCCGGAGCCGCGAGCAGCTTACGCCCATGGGATTTTGAAAACTTTAGGTTCAGTGATTGAGCTCAAGGTCAATGCAAACCACGCGGATGTCCCGAAATATATCGACCGGCTGGTCCCGCGACTGTACAACTTGCTCATTTACCTGTCTTTAGCAGACAAATCGGCAAGCTCTAGTGATTTGTACTCGAAGTTGCTCGAAATCTCCGGGCAGATAATTACGTTGGTGGTTCGGACCGTGCCTCCTGAGTATGTTCTCCATTTCTATCATCTAGGAGCTTAAAGAAATATTTATCATTGTGATCAAGTCGACAAAAGAAACTCGCGCTTGATCTGTATTCTGCCTACTTTGACGGCAATGTAGCGTCGCTTTGCAGCCTCCACCAGCTGTTTCCTGTAGATTACTCTGTTTTCCGACCATTCAAGGTACGATCGAATGCATTACGGTCCTCTTCAATTCTTATGCTTGTGGAATATTTCAGTCCGAATCTACATCTGAAAAGAACACAGTGGTACTTCTGTCAGCTGCATTCGTTGCATTTCATAGGGATGTAAGTTCTCTTTTGTTCCAGTCGCAATTAATAGAGCCTCATCATAACACTTCATTTATCCTAGGTCCTCCTTCCTCATCTGGAGCTAAATGAGGCGCTCGGAAACCTGCAAGATTGGGTTTTAAACAACTCGGTCAATGACTTGCAAAGACATGCAGTAAATCATATGGTGGCTTCATTATTGAACAAGAATTCAGACAGTACGTTTGATCATACAAAATCCTAGACAATTCAGCTGACCGGGTGATCGAAGAACTCTCGCCGTTCATTTCGCGGCAACTAGAGCATGTGTACCAGGCGGAAATTTCAAGTTCTTACATACCAATAGAACGCAGGCGACATGCCATCGAAAGCTGGCTTTGGGTAAATGAATATCCGCTGTGCTCTTCTCAATGACCTGACAACGTGATTGGAGATTGGGAAGGCGCTCATCCTACTCAACAGCCCTTCGCTTGTAAATCTCATCGATTCATTGTTTTCCGTATTCGGAGACCGAGACGTGGGCTGGGACGCTGCAAGGACTGTTGGTGAAATAGCGAGTGGGGGTGACGATGTCTTGACAAAATCAAATCATGCGACTATCAGAGTGGGTCTATCGATACTTATTGGAAAATAAATCAAACTGAAGTGGAGTTAGATCCTCTATGCACAGAAGTATTTTAAGACTATCCTACCGAAGATCTTCAAAGATCTCCAAGATTCGGATCGTACGTATCAACCAACGGGGTCACACAAATTACTCAGCAGCATTTCCAGAGCCGCAGCAAGAGAAAGCAAATTTGGTTGCCCTTAGCACATTAATATCCGCTTTGCCGAAGACGGTCTATGCGAATGAATTGCCAACTGTGCGGTCTAGTTCTTTCTTTGCAAACCCAGGCGAACCTGACCTTCTGTTCTGTAGCTCATGCCGTTCTTGATTCGAGGTCTGGATCTGCCTGATAGCGAGATCAGGACGAGCATCATAAATACATTCACTGCCGTTGCCAGCAGCGGAGCCCATGGACCTACACAAGAGCATGCAAGCACGCTTGTTTCAATTGTCCTGAAGAATGCTCTTACACAAGAGGCTAGCTCGACAGTTCGTTCGGAAATCCGAAGTGTTGTCCATTCACAGCCGTCTAATCATTCTTTATAGTCTTTACGTGTGGCCGCATTGAAATACTTGGCTATTCTTCCCAGGGCGGTCCGATATGACGTGTTGCATCCTTTGAAGGCAGCGGTGATTCGTGAGCTCGGGACAGCCCTAGATGATCCAAAGCGTGCAGTGAGAAAGGAGGCTGTGGACGCGAGGGCTGCTTGGTATGTCGCTTGACTCCGCAGAAGATACGTGTCTAATTTTCCTCTACCAGGTTTTCATATAAGGGATAATTTCAATATATAAAGCTACTGAATTTAGCAAATGGTTGTTCGTGCAGACGAGTACTTGAGGCGCAACCTACTTCAATGCAGCATGTCAGAATAAGTTATTCCGATTGTTTTCATCAGTTCAGATCAAAACTACTTTTGGTACCTTTTTGTGGCTTACATGTCTAGACTCTATATCTACTTGGGTTTAGATGATATTTATGCGCCTTGCAGCCAACCGGACCAAGAGCTGAAATAGGTTCGAAGTCACGGTGTATGCGCGTGACACACGCGAAACACGTTCTGTCACAAAGAAAGCCCACCCTCAACCAAAATGTATTTACGCGAGGTTCGTTTTCGACCTTTGGCTCCTTCTCATTAATATTGCGATGATGAGCACATCCAACGACGATCTTGCAAGAGAAGATTTTTCTTCCATAGACCAGTCAGCCTCAGAGGCTGTGAGCGATGAGGGCGAAGGTGATACCGAAGGAGAAGAAACTGACGAGGACGACTTGAACGATTGCTCCGAAAAGAAGTCCAAATCGTCCGAGCTGAAGACTGAAGATCTGAGGGTGAGCTATACTGAATACTATTTTGGCGCGGTTGCTCCATACGAGAAACGTCCCAGGGTGATTTAGAAGACGCTTTGTCTATGGACTTCGACTTCAAAGGGGACTTCACATTCGCGTTAAAGCTTCCGGACGCGCCAAATCCCGGACTTCAAATCGCGCCTCTTGGCCTTGTCGGTCTTCCACTTAGCGAACGCGATGCTCAGAGCATTAAGGACATCGCATCTCGGGCTCCCTTCGGACATGGAGATCAGTTGGTCGTTGACACAAGTGTGCGTCATACTTGGGAAATTGAGCCTGCTAATACAATCACCTTCGCGAATCCTGCGTGGAACTCTTTTATTAACCTTGTCGCCAAAAGGGCATGCACTGAACTTGGAGTTTCGCCGGGCTCGAAGGCTCCCAAGTGCGAATTTTATAAGCTGTTGTTGTATGAACCAGGGTCCCAGTGAGTAGTACTTTTCGGTACTGGGCATTGCATCGTGGGTCTGAAATCGTGTTATTTTCAGCTTTCTCCCTCATCAAGAGTAAGGAGTTTACGTTAATGGTATTAATCGGATCTGACCATCTTCAGTACTGAGAAAGTTCGCGGGATGTTCGCTACTATAGTCGTGATTCTGCCATCCTTTTACACCGGCGGGCAAGTTCAAGTTTCTCATGGCGTAGAGAAGAAGATGTTCGACTTCTCCTCTGACGGATTTGCAACTTCAATGCTTACCTGGTACGCTGATGTCGTCCACGAAGTGAAACCCATCACTTCAGGTTATCGTCTCGTACTGTCCTACAATCTTATACAAGAGGAAGCTTCCGCTCCGCTACCGACAGCGCCTTCGTTTAGTCCCGCGCACATTAAGCTTGAAGGCGTTCTTCAGAAATGGTCTAAAAAGTTTTATGACAATCCTCCGACGCAAATCGCTTATGTGCTCGATCATAAGTACAGCAGAGTCGACCTGGGTTCAGGTGGGAAGTCTCTGAAGGGCAAGGATGCACAGTTAATCATGGCCTTGCGCCAACTTGCTTCCAAACACCGCGTCGCACTCGCTTTGGCGGAATTAGAGTGTCATGTCGTCGGAGGCGCCAGCGATGACTTCGATACTTATGGAAGCTACCATAAGCGAAGACGTTGCTATTATGATGAATACAGCGACTACGACGATGCTCCGATAATGGGAGAGGAGGAGAGCAGGACAACAAAAATCTCGTCTCTGGTAGATCTTGATGGCAATCAGCTAATTGGCAAAGAGAGTATCAGCCTTGACAACGAAGAACTTATCCCGGAAGACCCGTTTCAAGACGGAGATCCTGATGAGAGGGATTATGAGGGCTACATGGGAAATGTTTGTTTGTTCCTTCTATACAATTTTCAGGTTACTGAGCATACAATTTAGTATCCCGGAGATGTCCAATATTGTAATGCATAGCTATCCTGCTATCTGGCCTCAATTTGTTATCTAACGTATTGACAGGGTATCGTCGAGCCGTCGTTGTGCTTTACCTTGGAGAAAATTCACATGAATTACTCCTTCACGCGGGAGGTGCTGCTTACGCCATGTTACAGCTGAGGTTACGGGACATTGATCAGCCTTCTTCACTGGATTGCCTGTTTGCAAATTATGTCATAGGGAATTTCAACTCTTCTAATGCGCATCATGGCAAGGAACGGGAATGGCTTTCTTACATGTTTGCGCTTGCTTTACGATGGAAGGATTCAGAGATGTGGCTTAAAATTGCTTCGAGGATCGGGCCTCAACAGAACTTTAATTTGATCGGTGAGGAGAGGCTTAATGCCGCATGGGAGGCCTTTGGCTTCGATACGTTGCGTCCTTTGTGAGCCATGCAATGTCTGATACCGTCCGTAATCATATTTCCTGATGCACCATTTAGCTTTCAGAGCGCCATGGCTCAATGCCCTAATTTGACAACCCAGATGACAATGCTCGACAGTGTACTGCGCAGTGCTAAAAGTGAAGACGACAGGACCAGGGTATCTATGTGGTGCGACGAGCAGAAAGTGCTGGCCCTCACGCACATGAAAACGCCCGTGGAACAGGATGTACCGACACTTATCAATGTGCTGAAGTCCAAAGGGGTTCAGTTTTTCGCTGATACGTACGTTGTACCGAAGCTCTGTGGAATGTGCACTCACGAGTCTACCGTAGTATTCGACCACAGTTTTCGCGGCATCGACCTTCGTTTAAATTTCTCTTGGTTTTTGTTGAAGCACTGCGCAAAGAGAAAGAACAGCTTGCAAAACATCCGGCTGCAGACTTGACGTACAAGCAGGCAGTTGAGTTCTGCTTGACGTCAGCAATCGGCCAGTGGAAAGTTGCTGAGGTCTCCCAATATCCATACGCACCTTACGGTCAACCGATAAATAGGCAACAGCCTTCGTCGAGCTTCTCCCGGATAAAAGAAGTTGGCGAGATGTGCCTCTTGACAGAGCAGATGGAAGCCTGCAAAGTGCTTCTGGAATCACTTATCAAAGACAAGGCCGATATCAGTGCGAAATTCAAGGATTATTTTATTCCATTGGTTCCCGTGTTACGACGTTTACTCAACTCGAGCAATGTTCCGCTGAACTGTTATCCATTCGGCGATTTCTTTCGTTACGTTATTGAAACCTTCTTGATTGACATGCTGGGGGCCAAAACTGGGAAAATGCGCACTAGTCCTGTTCGAAAAGTCGGCTGTGGTTGCATGTATTGCCAAGACTTGGATACTTTCTTGCTTTCGGTGCAGGACAAGAAAGTATTTAGATACAGGCAGGAGCATCGCAGACATATGGAGCAGAGGCTTTACCACGTCCAAGACTTAGCAACCTTCAGAACTATTCCGAGCGGCAGTCCTCATGGACTCGAGGTGACCAAGCATGCGGAGGTTGTTGCAATGCAGACCTGGGAAGGAAGGCAGAAGGCCGCCCGAAATTTCTTAGCCAGTTTTGGAGGGGATGGAGCCCTAAAGCTCATCATGGGTCCCGGATTCACGGACGTCTCCCTAGCAATTTCAGGGGACAAGCCGTATTCGAACGTCGGAAAGCCGTACGAATCGACAGCTCTTACGGCAGGACAATCAGATCAGATTACACAGGCAACCTCGTCAAATAGTGCGGAGCCTGCCCGTGAATTACATCCGCCGCTAAGTGCGAGCACCGAGCAGCCTGCGGGTGCAAATATTACCGCAGGAACGAAAAGAACTTATCTCGGGTTTATCGATCTATCTGATTCTCCTTGAACTTGATATGACTGAATTAAACTATGCTAATCCTAATATCTCTGGCTCAGTCTTTCTTCGGTAAGAACTCAATCTCCTATTTTCTCATCGGTACATAAAGCACTTACGACTATTGCGTGGACAGAACCGACCTACATGTGAGGTCTCCCTACTAGCGTCTTGTCCATGTTCGGTTTCTGCGCTTCGTCTGACGCACACGTTAGCACTCATTCATAATCGTCCTTTCTGGCCAAAAAATCCTTACCTTCGTTAATATCTCCACTATAATTCACATGTCGTGACATTTATCACTATGACGTTTTTACAAAAGCATCCATTCCTGATTACTCTAATCTATACAAGCACATAAAGCAAGGAAGATAGCCATGACCTAGGTAGAAAATTCGTGTCGTTGGCCGGGCTTGCAACATTAGTACATATGCTTTAAAAGCAAAGGAGTATTATACATAAGTACACGGCCTCTACTTATGACTCTAGGCCTTTCTGTGCGTTATGTACCAAGCAGAGAAGAGAAGGCAAGCGATATACCATAATCGCGCGTGGGGTGGATTCCGGATTTCGCCGCCGCAAGAACCAGGTCAAAGAGTTCCAGTAGCATTCATTCTTAGAATAAGCATTTCTGCAACGGTACATCCTCCGCAATATCAATGGACTTGTCATCATCCGATCCGTCAGACCCGTCTACCAGCACTCAATTGTATTGTCCCATTCTGCACGCCATCCGCAAGATGCTTCGGCCAGTCGCGTTTCTGCGTTGCTCCGTTGAGTCGCGTCATGTGTGCCCGTAAGAGATGTGGAATTTGTTTACGGATACAACGCAGTCGGAAATCGGCAAAAGAGTTTTTATTGGGCAAGTCGGTATAGACCTCGTAGTACCGTGTTCATCACTCATGTTTGATCAACAACTGGCTGAAGAGGTTCTTTTATTGGGGAAGTTGCGTTCAGTGTACTGTCGAGTTGAGCGCATTTCATGAATTCAACAATGGTAGCATCTGGGACTATATGTATAAGTGGTGTGAAGAAGGGCTGCTCGACATGATCAGAGATATCGAAAAAGATGGATTGCTCATTTGTGATATCATACAGAGCACATCTCTACAATGCAAGAGAACAACAATTGTTGTCTTCCGTCAAAGGAACACTCTATAGAAAACCTTCATAATCTGTTATCTAGGTCATTTTATGAAGTTTAGAAATATTTGATCGGAATTCCGGACAAGCGCATGCATATTTTCATGGATGAATCATGCCAGAAGAATCCGAATTGGACAGAATCGAAGCTTGCTTGCCCGAAACAATTGCCTGCAGCAATTTCCTAAAGCACTGCGGACGAGGACCTTTGACCAATAACTTCATAATGAGAAGTACAAGCCTAACTCCTAGTCGTCTTTTGGGTCTTCAGGTTCAGATTCTTGAGAATCTTGTACGCCAATAGAAGAAACGTATTTCTGTATGTTTTCTTCTGCTGTGCCATCCCAGCCCATGCCTTCCATTTTGCACGCCTTCCACGATGGCGAAGCACGAGTTGCCGCGAGAATTTCAGCAATAACGTCTGCGTTCAGTGTTATCCTGCGTCCCAGGCAAAGTGTCGCCTGTTCCCATTGTCGCTCTCCAAGTCTCAAGTCTGAGGCAGTGGTCGCGCAGAAACATTACCGCTCCTGCTTCCCGGAGGAGCACGACGGTTGAAAGAATCCGACACATCGTTGTATACCCCGCCAGCAGAAATCCACTGTTGCCAAGGGATGTCATCGGGAAGGTCAATGCCTGAAGGCCGGAAAGGATGTCGTCCGCGAACGCGCATCTCATGGATGATGAATAGAGAAGGGAACGGCGCATAGCGATCTCTGTTGTCAAGCGCAATGGCTTTACCGTGGAATTCCTGAAAGTCTTCATCACGGGAATGGTTGATGAAACAAACTTGCGAACCTGTTTCCTGAGAATAATTGACCAGAGCAAAAGATGAAAAGAACTCACATCGGGGAGAAAACGTATAAAGAAATGGTATTCATCAAATGAACAGTTATGGTTCCTACACATGAGAAGGCCATCGCGCGGTTCATGTTCTGTACGTTCTTTCGTCTCTTCAGGAAGCCAATCGCGCCTCTTGAGACCGATCCACTATGTCTGACATCAGATTCATATCAGAAAAGGAGATAAAATTTACAGTTTCTGGTTCTGACTTTGGGATAATGTAGCAAAGTTCGAGACTTGTCCTTATCCCACATATGACACACCGATTCCGTCCAAGGAACTTGTCGCGCTCATTTATTCCAGCAATGAATGCCGTTGTCCTCGATAAGTCTGAAAATTCACGCTGTTCCCAACCGAACCCATCAGGTGGCCCGCCTGGTATAAGTGGAAGTTGGAACGTAGGCAGAGGCGCCATGATAGTGAACGTTGCGTGGGTGCCGAGCGCTGATTAAGCGCCGGTCGCTTAGGTCATCGGTCTCTGACCACCATGATCTAAGTTTCCGATCTTAGACGAGAATGGATCTTATGTGTTTACATTAGGCGCTACGCTGAAGGATTCGAAAATGTGACAATTGTGCTTCAAAGATCGGATCTGAACAAGAATTAAATTTGATTGCGTAAGCTTCAATGACACTCTGTGTCCTTTGTAAGTGATATGGCGACTGAGATCGTACATATTCCCGCATAAGCTCCAGCTCACAGGACGGTCACATAGCCAGCCCATCTCGCCGTCACTCGCATTATTGACTATCGCCGGTGTCTACAGTAACTTCTGGAGTATGCAAGTTTCCATTACAAACGATCATGGTGGTCAGTGTATCCAGAGAACTTTGATGGAGGTATGTCATACCCATTCTTTTTTATTAGTATTGCAAAATTTGACCATACACCCAACGGTAAGATTTCGGTGAGTGGTGTCTCACTTTGAAACAAAAGAGGCAAATTTCTTATTCAAATCCGAGATTTCTTACCATTTTCAGCCCGTAAAAATATACGCCGTATACGCCATACCTTCTATTCCACTGGATAGTTATCCATTCGAGGACTTCTTCCGCTACCTGATCGAGGCGTGCTTGGTGTACGTGCTCGGCTCACGAGATGGCACAGCACACCATGAATTAGTGCGAAAGATCGTTTTCTCGATTGTACGTACTGTCAGGACTTGATCAGATTCCTGTTTTCCGAGCAGGAAAAAATTTTCAGATACAGGCTGGAATATCGCGAACGTATGGAGGGGGAAGGAGGGTGGGGGAAGGGGGTTGCTGGAGGCTCAAGATCTGGTGTCCTTCAGAACCATTCGAAATGGTAGTCCTCATGGGCTCGAGGTGACCAAGCATGCGGACTTTGCTGAAACGCAGACCTGGGAAAGGCGACAAAAGGCTGCTCAAAAGTTCCTAAGCAGCCTTGGTGGGTACGCATCCAGAAACTCTCCATGGGTGCAAGATTGGAGGATGTCTGGGCGGCTTTCTGAGGAGAGAAGCCAATATTCAGGTGATATAAAGCCGTATACATATTCGACTTTGCCCACGCTGGAAAAAAGACAAACCGACATGCCCTTCGAGCCATACGAAACCTGCAGGGTTCCACCACTGTTTCCGGGCGTGAAGGCGCTTTGGAACTCCGGCATTACTCCTGGTATCAAGCCCTGGCCATCTGGTTTTCTAGCGGTCTCCAGACCTTTTGGTTTTGCAGCGGTTCCTGGTTCATTTGGTTCTCCAGCAATTCCCAGGCCGTTCGATTCTTCAGCAGTTCCCGGACCATTTGGTTCTCCATGGAATTAATATTGACACGAGTCAATAGCTATGTACTTATGTCTCGCTCGGCTTTTCTTTCTTGGTGCTCAATGTCCTCTGTTCTCAATGATTTCCATGGAGCGCCAAGGACTGTTCTCACCTAACCTGGAACTCTGATGCAGATCTTATTGCAGTCTCATCTTGTTGTTTGTACTCATGTACTGCTTCTGAGCTTCTGTACGACGTTCTGTTCATAATAAGGACCACTATTTTTCGTTCATACCGTGCGACCGCTAGACTCACTGTAATTGTACAAAGTTGAGCGTCTTGGTGTCATCAATCGACCTCTGAATCTTCGAGTCCGCGAACAATAGACGTCAGACAGTTCTTCGTTGTTCTAATTTTACCTACCAAGAAAGTTTACGAAGCGCCCTTCAAGTCGACTCGCACAGTAACTGTATCTTCCTGATCGTCAAGACTTGCTACTCCATTTACTCTTTACCAAAGTATCCATACCGATTCCTCTAATCTCCACAAGCATATCAAACAAAGTATAAGGGTACAAAGCAATAGGCTAGGGAGAAGCATTAGTGTCGTTAACCAGGCTTGCAATATTACTACGTATGTTTCAGAGCAAAGGAGTATAAGTATGTATCCACGCACGGAATGAAGAGAAGAAAATGTGATGACCTCCGGAAGTCTAGACTTTCCCCTGTGCTGATAATCAAGATGTGAAAGATAAAAAGAAACGATAGTTGAACAAGCGAAAGAAGCGAGATCGCAAAGCGAATTTAAGACTTCGCCATGATAGCTTGGGCCTTCATACCGGCGTCCGCAAGTGCCAGTTCGAATGCCCGTAGGTGTTCCTCTGTAATCCGTTTAGCATTGAAGCGCTTTCCGCCATTCGGCGACGGTAAGCCCTCCGAAATAAGCTTGTCGACATCCGTAAGACCTGCCTCCCAGCGCTCGATCTTAATCCGGCTTTGCTCAGCGCTATCCCACTCCGCTCGCCATCCGCCGAGCTTGTTCTTGAGCGCCCGGATTTTCCGCCCAGCGTCTGCGTTAGCTGCGCCGTTCACTTGTGCGTGTTCTGAGATGGCCGTTAGAGAGCTTGCGAGTGTTGTTGTCAGTGTTCGGACGTGTACGAGCTCTGGCACTATTCTAGCGACAGTTGGAGGGCCAGTGGCTGGCGGAGGCGGAACGACGAATGAATCCTTCATTGGTGAAGCTATATCGAGCTCGTCGTTTAGCATGTCGTCTTCACCATCTCCAAGCGTATTGTAATCTGGGTTCATCTCCCAGTCGACGGATGAAGCGCGCTGATGAGACCCGACTTCCTCCTGAATCGGTTCCAAGGGGCCACCATTCGGCCGCGAAGCTGTTTCTATAGGTCCTGCCTTGTCTAGCAATCCCTCCACTTCCACCAAGGGCTCTAGTATCCCAAGAACGTCGTTTCCATTCACTTCTCCCGCAATCTTCCTGAATTCCCTCTCGTACTCCAACAATTCTCGGACCTGCCCCTCTCTATCCCGAGCCGAGTCATTTATATGTCTAATAATATCGGACGCGTATTTCTCAATTGATTGCTGAGAAGGAAGATATGACGAGTCAGAGTCTATGCGTCGTAGTTGAGTTAGGAATTTGTCTGTTGATTCAAGATCGCGTGCGAGGATGTCCATTGGATCTTGTTGCTGTTGTTTTGCCTGCGGCTTACTTGAAGAAGCAGCAGATCCGAAATGCGCTTCAAGGCCATTGGCAGTCGGCTCGTCCACAAGCGTCGGTGTTCGTGCGCCTTCAGCAGCTTCGCCGTCATCGCATCCATTAATCTCATCAGCGAGAGAATTTCCTGCTGCGCTAGGTATTTGTGGTTGCTCATCAATCCCTTCCGCCCCTTCGTCGAATTCAATCCCAAATTCCTCCTGCAGCATCTTCGAGCCTGCGCTAGGCTCGGGCATGAGGGCAACAGCGAGCTCGTGTGCGAGAGAGTGCATTCCAGAACCACCACCACCGGCGTCTCCGCCGTTACCACCGTCCAGCTCCTGACCCAACGTAGCCATTGACTTTCGACCTCCTCTCATTGTCCCCGATGATACCCTTCGCGTGCCGTTGCGATAACTCATCTTATCGCTGAGCAATGCTGGCTTTGTACTTCTGAAGAGGTTATCGCGCACGGCCGTATTGTGGAGAGTAGGATGGGTAAAGTGGCGAAGTGAATAGACGCGTCTTACATACGCGACGTGGCTATAGAATCCGTAGTTAGACACGCGACGCATTGAGTCATCTTTCCCTAATCCAGCCTCTTTTCATCACAAGCATCAAGGCAAAAATAATAAATTACTACAAAAATAGTGTAAAATCTATCTAGCTTCGAAGACGACCTTAGGAGCATTTTCGGAGTGCTGTTGGTCAGAAGCGAGTGCTCCGACGTATGGAACATGCGAGCTCATCAAAGTGACAATGTCCGTCTTTGTGACGATGCCGTCTAATTTTCCGAAACGCGTGAAGAAAATATACCGCATGTTCTACGAGGCCGAAATTCAGTCCGATCCATGGTCCATGAATAGGAAAAGACTTACCATTTTCTGAAACATCCGGACAACAAGCTCTTGAGGTATCTCTTTTCGTAATTGAATCACTGCTTCATCTACTAAGCCGGACAGATCGATGGTCGATGAATTTACCGCGCTCTTGATAAATACGACCGTCTCGCTCATGCTTTCATCAGATAATAAGGGGTCTTTCTATAGCATGAGTTTCTAGAATCAACACAAGTTCGGGAGAAGGACTCACCGATTGCTGCCTTCAACTTTGCTTTCGTCACGTATCCGATAAGCTCTCTGTCAGAGGCGGTGACGGGAAAGCCATGATAGTTGTAGTCCGTCACAAGACGTGCTACGAGGTTGATGTTGAGTTACTGTGTGAGACCATTCTTGAGTAAAGGATCACGCCACCTAACTCCCGTAAGCTGCAGCCATATGCATCGACAGTTACGAGACTTTCAAGAGGTATCATGACATTCGCGGCCGTCTCGCCCTTATCTCGATATTCGGCATAGGGTAACCAAGGGTATTTATGCAAAGCAATCCATCTTGAGTAAATTCCCTCCTTTCCAAATGCATCTGCGACCCATTTCGATACCATCACTGAGATCATTATTGGTAGCACATGAGACAAGGCGCCCGTTAACTAAGTAAGATAGATTAGCCACAGCGATATGAACGGAGAATGGGAATGTACCTCAAAGAGAATAACGACGAGCGAAACTAGCAAATGAAAGTGGTAAGCAAGGAAAACCTCATGTCGGAATTAATTAATAAAACTATCGTACTCGTCATTCTTGTGACACCGCCGAGCATCGCAGAAGCACCGATTACGGCATAGAAGCCAGGATTTATGCATGGAACAAGAGGGTCTGGCGGGCAAGTCGAAAAGATCCAAAGATCCGGATAAGTACGGTGGATGCCTTGACTATTTGTTGCATTTAGCATGCTTGTTCTTCACTTATCACGACAACTCACACAATCAGGCCCATAGCTCGGCCGAGGCATGCGCCTATAGCTATTGTTGGCAAGAAAATACCTGCAGGGACCTGGCGGCTTCATCAGACCTGCAAATACAGCGGATAAAGAGTCTCAGTCTTACCATCATACCAAATGACCATGCAGTGAGCCCAATCTTGATCGCGGCAGTTAGGATAAGAAGGAAGATATTTTCGACCAGAGCATTAGGACTATAAAACCGATTAGAATCACTGGTATAGAAGGACGGAGTTTGTACGTACTTGCAGAGGCCGTGGTAGTCACCTTTTGAGATATCGCAGTCCTGGAAGAGGTTGGCCACCAATTCGGACGATTGCACTCTAGTCCAAAGTGAGTCAGCGCGATCTCAGATTGGGCCACAAGAAGGTAATCAACCTTAAGAACACTATCTGTAGAAGCATATGCATGAGGCCTTGTTCTTTCAACGAACCAAAATTAGACTCACCAGGTAACTCACACCAGCCGTAAATGCAGTAGCGCCGACAACTTCGAGAATCGGATTGCCACGAAGGTAGCTATTATGACGGAACACAGCTGCGGCGACGTTCAGCCGTATCAGCAGAGCACCAAGCACTCCCTAGTATCAAAACCCTAAGATTTCTGCAGATTCAAAATGATAGTTACATACACCCATGACAGCTAAACATAACCAAGGTACCTGCAATACCACATTCAGATCATTACCCATTTAGAAAGAAAAAGAGTACATACGAGTTCAAAAGCTCGCCACGTATCACTCCCACTGGAGACTGCAAATAGCACAAGTTTCGAGGTACCGAATGGATCGACGTATTGGAGAGTCATAGCTGCAACTGCGGACGTGACGAAACCTTTCCACAAGACATCCGAGTCGTTTGCGAATACGTCGAGCTCCTCCAGACCGAAAAGCACACCGCCGAGTGGACTTCCGAAGGCCACACTGATCCCCGCAGCAGCCGCTGCAGCAAGGATACGTCGCTTGAGAGCTGCGTAAAAGGTGATCATTGCAGTAGATGACGTGGAGGTGGGCAAGCCAACATACCTTCGTTCCGTATATGTTTCTTAAACATCTTGGATAGCAGAAAAGCCATACAACAAGAGACATGTACTAGAGGGCCCTTCAGACCCATATTAATAAAGTAGTACAGATCACCAAGCCAATAGTAACTTACCTCTTTGCCAACAGACAGACCCGACGCGACCGACAATACCAGCCCAAGGGACTTGATCAATAACGTCCATGGTCCAAGGAACTCGTCAAATACATATCCACCAAGAATCTGCGAATTCCTTCAGTAGCGGAAGTAGATCAGACTGGGAAAGAAAGCTCACAGCCTTGATCTCAGGAACTACAAATTTCGTTAGATAATGGTTAAGATTCAAATAGAAATCACGTACTTCCGGTATGGAACGCGCTGAAGGCGACAGTATTAGCATGAGTATCCTGAATCATTAAAATCCAATGCTCACTATGGCGCGTACGTCAGTACAAGAAATGCTGCGCTACTAGAGAAAGCAATCTACAAGACTATTCAATTGATGTACGTAGAAGATGGCATGGAACGCACGGCGAGAGAAATGTAAATGATTGCTTGTAAAAGAGAAGACACGAAGATGGTATGGACGCCGAACCACTGGCTCCATGATAGCCAGTCAGTACAGACCTCTCCAGCTGAAAACATTTCAGAGAAGGTATACGAACAAGTGCAACCGGTACACGCACGATCGATGCCGCTGCAGCACGCGACCTGGTTGTAGAAGAAACCATACGCGCAACGTCCTTCCCTCAAATCGCTGAACCAGTGCACCAGGACATCCAACCAAGCACCGGTTATACCCACACCTACACCAGTTCCAACAACGACAAGCCAGATGCGTGAAGATTCTAACAGAGGAAGGAGTAAACCACGAAGTCCACGAAACGATCGTAGTCGGTGCCGCCGGGAACGTTCAGCTGCTTCTTCGCGAAGCCAGTCTATGCAGTTATCAGCACGGATTCTTAAATGTCTGACAGAGCTGAGTATACCTATTGTGCTGCCATCACGGTACGTGACCTTCGTGTCTAAACGTGCTTTTGGTGTACTCAACAGTTCGTGATTGTCATGTAGTTCATAAACTTCCTCTGCAGGAGCTACCAATGGTTCTCTAGTCCAAGGATCATCCCAAGATTCAAAGGAATCGTGTCTTTAAGAACGGTTATTTCAATGTTGACGAATGGAAAACAGTTTCTCACTCCGCATCGTGTTGCATGTTGGTGGTGGTCAGTAGTAAACAGCCATAAATGGACGCGATCAGCTCCAATGCAGTAAATACAATATGTAAGAAGTCAAGTGCATGCAGTTGAATGACTTTGTTATCTCAGAATTACATTCTTCTACACGAGCAAATGCCGGGAAAAATAGTCGAACAAAGCAATGAAATATCCCCCCCAAGCACAGCAATGGATCACGATCTTTCAACCTTCTTGAGGTTACGGTGAATTTCCGCCTTGACCACAGTTACACGGTCAATAAGCTTCTTCACGACGGCATCTTTATTTTTCTCGTAGGATTTCGTGATCTCTTCCAGTTTTTCATCAGTCTCCTTGTCAATAGCGGACTGGGAGTTTTGAGTAGTGCCTTGTCGCTGTGGCGCACATATCAGCATTTGGATTAAGGACGAACGAAAGCAGGTACATACCGAGGCTTCAAATGCTTTAAACTCTTCCTCCTTCATAGCTTTATACTCTTCAATCTCTTTGTCTGCTTCAGTGCGAGCATCCTTTAATCTCTGCGCACGATCTGAACCATGTTAATCAGATTAACGCGCCACGGCAAGCAAGCAGGTAGACACACATTTACGGGCTTCCTCAACAACCCTCTTGGCATCCTTCTCCGCGTCGAAGAGTGTTTGAATTCCAGGGTTTACAGTGGTGGCCTACAATAATAAGCATGAGCTCGATTCTGTATAATAAATGAAGGACATTGACCATGGTGACAGACGGTCAAGAAGAAGAGGCGTGACGAAAGAGGAAAGTAGTTCCTGCGTGATGTCCCGTGGTCCGTCACTGTCAAGTGCTCGACGCGTCTCTCGCATTGTCAAGAGGCTCTGAGCTCCCTCGCTCTCCTCAGGGCATAGCATGAGAGGGTGTTGACGACGCTAACTACATCAAACATGGATCCATTACAAGCCCTTCAAGCAGCCTATTCAGTCCCTGCAGACTCTCAAGAACAGGAAGAGCTCTTGTCTACACTTCGTGAAAACCTCGAAGCAAACCCGTCCTATATCCCCGTGCTCTGCTCGAGTCTTATCAGGGGTCTTCTGGGTGTGCAAGATTCGTTATTAAGACGGTGGACTCTTGACCTGCTACACTATGGGATAAGCAAGTCGAATTTACCTGTTGAAAAGCGGACAGAGCGTGCGTGCCCTGCAAGTTCATGCACTAACCTTGAAGTCTCATAGATTTGCCGCGTTCCAGTTGCTTCTCAGTCATTAGATGTTCTCGCAGGCCTTCTTCGTGACCCGAATCCAGTGATTGTCAAGACAACTGTACAATGTTTCGGGACGGTATATCCTCTACTATTTCGACACTTGTGAGTTTCAATACTTGGCGTGGTCTTTTGTAACAGTTTACTTATCATGATGTTCAGGTGCTTAAATCGCAATCTACGACCAATATGGGAGACGTTGGTGGCTTGCAAAGCTCGAATCCTCGACATGGTGTGGTCAGCCGCGACGTCGACAGGGTTGAAGCTTGTCGCATTGAAATTTATGCAGCGAGTTATTCTTGTCCAAACTCGAGGAGTATCGGATCCAAGAGTGAGCTTTAAGCTACTTGATATACTTGATGGCCTCCTTGATGTTTCTCTGAGCAGCTTCAAAAACCAAACGATCCGAATCTCTCGTTTTGCCCTGCCGATCATCCATTTATCAATGCTGCCCAGCTCGAGGCAGAAGGACAAAAGCTAATGGAGAGTGTCATCACAATATTTTACACCATGCCGTGAGTTCCAACCACTCCGTGTCGGAATGCGTATCTCAGATTTCCCACAGAAACCCGGACATGATGGCAGCTGTGGTGAACAGTTGGGGCTCTCTCGCAAAGCAAAGACCGACTTTAGCACACATCATCATATCCGCACTCGCTAGCTGGAATCCGGGAGCCATCTATCATTTCCCTGCCGCGCAAGTACGGAGCGTAGAAAAAGCTGTCCGAATCCTGTTGATACACTTCTCTCGGTACGATACATTACATCGTGCATTGCTATATTGCTGATATTGGCATTGCAGCATCCCTCAACTCCATACTACATATGCTCACCAGATCAACGAGTCATTGTCTCAGCAAGCTATCCGGATGGAACAGGCGGCCATCAACGAGCGAAATCGCAAGGCCGTAGCTGCTGCAGAAGCAAGCCGCAAGCGTACCATTAGCGCTCTCAGTGATGAAGCCAGCGAAGCGAAACGATTAAAAACAGAGCATGAGCCTTCGTCAAACGTGGCCTCCATACTGGCGAATTTCGACTTCTCGGCCCTTCCTCATACCCTAGTCACCGACCTCGTCGTATCGAATCTTCAGATTTTGACGGAACCAACCCTTACCGCTGCTGTTCAGGTAAGTCGGCTGTAAGATTGTAAAGTGTAGTTTACTGAAATCTTTTCCAGAAATATAGACAACAAAATGGGCTTCGACTCCCCACGGCAGCTTCTCAGACGCCACCGCCTACTGATGCAGAATCCTTACAACCTCCACCCGAAAAGCCTGTAGTGAAAGCTGAGCCGATCGACCCTCTAGCTATGGACATGGGAGACGAAGAGGTAGATTATGAACCCGATCAATTGAATGAAGAGGTGCGCGTCTCCATCGTTGGAGCTATGTAAGTGTCCATAATCGAACTTCCGTTAGATCTCGGAGAAGGTCGGTCTACAGCCCGATATAGCTGAAGGTGTAGAGCTTATAGACATCGACGAGGCGCTCAGATTTGCTGAGTTCCGTCTACCTCCACCCCGCGAATTCTCGGAACCGGAGCAGTGTGCTCTCGTGCGACAGTCCATGTCGCGGATATGGGAGACGAGTCGAGAATTTATGCCGCCGAGTGAAGCTGCCGCGAACTCACATCAACCTTCTCATGGTGCACTAACACAGGATCTATGGATGTTGCTGTTAGTACGAATGATTACGCGAGTCAACCTAGAAGATGAGGAGTCCAAAAGCGAAGAGGATAATGCGGAGAATGAGAGACGGGAGTCTATGGAAGTGGACAAGGCTCCGAGGCGAGAGCGAATTAGACAGGTCTTGTTTGATTATATCCTTACGGATTTCCCTTCGAGGTATGAGTCTTCTCTGAAATGGAATCTTAAGCCCAAGTTCACGTGCCCATTTAGAGAGCGGCTGGCTGTGACGTGGATGAATGAGGAGTGGTACAATGACAAAATCAAAAGCTCTAGGGAACCCGACTGGGTAAATCCAAGTTTACCGCTTGATTGTAGTTATCCCTCTTACTGGTTTGACAGTATCCAACATACCCGCTATGGGTGCAGAAACTGGTGAATGCGTATGAACCCATGATAGATGCGAAGGACCGGACTTTATCGAAGTTCCTTCTTGACATACCCTTCGTTCCTCAAGAAGTTCTGAACTTGCTTCGAGACCTATGCGTAGAGCACGATCGGTACGTAATATTATGTTTCTTACCGGCGGATACTCTAATTAAGTCGTACCCATTGCTCGTAGTATGCAAGTAGGATTCACTACACTTCGCGAATTCGTAATACAACGAGCACCTTTGCGAGCTCAGGCAATGAAGAACCTCCTGGATTTAACAACGCATTCAGGTAATCTTCTAAGTAATCTATTCAGAAATGGATCACTGAAGGTCCGGGACAGACAAGGTCACGCGCGGTGCAGCGATCATCACGGTTAAACGTTGGGTGCCGGATGTTCAGCCCATGGGTGACATGGTCCGAACTTTCGCCCTTCGGTTGCTTCGTCGCCTCCAGAAGCAGCCTATCGGTGGTGCTCAGGCTAACGGGCGCTCGAAAAGCGAGGATGGGCATGACGATTCAATGGAGGATGGAGAAATGCCTCAGGAGGAAATGATCCAGACAGAGTTTCTTCCAGAACGGGTGGAGTTGCCAGCTCAGAAGGCGCAGGTCCTTCAGCATGTCGAGCTAATATTTGCTTTATGCGTCAAGTGTCCGGAGTTCCTGAACGAGTGAGAATCCAATTCTGCGTTTTAATGGAAGTGGTCGTGTGCTCACGATTCTGACAGGATATTCGATGCATACGGCCAAATGGATACGTCCGTGCAGGAGGCAATTCAAGGTCTCATCACAGCCCTCATAAGATCCCTCGGACCAAACCATGGGAAGCTGCTGTCACTTATGCGCACTTTCCCGCCTGGCGCGGAATCGCTGGCCTTGAGAGTTCTGAACATCTTCACTGAAAACAACCGACCGACCGCGCCGCTAGTCTCCCTCGTCAAGTCGCTTGCCACCGAACGTGATCTTGATCCTCGCTTCCTCATTCCTATTATTGCCGAGATGGATAAGGTATGTTTATAGCATGTTTTGATAGTGGGTGACGATCGAGTTGAGAATGTGATAGGCGGATATCATCAAGCACCTTCCACGCGTTGTGTCTATGCTAAATGGTACTGCAGAAGTTAAGCAGCTCGTCAAGAGCGTGTTTGAGTCAATCGTCACAACACCGCCCCAGACATTCGGAAGCGTCACCTCCAACTTGCCGCGTGTCCGACAGAGCGAGTTGCTCACTCCTGCAGAATTGATGGTGTTGTTACACGAGGCCGAAAAGGAGATAGGGCTGAAGAGCACGATTGAAGGTATGATTGTTGTACAGCATTATGTCATGATGACAATCTGACGTGCTGTTGCAAAAGCTATTGGCATCTGCTTCTCGATGACCGATGTTTTCCGATCTGAAATTCTTGCGGTCGTGATGCAGCAAATCGTGGATGAACCGGTACTTCCGGTGCTGTTCTTGCGAACTGTGAGCTGGTTTGCTTTCTCGCATAGATAGTGACATGATTCTGAAAACGTCATCAATCAGGTCATTCAGGCTGTCACTACTTACAAGTCCTTAGTTGGCTTCGTATCAACTACCCTCCTTTCTCGTCTCATCACCAAGAAGATCTGGACGAATCCCCCATTATGGGAAGGGTTCATTCGATGCGCGAAAACGATTGCTCCTGCCAGTTTCGGCGCGTTGCTTCAGCTACCCAAGGATCAACTGCGTGAACTTGTAGATAAGCAACCGGGACTGAAGGCCGGCCTTCGCGAGTTTGTGCTGAAGAAGGCTGGCAACAAGGCTCGCCAGGCTGGGTTCCTTGATCTTTTCGGTGATGATCGAAGCCACAGCCCCGCACCGCAACCGCAAGCCGAGCCGATTCCTGCTGCTCCTAGTGCGTAGACAACGTGCATTCGGCGTGCGGTCCTACTTCACAATTTTCAAGTCATATTTCTTGCGCAATATTGGATTCTACACCTCCTAGGCTGTCCAATTTTTATTAAAATATTCGATTACTGTTTTAGCGTAGGGTTCCATTATGAATGAAACGTAGATCAGGACCATAAAGGGGTGGCTAAATGCCGCGGCAGGTCTCACCGACCGAAGGGGTCAACCGCAGAATCAATTACATATTTATTGGCGTAAATGTCTTTGTATGAAATGAAAATCGCGACATAAATGTAGACCTCGCTCTATTTCTGACCATCATCTCCCCCCCAGTATCACCCGTCCCGCTTGCACAGCGACGACGACGATCTTCCCACTGCACCGGCTTGCGGTGTCGTATATCCGGACACGGAGTGACTACTAGTTCGAGTTATCTCGGCACGGCTTTCCAGCTTCTTGCCAGTGCCCAGCATCTCCGTCGCAACTCTCCTTGCAAGCTGGCTTAGGTAGCGAGGCCACGTAACTCAGTGAAACCTTAGGTTTTCTTTTGGTTCGAAGCATGAGCGTCGAGAAGAAGGAAGGTCACGAAGGGTCGGCCCAGCGTCGATCTGACTCCATCTCTGGCCGACGAAGGAGCCGTCGTCCCTCAGCTACTCGTGAGAATGACCGAGAGTCGAGCTCAGAGGAAAGGGTGTCTGCTGGGTCCTGGAACGTCGATAGAGGTCGCTCGAGGACTCGTCGTCCATCCAACCCAGCGTCAGAAGATAATCTGCGGCGAAGGTAAGTGGCATGGCACATGCTCCACACGTTAGGCTCGACCTCATGATCAATTCAAACCACACTCAGAGGCTATCATGCCCTGTTCTCATCTTTTGGGAAGGTCTTTCACGTCGAGAAGCGATGGAAGATGATTCGGGACATGGGTTCGGGAGCCTATGGCGTCGTTATGTACGTACTGAGTTAATTTGGGAGATATTGCGTGCACTGATGTTTGATGTCTAGCTCTGCCGCAGATGAGATATCTGGCGAGACAGTCGCGATAAAGCTTGTAACTCGCGTCTTTGAGAAGACATCTCTTGCCAAGCGAGCTCTTAGAGAAATTACATTACTACGACATTTTGCAAACCACGAAAATATAACCGGCCTAATTGACGTAGATGCCATTTCAAAGGATTTCAATGAGATGTAAGTCACGGGCCCACTCTTTGGCGCACACCGTACTGACGCGGCCCAAATGCTCAGTTATCTATTTCTGGAGGTACGGAGTCTTGCCACTGAAGCAAGTGGTGTCCTTCTAATCTTGTTATGGTTGGTCCACCGCTAGCCCATGGAAGGTCTGTTCCTGATGCCCGTCTTTACGTCTATACCTCAAATTGAGCTGATTGCTTCCCATAACCAGCTGATCTTCATCAGATTATCAAGTCTGGCCAAACACTAACGAACGAACACGTGCAATATTTTGTTTATCAGATCCTGCGTGGTACGTCTTCTCGTCACTTTCGAGGGTCACCAATTGCTGGATCTTCGTAATGCAGGGATGAAGTATGTTCATTCTGCGTCCGTTGTTCATCGGGACCTTAAACCCGGAAACCTACTCGTTAATGCCGATTGCGAGTTAAAGATATGTGACTTCGGCCTCGCCCGAGGCTTTGATTCCAGACCGGATGAGTTTGCTACCCATATGACAGAATATGTTGCTACGAGGTGGTACCGTGCTCCGGAGATTATGCTCGCATTTCGGTGAGTGGCTTCTATCATTGGGGGAAAGTATCTCGAATAACGTTATTGCTAGACGGTATGATCAAGCCAGTACGTCTGTGTGTTTGCTCTGTATGAACTGGATTTTAATCCAATCCTAGTCGACGTCTGGTCGATAGGTTGTATATTAGCCGAATTAATTCTGGGGAGACCATTATTCAAAGGCAAAGAGTCAATCGCCCTCTTCTTCCATTGTCTTCAATACTGTCGCTTACTGATGCTTTAATAGTTACGGTTAGTGAGACTTGGACGAAGCCAATGTCCTGTACTTATTCTTTCCAACTTGCTTTTAGTTGACCAGCTCAACAAAATCTTGGATGTATTGGGTAAGTCACCGAAGGGTGGTATTGCGCCTACTTACTGACATCTACCTAGGAACTCCCGATGAGTCTGTCTTGAAGTGTATTGGTAGTGAAAAGGTCAGCATTGATTAATTTCTGGGAACGTTTTCTGACTTCCGTAGGCCCAAGCTTATGTTCGATCACTTCCATACCGAAAAACTGTCCCCTTCTCCAAACTCATGCCAAATGCCGACCCACAAGGTAAGTCTAGCCTAGTCCTTGTCTCGGAAAATCTCACTGACACGGGTTTTATGTTTAGCCATCGATCTTCTCACCAAAATGCTGGCCTTCGACCCTGACCAGCGTATCACGGTCGCACAGGCCCTTGAGCACCCGTGGCTCGCTTCCTATCACGACGTAAACGATGAACCCGAATGTCCCACACCCTACAACAAATGGCACGATATTGAGAAACTAGAGACCATTGAAGATTTCCGGGAAGCACTTTGGAACGAGATTCAAGAATATCGTAAGGAGGTGCGAAGCATCGCTGTGGACTACTGCAGCCGAAGCCGTGCCACATCAGAAGCTGAGCGTCGTTCGGTGGATGCGACAGCTGCCAAGCCCAGCGCAGTAAAAGAGGAAGGACAATCCGAGGAAGTTCCTGGTACAGAAACGGGCTCAACGACTGCTGTGGAAGTTGCAGCCGGCAAGGATACGTTTGCCGAAGCACCAACCGAAGGCGCCCAGGAGAAGACAGACTCTGCTACAGCAACTGTTAATGCGAATATTACGGTTGCTCCTTCTCCTGTCACCGCCCCGCCGTCTTTTATTCGGCCAGATCTGAAGAGACATGATTCTATGCGACCGCCAACTCCAGCGAACATGGTGAATGATCCTGTCGTCCATTACGCGCGCAGGTCCAGCATTTTGGCAGATAGATATTCTTATACTGGTTCTGTGCGTTTCGGCAAGCCCTCGGCATCCCCAATCCGCGGTATTCCCGGCCGATCCGAGGAAGGTCTTCCGGAACCAGCTCCCCCTTCGGCAACCTCAGGTTCGTCAGGTCTCCCGGCCGGGCAGCAGGGTGGTATTCCCTTCCCGTCATTTGGCCCCACGTTCATCATTCCTGCGCGATCGCGCACGGCATCGACTGCAGGCGGTGATTATGCGCATGCGAGTCGCAGGCTTCTTCGTACGCTTAGCACAGTATCGATACACGAGAGCGTTGACGGTGCGTATGGACTGGCTGCTATGGGACCTATCGGACAGGCCATCATGGAGCGACGCGAGACGGCCGCGGATGCACCGCCGAGCGAGATGCCGAGGGATTTCGGAACGGTGCGCGAGGAAGACGAGCACAGGACTGCGAGTGGCCAGAGTAGTGCTCGTCTTGGCGGGAACGCAACGAACACTACCAGTCCGGCGACTTCGAAGGAGGCGAAGGATAACGATAAAGTGCACACGCCACCACCTCCTTCCATCGCTGTGAAGAATAGCCCCAGTGGAGGTAGCATACCTGCGAAGAAGAAGGAGAGGCGGTTTATTATTTTCTAATTGACTGGTCGATGCCAGTAACAGTAACGACTTCAACTCTACATTCCTCCCTCAACCAACGATCATCTTATCAAGCCCAAGTCTAAACTATCATCATTAGCATTCCTTAGAGATCTACTCGACAGATTTATCGAGTTCTTTCGTATCTATCTTCTCCCCCCTTTGACTAAATTGCATATACACACATCACGTTCTTTTCTCTTGCAAAAATATTACTTAGATCTAAACATACATGTATACATGATCATTTTGTTGATGTTTCGCTCGCTTCCTGGCTCGTCGTCTTGTATTCTCTAATTATGCAGCTGCTCTCAGTCATAAAATAAAACAATATGCTACAACAGATTGTTGGTGTGTGTGGGTCCTTGGGATGTGTCTTCAAGAGTACATGAGTGGAATGAGTTGAAATGCAAATACAGAGATGAGATGGTTCAATCTTCTCCCAGAATGTCTTTTATCCCTAAAATCACGCAGAAATGAGCCTCATGTTACAGGCAAATTTGGAATATTACTTACGATCGATAATGTCTAAGTATGCTGAAGTGGCAGGACTATCCGGGTATTCATCCAAGAAACTGACGCCGTAATCCGCACTCTTGCCTATTCGAGGATCGAGTGGACAGAACCAAGCAATTCGACCTTCATCTCCTCTGCAAGGCGCTTTGCACCGCCCGTAGTGGGTTTGAAGATCTGCGACTCGGTCTTACATGACGGGCACACGAAACCGCTCATGTTTTCTACAACGCCGAGAACGCGCACGCCAACTTTTCGACAGAAGTCGATCTCGCGTCGGACGTCTTGAAGTGCGACTTCTTGTGGAGTGGTGATCACAACTGCACCATCAATCCCGTTTTCCTTAAGATATCGTACGACGGAGAGGTGTTCGTCGGACGTCCCAGGCGGCGTGTCGACTAGAAGATAATCAAGTGCGCCCCAATCTACATCTTTGAGGAACTGGGAGATAAGACCGTTCTTCTTCGGTCCGCGCCACATTACGGCAGAGTTTGAGGAAGGAAGCATGAATCCGACGGACATGGCGGAGAGGTTGTCGGAGACGTAGACTGGTGACCACCCTGTTGAGGATGCGTGCACCTGTTCAGACGCTATACCTAAGATCGTTGGTATTGAAGGACCGCAGATGTCTACGTCCATAATCCCTGTCTAATTCAAATACTTAGTCTAACCGTTTCATGGATAGTATCAATGAATAAATACGACTGTACCTGAGACTCCTCATCCGCCGCGAACGCCCACGCCAGCTGCGCGCAGAACGTGCTCTTCCCAACTCCGCCCTTTCCACTTAGGATCAAGATCTTATGCCGTACGTTTGCCATTCGAGCGCGAATGAATGGGAGTGCTGGGTCAGGTCCCTTGGGTTTGTCGGATGCGCATATATCTTGGTTAGCGCATCCTGCGCAGGCGTCGGCTTTGCCCGCGAGATCGGAGTCGACGCCAGGGCAGTGCTCAGGTGCGTTTGACGGAACTACGGAGGGATCTGGAACTGCGATGGGCTGGGAGACGGCCAACATGGTGGTCGGTGAGTGAGCTGCTGGATGAGCTGCTGGATGAGAGTTGGGGTTAGAAATCATATCATCTTGCGTCGATCTCCCGATTCGGACATGATAATCTTCCCGGATGATTTTTTTCGAAGCTTTTATGACCAGTGACGACTGATTCAACTGATGGTGCTGGTGGGAATACTGAACCGTGGATGCTGATGTTGTCTGTTTTTTAAGTGTATGTTTCCTTATACCATGCAATTTTCTTCGCCATTTGAATATGCATTTCAGCCCCTGTATCGATAAGATGATCGGAGGGAAGACAGTTTTAAGCCGAAGAAGTCGCTGTGCCTGAACTTGATCAATTTGACATACCATGGAGTGAATATATAATGACCCCGCCCGAGATTATGGTCCCTCGTGGACCTCCTTGTCTTCCACCTTCACGATTAGCCTCCCGCCGTCCTTGCCTGCGACGAAGGAGTGCGAGACAAGGTCAAAACAGTTACCATGCCGGACATCTCTGTAATCAACGATCAACCAACCTTGGCACGAACTGACTCAAAGCATTCCATCGCCGAGTCTGTATCCAAGTCTGTACGAAACTCGACGAGCAGTGAGACAGAGCAACTCCCGACTGCGGTGGCTAAGCGTCGGCCGCCGATCGACTACAGTTCTCCTTCTGCACTTGCAAAGAGCACTTGGGCCCGTTTCAAGAGCATATGGACTCGCAGATTCACCTTGTCCCTCCTCGCAGGACAAGTTGTCTCATTTTGTATCACTGCTACGAATGTGACGACAACAGAGCTAGTGGGCAGGAACTGGTCGCTTCCGACAACGCAATCATGGTTCTTGTGAGTCAATCACTATCATTCGAAGTACGATCGAAATTGACACTAGGAATAGATACTTCGCTTTATTTGTGACCTACACACCATACACCATTTACCAATGTGAGCGACTATCTTTGACTGTCATGGCCAATATGTCCCGACACTGAATGATCCTTAGACGGACCGAAGGGGTGGGGAAGGATGATTTTCCGAGATGGATGGAAATGTGCGTTTGATTGTGATTTGAAGCAATAAATCAACGGCGTACTTATATGCAGATCTCATACTGGCCGTCTGCGATGTTGAGGCTAACTTCCTTGTCGTCAAAGCATACAATTACACGACTCTGCTATCGTGTATGCTGCTTGATGCGTGAGTTTGGTGATCTTGATTGTTTTTACGTTGGATTCTAATACTTCGTTGTGATTCGTTCTGATTAGTTGGGCGATTCCGGTCTGTATGTTACTCGCTTGGCTCTATATGCGACCCAAGTACACTTGGACGCAACTACTTGGAGTACTGGTCTGCATCGGAGGTCTCGGTATGACCGTTGCATCCGACCACATTACCGAGAAGGACTATCCTGCTAGTAATATGGTACTTGGCGACATCTTCATGATCATAGGGGCCTCATTATACGGCTTCAGTAAGTATCCGCTGTGTATTACCTTGAAAGTTGTTCCCTGATTCTTACTCCCTTTATCGTCTAGCGAATGCAACCGAGGAATTCCTCGTTCGTCAGCGACCGCTTTATGAAGTCGTTGGCCAGCTTGGAATGTACGGCATGATCATCAATGGAATCCAAGCTGCTGGACTGGAACATGAGGACATGCGCAGAGCCAGCTGGAGCGGCGAGAACATCGGGCTGCTATTTGCGTTTACTGCGGCTATGTATGTTCTGTACACCGTCGCGCCTCTCCTGTATCGCCTGGCTTCGTCGCCGTTCTACAACATGTCGCTTTTAACGAGTGATTTCTATGGCTTGCTCTTTGGGCTGTTCCTCTTCGTAAGTGATATAGATATGTTTTTTTATGCTTGTGGTCATTGATGGCTTGTTTATAGAATTACAGCCCATTCTGGCTATACTTCATCGCATTTGCAGTTGTCTTGCTCGGACTCGTCATCTACTTCTGGAGTGCAATGCGTTAGTTCCTCATTTTCTGCCTTTATGGGATTTATTAACTAACCTCTGGGAACAGCGGAAGAGCAAGGCAAATTGGATCCGCGCGCACCAGCATACGTCAAGGCGCGAAGCGCTCGTACCCCAAGGGACCTGGAGTTCGAAGGCGCCGCCCGCTCTAGAGAGAGTATCGACATTGGAGTCCCCCAAGGATAGCAAGGTCTGAAACTATTTACGTGCATGGGGATTTGTGTTTATCAGATGCGTATCTAAAGCTTGGGGTTCCTGCGTTGTAACTTTTGGGTCATAAATGAAGAAGTTGAACGATGAGCGCCTTCATTGTTTCGAAGAGAATAGCGTTTGAGGCGTGAGAAGATTATTTTATTGACAAAAATAGATTCCGTCTCGTCTTCGTCTTTTCGCTTTGCCACCGGCAAGTAATGCCGCCATCCAAACGTTTCACTTCGTGCGACTCCACTTTGAACGGTAGCCGACTATAATCCCCATACAAGTGAGAAATGATATTAGTCCACACTGGAACATTTACCTCGCCAGAGTTTTCTAGTTTTCCATTGAATCCATTCAAGTGTTGTGGGGTTCGAACGCTGTGTCTTCTCTTGCTTCCATCTTCCCAGTTCCCCACATAATTCTGACAGCTTGGCCGCGCTCGGCAAGCATCATCGCAACAGGCCGAATCACGCGGTTGGAGACCAAGAAACGGAGTCCATCGGGGAAGCATAGTGTAGGTCTTAGTGAGCGTAAACATCGCTCACCCTATCAACATGCTTCTGCCGCCTTTTCTTTCTATGCTCCCCTGGTTTAGACCGGGGAAGTATCGGGAAATTATATCTTCCTACTGAGAGAGCGGAAATGGCTATTATGGTATGAATGAACCGCTCTATACCGCCATTATATGAGCTTAATGAGACTAATGAGGTTTGACTACACCCCGATCATTCCGAAGCGCGTAGACAGGATCTACTACATAGTAACGCTCCTCACCACACTGGCTCGATAGTTCTTTATGACTTTCGCGCTACTTTAGGAGTTTTGGGGTTTTGAGGATAAATGAGCGTCACTTGCTGTGCTCCGCGAAGAATCGGGATTCGTTTACTTGATTGGCTTATTGCTTAGACTATATTCAGACGTGCTTTGGTATTTTTGATATTATTGTGCTGCAGGGGATATAAGAGAGACCTCAGGGACATCCAACACCGGAATACTAGTGCTATCACTGAGAACGCTTCAATCTCAGGAGGTAAAACCTTATCGGGAGCAGCTTCCACCACAGATGCCTGGACTCGATTCGCAGCTGCCTCCCTTCCCAGATGATGTCCCCACTCAGCCGTTGCTCGTGATCGACTACGAGCTCATCAGTTCCGGAGACAGCATGGAGATTGAGAAGCTCTGGAAGGCTGCTACGAATATCGGGTTCTGGTAGTAAGTATCGCTCTCTTGTAGTAAATGATAAGCAGTCGGTCCAATTTAACTTGGTTCCAGCTTAAAGAACCATGGTGCAGAACGTGAAGCCAAGGAGATGTTTGAGATGGGAGCCGAGACTATGCGACTTCTGCTGGACGAGAAGATGCAATTCGAGCAAGGAGATAATGGCCAGTCCTTTGGGTAAACCGATATCTTTCGCCCCGTTTTTCGTATCGCCAGTTGACGTCTTTGGGAAGTTATAAAGCAGCTGGATCGAACGCGATAGATGACAAGGGGAATCTCGACACTGCGGAGTCTGTCAATGTATCCAAGGACGATGCTCTGGCATATCCCAAGGTGGTCCATCGGACATACCCCTCAACGGTGAACAATCGTATGGATTCCACCTTAAAGCCCTTCGTTCACAAGTCCGTCGAAGTGAATAACACGATCCTATCCATCTTCGAGGAAAAGCTCGGACTCCCGGCTGGGACGCTTCTGACCCTCCATTCGCTCGATAAGCCCAGCAGTTCCGAAGCGCGCTGCATCAAGAGCCCTCCGAGGCGTGTTCATCCGGCAGCGAGCGAGGAGATAATCAAAGTCTCACTGAGAGCGCATACAGACTTTGGATCGCTAACGTTCTTGCACATCCGACTTGGCGGTCTTCAGGTGCTTCCTCCAGGTAGCACCGAATGGCGATACATCCGCCCTCTACCAGGACAAGCAATCTGCAATGTCGGAGATACACTCACGCTCCTTTCTGGTGGTATACTTCGCTCCAATCTACACCGCGTTGTCCCTGCTCCAGGGGCACAAGCCGCATACACACGATGGTCACTCGTATTCTTCACGCGCCCGGGTGACGACGTCTATCTTCGTCCCCTGACTGATGAGAGCCAGATGGTAAGAACCGCTGTGGCGAGGATGAACGAGGAGGTTAGGAAGACGTATCATCCCGATGCGACGGCGAGGGAGTGGTTTGCGAGGCGAATCATGAATCAGAGGGTCAAGAATAGAACGGTGAGTAGCCGCGAGTTGGAATCGGAAGACAGCTTCAAGAAGGTACTGATGGTCTGATCTGTTTCTTTTGTAGGGTCCGGAGACATAGCGCGCTAGTAGGGGGATGGAGCACAAGGCCGGCGCTACTTGATAAAAGAATTGGTATAGGAGGCAATTGTATCGAACACTTGTATTTACTCGACTATGTTGGTTTCAATGTTGTTCACTCTCTCTTCTTCAGGGATTTTGCTTGGATTAGATATATTATTACGAGCCCAAAGCCAAAAAATGTATTCGATGATTATTATGTGCGGAAAGAGTGAGGATTGCGATGCATATATAAGTTACCGCCGCTGCAAGTCCGGATCTCAGACGAGTCGCCCGGGGGGTGAAGCATCCCTCTGATTAGGCTTGTCCTGGGGGAGATGTTGTTCAAAGCGGAGTCTCTCTTTTTCTCTTGCCTCGCGAGCTTCCGCGATTTTCTAAAATAAAAACGAGTCAAGAGAGGACAGAGCGTAATTGTGCTACAGGACTTACCGCTTTCAGGGATCGAAGATTGGCCATCAGGGCATCGAGTGCGTTCTCTGACATCTCAGCTACCTGGAAAGCGAAAATCAAGTGAGCCACAACACAACATTTATATAGATGAATAATAAGCCTACTCACCGTGTCGCTGGCTTGCTCGGTAGCTTCACGGAGACGTGCCGTGGGCCATTCAGTTGAATCTCCATCCGGAGTGTTAACTGGAGTTTGCGGCTGAACTGGTTGCGTTACTGGAGGCGCTGCAGCCGTAATGGGTACTACCGCAGGTGAGATATTTGGCTGCTGGGTAGCCTGCGCAGGGAAAGGCGCAGCATTAAATTGCTGCTGTTGCTGCTGCTGATCCTGAGGAAGTTGGTCCCTGCGTCGGTGGCATCCGTAACGATGATTCGACCAGTGCCTCCACTCCCCATTATGCCCCCCGGCAGCGATAAAGCGATCGTTCCTTTCACGACTAGACCAGAATGCGAACGCGCCCGCTCCAAGCGCGAACCAGAAGAGGCGCGGGAAGAGCCTGCAACGTGCGCCGTACATAAAGACTGCAGGAGGACGGTTGAAATATCCCGGTCCGCCGTGCCAAGAATTGAAGTTACCTGGATGCATATTCAAGTGGAGGTGAGGATGACTGAGTGAGGATGGACTTAGAATCAGTGACTTCGGATTCGCTGAGGGACGGAAGTCGCAGCGGCGGCTGCAAGATTTATAAAGTCCCAAAGTGCTGCCGTGCCGCTATAGCTGATTGCGCAACCCCGACGGCCAAAATAAGGCGTAATCCATAAGCCGGCATGCTGCGGGTCGGAAAGCACTTGGGTGTATGCCGTTGTGCGTATGCGCCCGGCATAAGCCCGAAAAGGAAAGTAAGTGGTGGAGTGGTCACGGCGCAAAGCCGATGAGTGTGCGAAAGGCCAGGCTGACGAAGCAGGATGACCTTCAGGCCGTCCGTCGGGTCAAGTCAAGTGCTTTATACATGTAAAGTGATATATTGTAAAAGGCGCGTGATGACGTTCGCCTCAAAACAAACAGGACCGCACTGCACTTTTGTACACAGCCACTGCTGACTAAATTCGGACCTTGAATTTTAGTGATGCCAAGGATGATCTACTACATTTGGGAGTTTGATCGCCCGTGATCTGCGGATCGATCTGCCTCCACACCACTTCATCAACACATATTAATTCATCCTTGTGGAATAAAGCTTTGGCTGATGAGCACATATTTGTAATGTGTGCATTCCCTAAGTTTCCCAGGTTTTATTTCTGATTTTATTTAATTTTCGAGGAAAAAAGGGGGGAAAAGGAAAACTTATGGACATGTACATAATGAGCAAATGTGATCAGCATCCAAAAATTCTATGCCTCCTTGCACAGTTCAATGCTGATGCTGTGTGCCCCACTGAACTGATTACTTTGGGTGAAGCCATGTACAGAGGTTTCTGCCATACATGAACAGACTTGATAAGCTCCCAAAAAATGGAGTTCCTCTTATTTTCTTAGTTCTGTAGGAAATTTTGGCGTGCACAAATCAATGCACCTAGGCCTGACTTCAAGTGTACAGTACAATTGATGTGTTGGATTTATATCAGCACACAAGAGTGACTGAGGTGATGGGTGGTGTAAAGAGGGATCTATGCAGAACATGTTCAGATATATCAGATCAGACAGACCAAAGAACCAGTAATAAAGACTAGGATCTATGGCCAGCAGGGTTTTCGCCGAAAACCCAAGATGCTGGTTTATAAGTAAAGAAAGAGATTATATGAGATGAGAGGGTCGACAACAGATGGTACCTTGCATGAAATTTGCGTGGAAATGCAGAACCAGAAGCACTCGAAAGTTACATAAGTCTTTGTCCAGAAATACCATTCTCAACTGCTTTGTTTTGAGAGCTTCCCAGGCCTAGACGTCGGGTAGAAAACTTTGCCAGGTAGACAGGCACCTGAAGAACCCGCAAGGACGGGAGCACTGATCTTCATCGCCGAAAGTGCAGAAGGGATGCTTATTGCGGCGCACGTAGTCCTTTATAACCGACTTACCTGCCTTCAGCCACCTGTTTTCCCAACTTAATAGTAGATTATATATCAGTTGATTTCGCTGGTTCGACACTATGTGTGAGGCACAATGGATTTTTTTTTCTTGGCCAGAGAAATCTAAAAGACGGAAGGGTATTGGGCTTCCATATCATTTCCCTTTGTGCTGACAGCAGCCAATACAACGCGCAGTCATGACGATGTGTTTTTCGACTGTATATTAAGATCCAGGTTGGACTCTTTCAGGGGATGGTTATCGTGAAGACGGGAAGGCAAAGCACCTCTTACTTCAGTGGAGACAACCGAAGAACCTGCGGAGCAACTTGAATGAAGCTACTCGTGATCTTGGAGAATGGAAAGCTTATCCTATAATAACGATCTTTTATGTAGTCTACGTGTATAACATCAATGAGTAGAGGGTAGTAAACCAAGAGGTGGGAGGATAATTGAATTAAATTGGGAGGGACACGAGAACACGTGGGCGTGATCACCGGTGTGACAAGTTCTCTACTGTGCGCTAATACTTGGTGTCGACTCTCATCGCCAGTGTGGACCGCCCTTCAGCTTTCCTGTTCTCGTCGTTATTCTCTTTCCTCATCGTCCTTCGTCTCTTTTCCTGACTGCGGCTCATCATTCTCATCGCCGTCGTCTTGACGTGTAGCGACTTGGCGACAACGCGGCATCGGCAACGCATTGACACACCAAACAGGTCGCTAACTTATTCTTCTTTAGTGGGCGTGCTCTTCATCTCAGCTTCCGCACTTTTACTTTTCTGCTCCTCTGTCGCTCTTTTCAATGGATCCCACGCTTCCGCGTGGAGCTCAGCAGCTCCACCAGCAGCAGTTGCTCAGAGATTACCACGCTCAGTTGCAGCAACAGCACAACGGTCATCAGCTCGATGCTATGCACTCTACTCCGCCGGATAGTATGAACCGGTCCAACCCTAAACCGCCTCCTCCGACACGCTCTTTAACGGTCGGCACCGCACATGAGCTCGAGAGGACGAATTCTCACTCCAACTACGACTCGCATCCGCATCCCCGTAGTGAAGACTTGAACCATACTTATCCAGATAACGCAGTTTCGAGCGCAAGTCCAAACGGAAGTCCAATGCCTACATTCCAGTCTCTCAGCCGGCCGTTAACACCTAACGGTAACCGAAGCGAGGCATCTTCTTCCAACCATTCGGAGGATGGTTCGAGCAGAGCGGATGATTCGACTCTAAAACGCTCCAGCATGACATCGCTGTCTTCCGCGCCTTCAGCAGCTGGCGGTTCAAAAACCGCTAGTTCATCTGCTATTCCTCCGGCAGGTTCTGCGGTCTGTGCCGCATGCTCTTTGCCATTGGAGGGTGCCTTTGTCAGAGCATTAGGAAATGTTTGGCATCTTCCTTGTTTTAAGTGCAAGGCAAGTCACTTTCTTTCTTGACCTTTAGTCTTAGCCTCTGAGCGAATAATAGGACTGCGATGCTGTCGTTGCATCAAAATTCTTTCCAATTGATGGCGCGGACGGCAAGCAACAGCCGCTATGCGAACGAGATTATTTCCGCCGGCTGAATCTCATATGCGCCAAGTGTGGTCAAGCATTGCGAGGGAGCTACATCACGGCATGCAGTGAGTACATACAGGCTTTCTTTCCCGGGCATACATATAAGAACCTCTTTCATTGGCGAATTTCAGACAAAAAATACCACGTCGAGCATTTTACGTGTTCTGTATGCTCGACTGTGTTTGGTCCTCAAGACTCTTACTATGAACATGAAAATGACGTGTATTGCCATTTTCATTACTCGACTCGCTTTGCTACAAAGTGCGCCGGCTGCAACAGTGCGATTTTGAAGCAGTTCGTAGAGATTAATCGCAACAATCGTGATGAATGTTGGCATCCGGAGTGCTATATGATTAATAAGGTCGGCAAATTCTTATTCTCGGCTTGTGACGCGTTTATGGATGGGAATGTACAGTTTTGGAACGTCAAAATAAGCTCACGGAGACCGACAAGCTCTAATGCATCAACGGTTGATATTCACGAACCGCATTGGAAAGAAGAGGAGGAGAGAGAGTCTCCGCAGTCTTTGAAGAACAAGCAAGCGCGGATGGAACAGCAAGTATACCGTATCTGGACGTAAGTAGTTCTTCCGTCATCTCTTACGTATGCTCAATATTTGGCAGAGTCCTATCGGCCTTTGAAGAATCCAGTGCTGCTTGCATCTCCGACATGCTGAGGCAGGTTAGCAACGGACAATATTTGGAAGCTATTCGTATGGCGGAAAAGTTCATCCTGCACGTTGAGGTCTTGTTTGCGACCATCGACGATTTAGAGACGTGTTTTTCCAGGTTAAACTTGAAAGGTAGCTCGTTTGCTCGTGACTTCAGAATGACCACTGTGCTGACATATTCATTGCCGAGGCATGTCCCATGTCCGAGAAGCTCGTCTTCTATGTCGGAAGACCGTCGATCTCTTCACGTTGCTGTCGAAGCCACAAGAGAGTCAGAGGCGAACGGGCATGACTCAGGAACTTCTAGCTCTCGTTACTGGTCTCGCCCACTATTTGAAAATTCTTATTCGCATCGCACTCACGGGCAGTCTGAAGCTTGAACGTGACCACAGCGTTCGGGAGGCTATGACTAGCTTCCTTGATAAACTCCATCTTCTTGCTGTGGAGGGTGGCAATCCGAGTGCACGTCGAGTGATCCGTGGCGGTGAGAAGCATACCGGCGATCATGGGGGTGCGGCCAGCACGCAGGGGGTATCGTATGGCTTCAAGAGTCTGGCACCCGAATTTGCAGGAGAGTCACCATTCAACGACTCTCCTGATTCTTCTGTTCCACTAGCAGAGCGTCTTTCAATCAAGCCTCCTTCCGATCTTTGCATCAAGTGTGAGACGACCGTCGAGGAGGACTGCGTGCGGCTCGGAACATACCAACGGTGGCATTCACAGTGCTTGCAGTGCGCCACGTGTGGTAAAGTATCTGCACCGCCCTTCCCGAAGGAGCCGCCGAAGGAGCCAGGTTCCGACGAAAAGGAGGCGACTCCGCCGAAAGTGTCCACTGTGCGGCGACCACCTGCCAGTGTTGATATCTTCGTATATGAACAGTCGACGGCAAAAGATTCGCCTTATGGCCCTGCCCCAACGGCGATATTCTGCCTAGATCATCAGCGTGTAGGATGTATTGGCGGGTTCAAACCTGTGACAAGACTTGAGCAGTATGCCTTCTTACTTAACGTGGCGTTACGACGACTAGCATACTTGCTGAAGAGGAGAGGTCTTCTGATTCCTCCTACAGGTGAGTTCGAATTGTGCGTTTAGTTCTGGATGGTCTGACTGAGTTCTCTTAGCGTCTCCCGCCGGACAGCCGCAGACTCGCGACTTCTCTGAGCTGCAGACGCACCGGGAGTCCAATGATAGCATGCGCCTCAAGTCATCAGTTCCACTGGAGCGCAGAATATCAGCTCGCATGCCCAAGCGCTCGACAATCGTGGAGTCACCCTCGGGCAGGACAGTCCAACCAACTAATGTTGCAAACGTAACCACTCAGCGAGGTGCCATTCCGGCCGCACAGGTACAACCTGCGACAGCTTTGGCGGCTTCGACACGCCTGATTCGGCCGGGTCAGCAGCCGAGTGCGTATGGTGCTCCGACGTCACCACTTCCGCAGCAAGAACGAAGTCAACCAGTTCGGCCACGTCTTGCAGCCCCAGGCAATCTTTCTGGAGGTCTGTTTGACGAGAAGGGCCAGATTATTCGTCCAAACTTCACTTCTAACAATACAGGTGTAATGATTGTGGATGATTCTGCGCCGAATTCACCGTCGGGTGGCGCTGACGAACCGCCAATGACTGTTGCGCAAGATGGAATAACACTTGCTGACATCCCCCACGTCATTGAAGCCGAGGAAGCGCGCAAGCAGCACCGAGCATTGCCGTCTCAGAGTACTGTTCCGACGATTGCGGAGTTAACACCTCTTGAACTGATGATCGTCAAACATGCCGCGCTTTTGGCATTAAGCCGTTCGCCCTTAAAGAATGAGTTTGAGCTTGACGATCTGTTAGAATTTATCGAAGTTAAGAAGGGCGGGTTCTGGAATAAATTTTTCAAGAAGGACAAGCAGAAGAAAGGCTAGTGATCTCATCAGTCTAGGTCTAGGAGTATAGCCGCTAATACCTCTGCTTCATCTAGGAGTCTTCGGTGTCCCTCTAGAAATACTCCTTGAAAAGGAAGCCGCAGATTCTGTGCTTGGGGCTTCCGGAGCAAGTCTCAGGGTACCAAGCTTCATCGATGATGTTATATCCGCCATGCGACAGATGGGTGAGTAATTTGCTATTATAGCCCTCCTAGTCACTGAGAAAATTTTCATATGATCAGACATGTCGGTCGAAGGCATCTTCCGCAAGAATGGGAACATTCGGAGATTGAACGAGCTGACGGATGCTATTGATCGTGATCCATCGTCCGTAGATCTGACTCAGGATAATCCCGTTCAGCTCGCGGCTTTGTTAAAGAAGTTTTTGAAGTCTCTTCCGGAGCCATTAATGACGTATAAGCTCTACCGCTTATTTATGGCTGCAGAAAGTGAGTTATAGGACGTTTTATCAAGCATCTATGATGGATTCTTATGACCTTACTTAGATTTACCGAATGAGGTGGAACGCAAACGGTGTCTCCATCTGGTAATGCTACTCCTGCCTAAAGGAAATCGGGACACAGTGGAAGTGCTTTTTACGTTCCTAAAATGGGTTGCTTCATTCTCTCATGTTGATGAGGAAACTGGCAACAAGATGGATCTCCACAACCTTGCAACAGTGATCAGTCCTAATATTTTCCGTAGCTCTCCGACAAAGGGAACCGACACAGTGCGAGTAGAGAGCTTTGAGAGTATTCGGGTCATGGATTCTCTACTCGAGTACCAAGACGAATTTTTCCTCGTACCCGAAGAATTCTTGCCACTTCTGCGGGATCAGGACTATTTCGGTGGCGCTCTGGAGCTCCCCAGCAAAGAGTTCTGAAGAAATGCGATGCATATCACCGGGTCCGAGCGAATGGTCGAACACCTCAAGGAATGACTTCGCCCATTTTGGGCTCCAGTAATGCAGGAACGCCATCTAGTGGGAGTGGTGGCTTTGTCCGAGATCCAAACGATCCTCGTCTAGCAAGTCAACGATCTGATCCCACCATGGCGCGTGGTCGGCAACCTTACGCTGAACCCGGCACTCCCAGCACAACGGCTCGGAATGGGTATTTCGTTCAGGACCGTGGACAGGGCCAGTCGGTCTCCGGGTCGCCATCTGAACAGCCACCTCCACCTATTCGCAGCGGCTATTCATCGCGCCAGCAATCCCCTCAACCGCAGCCGCGTTTACCTCATCAGCCCTTCTCGCATCCAGGCTCTAATGGACCATTACCAACGACGCAGTCTTTCGGCTACGTTTCGCAGGATGCTTGGATGCAACCATTGGCTATGCCTGGTCCGAATTCGCAGCAGAGTCAGGGCGTCAGTTTCGCTCCGGGAACCTCTCCTAGAACATATACCCCTCGCAGCAGTGGAGAACTTGGACGAAGCAACTTGGTGGCGCCGAATGGGCACGTATCACGGACCTAATTCCTCCTCACCGCTGTCTGAGAGAATGGCTCCTGAGAATGAGTCCTTACCTAGGCACGAGAGTTCTATACTCCAATCTCTCTCCTATAAACCATTCTCCCCTTGCGCAATTCTTGTCTGCATCCCTGTATTTCTGAACACTATTGATCTTTTCTCATACTTTCTGATCCTTAATTGGACTCCTTTCGACTTTTGCTGCACTCTTTTCTTTATTCACCTTTCTTTACACAATACCCCTGAACAAGCATGTCACATTCCCCCTTTTTGGTTGCGCCTTTTTTCTAAATTTTACATGCCCAGTTTCAACAATTTTGACGTTACTTTCACTCCTTATCAAATCTCGTGAATCTGCGTAACGTGTGTTTATTTCTTTATTTTTGTGGGCTTATCAGAGGTGATGCGCTTAGCAGCATGTTAACCTGGTGTTGTACAATAAACAGAATTGACAGGATACCACCCACTTAAAATCCACGGAATTAAAGACATGCTCTTCGGACTTGATGCGGAGCTCAAACTTCATGCGAAAGGACGCGTTGCCATCACATGCTTACAACTTCAGTCTGAAGTGCTACTCTCAAACATGCTGAAGGTGCTGAATTTTAGCCTTGACATCCGAATAGCTCCGAGCATAAGTATTTTCAAGTGAACTGGACTGGTCATGAAGCCCTTGCATTTTATATAGAACAATATCAATACATAATGCACGCCTAGCGTAGGCTGAGAAGGATGCTCCAGGATGAGCAGTAGCAAGCAGCTCGCTGAAGGCGAGAGTGCATGAGACCGAACCAGCACTTAGTCGAAAAGACCAAAGCCCATATCGTCGTCCGACTCTTCCTGTAAATACAAGGGATTCAGTACTACTTTCTTGGCTTATTTAACAGTACCAACCTTCTCCTCTTCCTTCTTCTCTTCCTCCTTGGGCGCTTCGGCGGCAGCACCACCTCCAACTCCACCGGCAGCAGGAGCAGCAGTAACTCCGCCACCAGACGGGACCTGTACGGACAATCTTTAGGCTCGGGCTCATATAGACATACACTGGATACGAACCGAGGCGAACTTAGAAGTACCCTCAGTGATCAGTTCATTGATGTCCTTGCCATCGAGCTCGGACAAGAGCTTGGAAAGGCGATCCTCATCAACGTCAACGCCGACGGCTCCGAGCACGCTCTTGATGTTATCAGCAGTTGGGGACGCCTTTCCCCCAGTCTGCAACAGGAGATAAGCAGCGATGTAGCGCATTTCTTTTTGTACAATTAACTCCATATCTTCAACAATTTCGGCAGAGCTCACTTTATGTGTCGTTAGCTAGTTCGAGGCAGCCGCAAATCACTAGTACAGTATTAGGATTCATGGATCGCCCATAGTGAAAGTAAACTCGCCTTTAATCCCTTGGGGAAGACTTGAGGATTCTGTCCGAGGTATGAATGAAATGTGAGTGAGACGGACGGCGCAATCATAAGACGATCTGCTTACCAAATTTGGTAATGCTATATAGCATATGACTAATGCGTGTCACTTCTCATTCTCATTTCGTCGTCTGGTTCACCGTCTCGCCTCTAACGTTCTCTTCAATTGATAAAACAAGATGGTTCGTGATAAGTTTGCCCATGCATCATTGTTGAGGCTAATCGTCTTACTGGGATTTCAGGCTGACGCCGAGGTTACTGATCCCACCGTTGCTGCCGAGCTCAAGAAGAGGAGGACGTTCCGTACTTTCTCCTATCGCGGCGTGGAATTAGACAAACTCCTGGACATGAAGAATGAAGACGTATGTGATTAAACAAGCTATTATCTATCTTGACTGAACTTGTTTCCAGTTTGTTGAGGTATGAATACCAATAATTCTGCAGTGCGTCAGATTATCAATATTCCGCATAGCTCGTCCACGCTCGTGCTCGTCGCCGATTCCAGCGTGGGTTGAAGAAGCGCCCTATGGGCCTTATCAAGAAACTTCGCAAGGCAAAGAAGGCTGCGCCGCCTAACGAGAAGCCAGCCGTCGTTAAGACCCACCTGCGCGACATGATTATTGTTCCAGAAATGATCGGGTCGGTTATTGGCATCTACAACGGCAAGGTCTTCAACTCGGTTGAAGTCAAGCCTGAGATGACCGGACATTATCTCGCGGAGTTCTCGTGTTCGTATAAGCCCGTAAAGCACGGTCGCCCGGGTGTAAGTTTATGCTTTGTTTTTCCTCGACCATGTTGAACTTAATTACTGTCTCTCAGATTGGTGCGACGCACTGTAAGTCGCGACGCTTGTTCGTACTTGAACCTCCGCTGACGACTAACGAATTTCCTTTTGCCGCATTTAGCCTCTCGCTTGTGAGTAAACTTGATCTTACAATCTTGTCTTTACTGATTTTTACCCCAGTATTCCTCTGAAGTGATTACATGTTGTTGCTTATTGTTTCCCCTCACATTTTCCATGTTCTTACATATGTCAGACCCAAAAAATGCCAAGCATATGTATTACGATTCGTATGGGAAGGATCTTCTGTTTTGACCTGTTGTGACTGAGCCCTGAGCACACGTGATATAATAACTTGATTTAAAAATCAAGTTGAAGAGAGAGTTTTATATCATTTTAGCTACCGAGGGCAGGCGGCGTCTTCGTGAGATCTGACAGATCCACAGGACGGGGCCAATCACTTGTGCTCGAGGTGGTCGGAGTGATCAGGAACTTTGGTTCCGAAAAGAGCTAGGAGCCCAGTTGCCGGATTATTGGGTGCCAGTGGAAATGGATCTGATTAGAAAAAGAAATGATGTGAGAATGTACAAGAGAGAATTGATTTTGGAGCTGAGAAGTCTTGAGTATGGTGCGTGGCAACGGTTTCAGGATGAAGCGGAGAGTTCCATCAGTCTAATCGATCTTGGACAACCATTTCAGCCAACGAACGATGAGTAAGTGGCTAGAGATAAGCGTCGGTGCCGTAACGGAGCCATTTGGCGCTTGAAAAGCATTACTTTCCGGGTCAACGATCTCACATTCTTCCCTCAAGGCGTCGTAGCCGTAGCGTCCACAACTTTCCACAATGTGATCGGACGGGGATCTGGTTGTGCAAATGCACTGAGCGTCAGTCATTATGGGAGCCACCCTGATTTCTTTCCTCTCATCCGTGTCGTCCTCACACTAAATATCGAAGGACAACGGCCCAAGAGTGGACAGATCCGATGCTTCGCAGTGCTTGGTTTTTCTGTTTCGATCCAAAATACGACGACGGCGAACTCGACTGCATAGATCGGCGACTTCCAGAGTTAGCTCACGGCAGTCACCATCTAAACCATCATCTTTCCTGAATCAAGTTATCTATCGATATCTTCGCGTTTTCTTACCTGATTTTCGCCTGTGTGCCGACCAAGATCCCGTACTCACGCTGAGACCAGGTTCACTTCTAGTGGGAGCGGCATCCCACTGGCACTGGCACGAGGCAGCGGTACAGATCGGCGGACAAGAATATCACGTACGGAAACAGGACGAACACGAAGAGAACCACGTAACATCAATACAGATTATTAATATTAAAGCGCGTACGGATATGTGCTATATCCATTAATATTGCCAATTTGAATTTGAGTATTTTTGATCATATTGAGCCGCCGCCGGAGGAGCCGCCGGTTTAGCGTCATGCGGATTTTGACGAAGGTAACAGGCACCGCGGCGCAGACTCGGCCGGCACGCATAATGCCGGCTCTCGCGGAAAAAGAAAATATTACTATTAGATTTCGTGTATTGCAATGTATGAGCTAACCGTCACCCTGCTCATCTCCTTTGTCCATCTCTTCACTTAGCTCTGCCATGTCCGAACCCATCCTCATCCTGCTGCCCTGATACTCACTTCCTCTTCTTCTTGCGTTCTTGCCTTATCCCGGTTTATACCATTTCCCCCCTTCTTCAGGCCTTGCGGTTATGGACAGACCTGTTGCTTCATCGCACATGTCCCAGTCTCGAATACCCCGCTACTCAAATGACCCCAAGCGTGCTGAACCTTCGGACGTGCTGCCCGCGCGCGCTTCGGCTCTCAAGGGTCCGAAACGCAAACGTCTTGTAAAGGTATAGTCTAAATTACTACAGATCTTGAGCTTAGTTCTTCAATATTATGGTGTTGACATCCCGACCTTCGTTCTTCCATTTAGGCCTGTGACCCTTGCCACAAGAGTAAACGTCGCTGCGACGGGACTGGTGAGCTAGCTTGCCTCTAGATCCTTCGCTTAATTCAAGTCTGATTGTACGAAACGTCGAACTCCAGCCCCTTGTAGCAACTGGTAGGCAATACATCGGTATGCATAGACGCTACTGTAGTACTGAGATATTGTCTGCGCGGATTAGCTACTTCGCGTCGAAGGAATGCACGTACACCGACTCCACCGGGAGACCCGTACCTGCTCCCAATTCGTTACGGCCGGACATACTTCTTACCCAAACCAACACAGATGTTCACAGCCCCACGAACATCATCAATTCATCAGCGCCAGCTACCGCCTCGGGCTCGTACCAAGCTCCGGAGCCAGTTCACTCTCAAACAGGAACTCAACAAACCGAACCTCCGCTATCAGCAAGCGCAACTACGCCTGAATCCTCTCTCGTTATCGGGAACCGTTCCCCAGTTCGATCCTTATTCAATGAAACGCCTCCTCCTCATGGCCTACGCCTTGACCTACCTCGCGATCTTCTCCCCCCGCGTAAGCGACCGAAAAATGACCCGGAATTGTCTGACAATTATCGTAAGACGACCCGCAAAACTTGAATGCTCCGGTCCTCGATTGACATTGGCTTATTTACCACAGAACACACAGCATACAGACGTATGGATGGAACTAACACGTCCGTTGACTTCCAGAAACATATTGTTCACCAACTCATCAACTGTAAGTCGTGGTAACGCCATTTGATAGTCGTATATTGGCCTTCGGGTATCGGCCGATAGTTTGTAGCCCTTTAGCGATGACTTCTCAGCTCTTTGACATTACTCCGTACAAGGCGGGTCATCTTCAATGCACATTTCTGATTATTCTTCATGATGGAAGTGATGATGTTGTTTTTCCCCCCTTCTTATCATCCCCCATCGTCTTCTTTAACTTACCTGCCTTAGGGATTTATGTGCCTGCATGAAACTGCTTCTTGATGTGGCTTTACTGACGCCTTTCCTTTAACTCAGTGTTTTTCGCCCACTGCCACCCTCATCGTTTGATCATTCATTCTACTTCCTTCCATGTGGATCTATGTCGCGGCCGCATTCCAAACTACCTTCTCAATGCTATGTGCGCGGTTGCAGCGCCCTTGTCTCAGAACCCTCTCATACGCGTGACTCCGGTCCGCCATTCTGGAGAGAGGTTCGCAAATGCTGTACTTGCAGATCTTTTTGACGCAGAGGGCCGTTTGATGGCATCAGGGTTGGAAGCTGCGCAGGCGCTGGCACTAATTCAGACCTATATTGTGTATAAGGAGAGTAGTATGCATAACGATTTACGCCTCTACGGTGAGTTAGACACTCATGGCTTTTCCTCATCTACTCATTTTTATGATCCGATGCTTAGATATCGCTCTCCGTATACTACATACGATGCATACGCGGGATACGGATCAGAGCACCTCTGATACGTCTTCGCTGTCCTCAGATGAACTGCATGCACGCGGAATTCAGCGAGAAAGTGCTCGACGTACCTTTTGGTTGATACATCTGGTTGAAGTACTCGGAGCAGTTTTCACGCGACGACCCACAATGTATAACAGGGAAGACTTGGCTGGTGTTCGTCTGCCTTCTGATGAAGCAAGCTTTGATTTAGCACTGCAAGTCCCATCAGGTAAGTTCTCGCGTACGATTGCCAGAAAACCAGCCCCTACATACTCAGTACGAGCAGAGTATCTCGACTGTCCGCCATTGAAGACGAGAGATACTTCAGAATTCGGACATGTCATACGTATAGCATCCATTCTTCTGAATATTGAACGCGGTAACATGGATCGTGAGTGATCAGCCCCTTTTCGCCAATCGCTGAAAGGTCTGACCTTCCCATCTGCTCGTGAAGGCCCGGACCACCGGGCGCTATCAGACTCTGAACAGGAACTCGAGGTAACTTTTCCTCGACTATCTTCTCCGCTATCTTCTGATCAGTACATCTCTTTATCACTTTATCCGCTTCTTTCATACCGCATGACCATCCTACGACACATACCGTTTTTATATGCTCGCTATAATTGGTTTCGGCTGTCATCTCTGCTCCCAGCAATGGGTACTCAGTCTAGCAGATCACCTTAAGTACAGCCCCGAGAATCTTCAGGCCCATCTCACGCTTTGGGAAACGGGCTCGAACAGCAGCACATGGTGTTACTGCTTCATGCACATACTGCATGCATGCGCCGTCTTGGCTATAAGTAGTGTAAGTTCCTTATCAGTTCTACCTCAACCACGTTTTATATTAGCTTCTCGTGGTCGCCGCGTGATCATCTCGTTTCCTTCGCTTCGTTAATGTTTTTCATTTCGTTTAGCGTGAATGAAATACTAACTATAATTCATAAAGGCTCGGAGGAGTTTGGGACAGCCAGCTTGCCGCGATCACGACAGTGCGCTTCAAGCATTTCCGGTGATAATAAAGGCCCTAGGACCACGAGCTCGGAACAGCATATTAAGTACGTTCAATTTATCTTGCACCAGAAAAGTTATCAACTATGCTGAACCATGTCGACTCTCCATCAAGTGGGGAGCGTGCTCTGGGTACAGTACTGTGGTCCGCATGCAGCCGTCTACAATGGTTCATTCGATGGCCTAAAGAATAATGTGACTGAACCGAGCATGTCGTCTCAGACACGTGAGGGAGCGTTCGGGAATGCCGCTACGATTGACGTTCTTCCTCAATTGGACCTGTGGATTAAAGAATGGGAAGAATTTTGGGGTCCCGCAACGATGCACGGTAACAGTCACGCCCTAGAACCGGGCTGGGAAGAACGCCGTTCGGCCTATCAGCAATTGCGCTCCACCGCGGATTCCGTTCCCAGTATTGAAACGACTTACGCAGGAGACGGCCCGTCGAGTACGGCATTGAGTCGAAATGTCCCAGACGTCGTCATCGATTCCGTACTTCGTCCGGACGACGAGGGCGAGTCCACACCTGCTCAGCTGGCATCGCCGTCCTTGTCGACTACTTCTACATTGCGGGTGCGGAACAAACCTTCACTTCCTTCGCTGAAGTCAAGTGGATTGCTAGATGTGCTTCCGGATGACTCTCTCGGGAGCCGCTCGTCGGGTGCATCAACACCAGTTAAGGTTCCCCAACCTTGGCAGTTGAATTCTAGTTCGCCGCGGCCACCTTTGCTGTCTCCCGGGTTACCAATTTCCGTCGGCTCTGGTTCCATTGAGAGTGCGCCGTTGTCTCCTCAACCCCATTCGCCCAGCTTTCAGGACTTGCACACGCCACAGGTCCATTTACAGGCGCCGAATTTCTATCAATCTGGTAGCGCGCATCCAATTCCAGGGATCGTCGCGGCTCCCTCACCGTACGAGGAAACGGAAGGTCACATTTCGTGGACCGATGCTAGCTCCAATTGACTCTCGTAATCAGAGAATTTTTAACCACGATATCGACAACGCCCGATTCAAAAGTAGTCGCGATTTGATTTGCGATTGCCGCCTTTATGTTCGCTTCACATGATGCTGGGAACCCGTTGCACTGCCTTCAGGCTTGGCTCTGTCCTTGTGGCATCAATATTTATCTTAGACTACTGTCATTCTTAGTGCTCTGCTAAATTTATGCTATTCTCATCTTGCTTAGCTCTGCCATTTCGTGTATCTGCTTTGAGTTTGCGAATTACCTCATCTTAGTACTCCTTCACTTCTAAGTCTGCATCTCCCTTCTTCCCGGTTCTTTTATTCTTCTCAACTAGTAATCACTTGAGTCTATCTTTACTGTAGCTTTAGAGCTTACCTTATCACAGTCGGCATACTCCGACATCGGTTTATTTTGCCCAAAATTATCACAAATTTGATCTCCACATGTGCGGGAAGTTGATGCCAATTTCTATTTTATTCTCACCCTGACGACGTCGATTTACGATTTACATTTGACTGGCGGTTCGGTCCCGACTGATCCAGTGGCTGTGCTTTCAGCACGTGAGTTTGACACATACATCAACGCTCAAATCTCAAATAGGCTTCTCAGAACTCTCTGTTTCCGACACTCATGGCGGAACCACTGTCCCCATCTCCAGACGATGCAAAGGTTCCAAAAAACTATAGAGAGCATTTTAAGGTCAGTGAGGAGACTTGACAGATGATGGTGTGGCATTTATACTAAGCCCGCGGCTTCTAGGCGCATAAGACAGTTATCACGAAATTTGTTGAGTACGTTCAAACTCTTCATCCGATGGACCAGATATGAAAGTTTAGCCGTATATGAAGCCCTTGCGAAGACGCATCTCGTGCCTCGATGGATTGTATGAACCGCAATGATTATGACAAGCAGAAGTGCAGAAATTACTTTGAAGCATACAGAGAATGCAAGAAGACTTGGGTGAGTTGTACCCAGCGGCTTCCTTTTCGTGCACCAATCTGATCGTGCCCGATCAGATGGAACAAAGGCGGGAGGATGGATTGAAAGGGCGTGACAACAAGATTGACGTTAAGGCATAAAGTAACTGTATTTCCCGTAGGTTAAAGATACGTTACACTGAGAATACAGGATCCATACAGAACTGCGTCAATCAGTTTCTACGTTTCCAAGCGCTTGGACCGAAATCTCGCGGTCCGAGGGCTTCATCGACGATCTTCATCATCTCAATGACCTTTTCGTCTCCCAAGCTCTTTCCGACGACCTGGACCGCGACGGGTAAGCCAGCCATCTGTTCTGGATTGTACGCGGCATTCTTTGCGTGATACAGTCCGTTTTCGAGGAGTTGCGAACCACAACCATGTTCTGCGCTGTGCTTCCATTCGTCAGTAAGCACGTCTAACTTCGGATCTACTCTTGTGACGGGGACAATGCCGACTGGACTGTCTATTATATTATAAAGTATTGTTCCCGCAGCAAGGGGTGAGAGCGTCATACTCGCTCTGAAAGGACGATCAGCAATTTGCAAATCCCAAATGTGTAGATTTACCCGTGCGGAACAGCTGGCGTAGCTTGAACGGGAGCGATTATACCGTCGAACTTGTGCTTCTGCCAAACCTAATAACCGTTAAAGTCCGCTACCGTTAGTCTGGTTCGTGTTGGATACGATCTCTACGTGCCTCCTCATACCAGCACTTTCGCAGTCTGTCTCGCTTTGCGATCGACGCGTAGAACTCATTCACGCTCTTGACTCTCGCATTATCTATGCAGTTCGCGAAGACGTCATCATGCAGAAGATTTCTAACAATCCATGTCGCGAGGTTCCGGATGAAGCCTAATTGAACAAGAGGGTTGACGGAAGTCCTTAGTAGCTCCGGTTAATGCAAGACGTACCAGGAAGCTTCGGTCCTAGAGTCACAAGGAACAGGCTACTTTCCTAGATAGAAGATCGTCGTAGGTTCGGAGTAACCCGATGGCAAGTATTCCCTACCCTAGGGTCTGGTCCTAAATGATCCAACAGTGCCTTGTACCCGTCAGAAGAAGTGAGCGCCACAAAGAGGTACATCGCCTCCCGAGCTGAAGAAGAGCGGGGTCAGCTCACAGCAGAAGTTTCGCAAATTTTCCGCACCTAACGTTGGCTGGAACTCGATACATTCGTGCCCTGCTTTTCGCAGTGCTTCGACGGTCTCCAATACTGCACGTTTACACGCTGGGGAGGCCTTGATAAATAGGTCTTTCATTTGTCGGTTAGCCTGAGGACCTGCATACTTGATAAGGTGAAAATAGTACCGGATGTATAATAGCCGAACCGCAATTTGTTGGGAAGTGTAGCTTCGCGGTAAGGTAGAGGTGGGAATAAACGTTTATACTCTGGCCACTTTGCTCCGAATAGAATACGACTGGCCACTTCGATGTCGTCCACAGACCTGAACGCATCAACATACTTCTAGTAAAAGGACGAATAGAATGCTTGACCGGCAATATCGCACCTGCCCATGGGACCCACAACGACGTTGATGGCTTCAAACCCAGGAGCGGGATCTACGGGACGGGAAATCAGTGACTAAGAAGTCGATCATGATTAACCCTGAGATTACCCTTAGCTCCTTCGCCACATATCCTTCCATAGCTGGGTTTGAGAGAATAAATACCGCAATAACCGGTTGGTATACGCAAGCTTCCGCCGATGTCTGAGCCAACTCCTAGGGCCGAACCATTCTGCGCGAGTAAAGCGGCTTCTCCACCTGAGCTTCCACCAGATGTATGCGTCGCATTGATGCTCCATGGGTTGGTCGTGCGGCCGAAAAGAGGATTTGAGCATTCGAAGGAAAGCATTGTCTGTGGGACGTTCGTCTTCGCTATGACGATCGCGCCGTTTTTACGGAAGACTTCTACAATGTGGGCATCCGTGGATGAACGATTATCTGTCCATTGCGTGTAGCCAATGGAGGCGTCATATCCCGTAATTTCAACTAAAGGAGGAAGTTTAATAGGTATGCAACGCTGTAAAGAAGGATTGACACGTACATTGGTCCTTGAAGCTTACGGGTACGCCGTGAAGCGGCCCGCGAAGTTGCTTTGTAGAAGCAAATTCGTCGTCCAGTTCCTTGGCTTCTTCAATGCATTTTCAAATAAGACTACATGATACAGAAAATGAAGAGTGAGGGACTATTCAAATAATCTGTGGCGCATGGTCCTACTTTCCGTCAGGCAATTTGTGGCCTCGTGTGCACGGATTGCTTGACGAATATAGGCTGAAACGACTTGACTAGAAGTCCACTCGCCTTCGCCGATTTTTTTAACAATCTCCGAGGCTTTTCATGGCTACTTCAGCATCTACGTTTGGGTAAAAAGGCGACGAGTTTCTCACCAGTCGTTTGCAAGTACGCATTGTCTTCTTGAGCGGTGACGCCGTTCGCTTCGAGTTGCTTCCGCGCCCTTGCGATAGCGTCAGCTCTCGCTGCTTGCTTCTGCTTTACGATATCTTTCCAAGAAGGCATCTTAGACAGGTAACTGGATCAAAGTGGTCGATAAGAAAGTACAGTCATCAGGAAACTATGTTATATATAGTTGAAGGGAAAAAAAAACGAGCATTGCAAGCAAGACGCCCTGATGCGGTGATCAATCCCCACGTGAAAAAGGAAATCACGCCGTAAATTCAGGACCACAATTTTCTCGACAGGTACAAAAACTACGGATTGATAAGATCCTGGCACTATACGCTAGCAAGCGGCACCGCTAATGAGTTCGCTGGAAGAGGTGGAGGTCCCTCAGGTTGGGGAGAAAATATCAAATTAAGGGGAGGGGTTGTCTGGCTGTCATCACTCAAGAGCGTCGCAATGATAGAACGACCTGCAAATGAACGACCTGCAAGACTTTTCATAGCGTCGGCCGCTGACCTTGGGTCTCGGAACTTCACGTATACTCGACCAACACCCATAGCTTCATCCTGACGCTGTGCGTCAATTTGTGCCTGTTGCCCGCCTTCACCCCATCGAGACTTGTCCTTCTTTACTGGGCGCGGAATGCGTAGATCCTCCACAGCACCGAAGTTGGTACACTCTTCCTTGACATCCTCGAATATATCATCATACTCCTGATCATCGATCAAGTCTTCCGGAGTCACCATGTTCAGCATTAGCAAGATGCGAGCGTGAGTGTTGGCCAGGTCGCCCGCGGGAAGAATGGGCTTCGGAATTTCCGGCATCTCGTCATACGGGATGTTTGGATTGGGAATGCCCGGTTGTCCTGGTTTGGCACCAATAGAGGCGCGCTGGACAATGAGAGGACGCTCTCCAAGTTCCATTCCGTTGAGTCCCTGGCAGGCCACGTCTGTGGCTTCTGGATCGACGTATTCACAGAACGCAAAGCCCTATTGAAGGTATGTAAATAAATAAGTCACGAAAAAATGTTTTATGCGAGTACCTTTGAAGGCCCGTTCCCATTCTCCCGAACGAGATTGAATGCCTTGAGCTCGCCGAAACTCTTGAGCAGTTCTTGTACCTGTTCCTCATTGAGATACGCCGGTAGACCGCCAATGAAAATTTTGTGTGGGGAATCCGGAACATTTGTGGAAACAACGCCAGGAACGTGGACGCTAGACGGAGCTGCTAATTCAACGCCACCGTAGTCCTTCGGACGGCGGATCTTCAGTGGACCGTTAAGGAAAATAATGCCGTCGAACGCCATTGCCGCGGTCGCATCCTCGGCACTGCGGAACTGTGAGACGGAAGAAGCACAGTAAGGATTCTATTCGCGCAGACCTGAATGAAGCGTAACGTACCTCAACAAAAGCATAGCTTTTCTCATAGTTGCACTGCACGGCAAGCACGGGGTCACCTTGCGAAGCAGTTCCGATATTCATCTCCTTCATTTTAGAATTGAAAAAATCGGCCAGGTTCTGCTCATTAATATCTGGTGTGATGCTACCGATATAGAGACGGCGGGACTGTCGAGACAGATTGGGATTGTTCCCCAGTCCCATGCCCATGCCAAATGTGCTCACGGGCATTGGAGGCGGCAAGCCAGGAGCGGCAAGAATTGGAGGTACCTGAGCTCGATTTGCGCCAGGCAGGTTAAACAAACCTTCACGCAAGAAGTTCAGCGACATTCTGTAACCTTTCAAGTCTCAAGACTCACCCGTCTGTTTGGCTTGCATAGCAGTATATTGCTCATAGCCCGGTGCGTGAACGTCCCATCCGGATGCCTTGCGTTTCCGTTGAGACAAAGGTACGATTCCTTCTGGAGTTGGCGAGCGGCGCTCTGTGCTCGCTTCCTTCTCTCGTCTGCGTCCTCTTCGTTCGTGACGTCCGTCATCACGATCATGGTCGCGACGAGGCGGACGACCTCCTCCAAACTCATCATCGCGCCCGATGCGGTGCTTGTCATCGTCGTACCGGCGGAAAGGCCTGTCGTCATAGTCTCTGCGGCCGCCGCCGCCCCGTCGGTCGTCTCTCCTCGACCTGTACCGATCATCATCCCTGTATCTGTCGTCGTCTCTGAAACGATCATCATGCCTTGAAGGGCGGTGACGATCGTCACGGCTGCTCCTGTGACTGCTGCGCTCTAGAGAAAAGGGTAAGTAAATAAGTCCATGTTATTGTGATGCTGTTGCGAGTTGGAGCCGCATCGACATCAAAAATGCATGTAACGGGTGGCGGTCGATCGGGATATACGGGATGTCAGACGATGTGACACTCTTCTGCTAGCTAGCTGCGAGAAACATAGCCATGGTGCGGGGGTTGTGAAAGGGGAAAAGGAGAGGATGTGCACCATGAGCTTCATCGTCTTCAACGAAGAGAAAAGAGCACACGAAACCGGAGGAAAAAATATATGCATTATGCGGGGAGACATCTCGCTGTACCTTTGCAAAACTCAGTTAAGGAAATTAAGGAAATATTGCTCACCATATTCTTCGGCGACTTCAGCCATTTTTGTGATGTTGGTTGGAAGGAAGACGCGCGGGCGTCACAATACAACCAGCAGAGAGACAGGGACAGGACTGTGACTTACAGTACATAGTGACTGTGACTATAATTCTCTGATAATCGTCGGAATCTAAATATACTCGCGGAGAATCAAATTGTTTCAATTTATTATTATTATACTTCTGTACACACGGCATCTGGACACTCTCACGTCCATCAGAATCTGGTCTAGTTTACTCTCTCACTTCCACCAAAAGCCAAGGACTGAAAAATGGGCTCTGCCATAAGTCTCATTCAGCGAAACAGAAAGGTTCTCATCTGATTTTCAAGTTAATTGTTTTACTGAGGTGCCATTGATCGTGCTCAGAGTAATAATCCACCAGAGCCTCGAAGGTGACTGATGGAATTCTTCGATGTGGTATTCTGGGCGCAGCCAGGATCGCTCCTGATGCACTCATCCGACCCGCAAAGAGTCATCCGGAAGTCATCGTTTCTGCCGTAGCAGCTAGGGATAAAGGAAAAGCAGAAGCGTTTGCTAGAAGACATGGCATTCCGAAAGCGTTCTCTGGTGTTAATGGGTATCAAGGTTAGCTAGCTTATGCTAGCATATACTTCTAGATGGCGCTGAATGTCGTTTCAGATATGATCGATGATCCAGAAATCAACGTCATATACAATCCCGTCAGCGGTTGCTTCAATGACCTATTTATTATAAACATCCTTACTCAATCAAATTAACAGTTGCCCAATGGACTGCATTACGAATGGACACTGAAGGCTTTGAAAGCTGGAAAACATGTCCTGCTTGAGAAGCCTAGTACCGATACAGAGGAGGAGACAAAGTTCTTGTTTGACTATGCGAAGCAGAAGGGTCTTGTTCTCCTTGAGGCGCATTTCATTCACGGTAATGAATTCAAATTCCAAGTGTTTGATTTGCTTCCGTGAATGACTGACACTGAAATATATAGTTTCCATCCTGCGATCAACCGTGTCAAAGAGATCGTTGAAAGTGGAGAATTCGGCAAGCTCAAAAGCGTCTCAGCGACTCTATGTGTACCCAGGCAAGTGAGCAACTTCAAGGACGATGATATCCGATTTAAGTTCGAGCTTGGGGGAGGGACGATGATGGATATGGGCTGTGCGCAATTTTTGTCGCAGCAGCTCATACTGATAGTAATATTCAAACTTCTGCAGGTTATCCTTTGGCAATGGTCCGTTACGTGACGTCCATGGATCCGACCGAAGTTCTTTCAGCCGAAGCACAACTTCTCCCAAATCCAAAGGATGAACCAACAAGGCGAAACATCGATCTCGGCACTTCTGCATCACTTGCATTTCCGAATGATGTGACGGGCTCCATCTCATGTTACACACGCTACCCAGGCTGGGGTCCATTCGGCTTAATACCCAGGTTTCCGGATGTGAATTTCATTGCGGAATGCGAAGGCGGCACTATTGAGTTGTTCAATTATGTTCTCCCTAGCGCATACCATTACATAGCCGTCGCACCAAAAGATAAGAAGGGAAAGAAGCGCGTTGAGAAGGTATACGCTTTCCCGGATGCGTTTGGCGAGGAGTGGTGGAGCACGTAAGTCATTTCGATAGCCATGAAAAAGTGAAAGACTGAATCGCTATTGTAGTTATAGGTATCAGTTGGAGTTCTTCGTCGATAAGGTGAAGGGACGCCAACCAAGGTTGTGGATGGATGGTGATGATTCCACGGCAAACATGAAATGGATCGAGAAGATCTATGAGAAGGTGAGCCTTTTCCAGATAGCTCGCATAGACAGTCGCCTTGACGTTACTCGACCATAGACCGGACTTGGCAGTCGTCCCAAGTCAACCTATGTTCTGGCAGATTGAGCTGGTTATCACGTACAGACATCGAGCCCTCTCAGATTCCAGTAATTATTGTCCCCTGTATCATCTCACAAATTAGGCCCGAACCTGTAATGACGTACTCGTTAATTGAACCGCAGAGGCACAGACGACAAGTAAAGCCGGAGAAGAGTGCTGGTTGACATATTTCCTCGAAGATAGTTGCAGTTAGTTGTAAACTTCTTGTGAAATGAACGAATAAGACATGGATGAGATGCTCATTGCGGTTGTCGAGAGAATCAAGCTAGACTTGTACTTTCAGTTCCAGACAAAATGTTGGCCTTGTACTCGGATAAGAGCACAAGAGACACTTTATTCTTCATCCTTCTTCTCCTCTGACTTCACGCCGTACTTCGCTGGATCCGTCCCATGGTGAGGATGGTTGACGAGGTTGAACCTGTTCCTAGTCAGCTACGTGATAAGAGTTGAAGAAACAAAATATAATCACCAGGGAAATGCATCTACCAAGAAGAATTAGAAAGAGTCAAAAACGATTGGGATCTATGTCACTCACGGAACTTAAGTTGCGAGAAAACAGAGTTGTTGTAAGCAGCGCCCTGCACCCATTGAGGTTGGTCGGATTCGCCGTAAAGAGGCTTTCCTTCTCTCGCGCGTCGTGAGAGTTCCGCGTAATCCATCTCTTCTTCCCGTTTGTTTTCTGACCAGCCCCAGAATCGGACTGAAATCATAAAAAAATTAATCATTATCATTGTACGGGAAGTGCACGATAAAGAACGACGACCAACAGCTTGATCGTTGATACGCCAGAAGAAACCACCAATAAAGCCCAAGAAGCCTCCGAGCGAAGACTTGTCCTCAAGCGAACATGCGTTGGGTCAGCCATGTCTAAAAGCCATGATCAATAGGAAACCATGGTGCTGGAAACGTAGGTCGTACCCCAGAAGTAAAGTGCAGCAGGGAAAGCTGTCGTGCCAGCGGCGATTGTCGCATAGTCGGACGGGCGGAAGTATCGGACAACGCGGAAGGCGTGTGGGTCGCTATCGATGAGCGGGTAAGGCGTCGTAACGCTCTTCTGCTTCATTGTGGTGAGATGGCTAGGCGATGATGGCGAGTGACCACGAAGTGTTACGGAATGTTACGGAGCGTTACATAACGTTACTGATGGAAAGTCACGTCACATATGGTTTGGTTGTTTGTTTGTTGGTCAATTGCACATTGTTGTGCCTCGCGCCGATTACATAAATGATCTTTGGCCCGCAATGAATGTTTGGACCACGGAAAAAGCGGCAGGCTGTATAAGGAAAGTAAAGAAAATTATATTAAAGTGGGAAATATAGACATCTATCTAAACCTCAAGAAGACTGAAGAGGATCCGAAAAAAGGCTTGGTGAGTCTCAGTTACAGTAGTAATAATGATGATTAAAGCGGTCGGTACGCAAAGCAGGGATGAAGAGTAGAGCGATCACAAATCTCGTGGCTGAGGCCTAGCTTCAGTGGTGGCTCATCCGCGTTCTTTGTCCTGGAGACCAAAGTTTGTCCATTCTGTTAGGCCACAGCAGGCCACAGCGCGAATCTTGAAGAGTGAGGAACATGTTATGGAAGTCATCCGACAAGCGAATAGCGTGGCTTGGGTATCGGTGAGGATCGCTTGAATATCCTCAAGATAATCCGCACAGTTACTTTTAAAGAGACGATGCATCTGAGCCAGTACTAGTGGCAGATAAAGTATACTCCGCTTAGTCTGCAACAGTACAACTTACAAGGATCACCTGGTACATTGATCGAGCCACAAATCAAAACTGACTGATACGCCAGAATAGGTCCGTTTGCATTTTTCAGCAGTCTTTCAGCAACCTTTCAGCAACAGTAAGACTATCTAATCTATCAGGACCGGTAGAAAACTAGGAGCTGCTTCAGTCGAGAGAGCGCCGAAGGATCCATCACCTCATTGTTTACGTGCCCTAGATGCAAGGCAGGACGTAACTGGCTGCATGCAAGCGTTAGAAATCGTATTTGATACCTTGATAGCAGTAAAATCATCCGTAGCGTATAGTACTGTTTGTGAGGGAAGATTGAAAAGGAGAACGACGCTCCTTGAATTTAGAGCGCACGTTCGCGTGCTTCAACCGTGATATTTCCTCGTTCCAAATAAGGCGCGCTCATACTGAGAGTATATACGAGCATTTGGAGAGTCAACAGAGACTGTCGAAGCGTTGAGGATCGAGTGGAGGGTTGTAATGTTAAGGAGAAAAGTTTCCCACGATTACACTAAGTGTTACAAACAATCAATCTTAGTTCGCACGGGGGCGGCCTGCAGAGGCGTGGCTTGAAAAGACGTTCCACAAAGTCCGCTAGCATTGTTCTTCACCTACCACCACTACCTCTTTACTCTCTATTTTTTCGCGCTTTTCCTTCGTATTTTTCTTCTATAAATCGAAGATGAGCGCCCTCAGAAGATTAACTAGCAGCTTTCGCTCGGAACGCCGCAGCGAACAAGCTTGCCCTTATTCAAGACCTCAACCATCTCTCCCAAGCCCAAGCCAACTCGAAGGGTATGGCTTATTTTTTTTTATTGCGTGGATTGGCTGCTTATCTTTATTGTACAGCCCCGCTATTGGGACTTTTTCAACTTTTTCAGTTTTTTGGCCCCTATGGCGACGAGGAGGAAGAGGAGGCGAAAAAGAGGCCGAGGCTAAGGCCACTGCCAGTGGACAAGTTGAGGTGGATCGTCGTACCGGAGCAGGACTCAGAAATGAGTGATGTTCGTATATAAAGTGGCTTTTACTTTTGATCATGGCGGCTGACTTTCGTATCTAGGCCTCTGTCAGCGCGTCATCGACTGAGGAATCGACGACAACGACCTCAGACTCCAGTTTAGATACGGTTGAGACTGCGGTAACTGCCGAGCCCGTCGAGCCAGTAGAACCGACAAAACCCTCAGAACCTGCGCGGTCTGCACACGCTGCGGAGCCCGTAGAGCTTGCAAGACCAACACCTTCTCCAGAGCCAGTGGAGCGTGTTATACCTGCAAGCCATTCTCAATTTGTAGGACCTACGAACAATGTTCCGTCACAACCTCCTGTTTCTTCCACCTCTTCACTTCCCATGCCCACACGTTCCAATCAGCCCATTGCGTCAAGCTCTGTGGTATCAAACCCGGCGGTAGAGACCGTCCCCCACTACTCCAACGATGACGAACTCCTTGAATGGGCACAGCAGAAAGCGGCGAAAGGTGGATATATAACGGGGGTAGAATTTTTGGCCATTAAATCGTTTTTCGAAAACAGACGAAAAGATCGTGAGTGATGTTTCCGCTTTAGTTTTGCCATTATTGACCTGGATACAGGGGAATACGAACCAATAAAATTACGCTTTCTTCCGCGGGAGACTTCGCCTCCTACGATCTCTCGGCTGAGTGATCCCTCTCCTGATGCGGCATTGTCGCATCACTCCGCGTTCTCTAGTTCCAACTCCCTTCCGACCTTCAAGAATAACGTCCCTTCTCGTCCTCCGAGGATGTTGAAAGTGGACCCTAATGGACCTCTTGAATTGAGAGGTGCTGGAAGCGCCCGTATCAAACCTGAAGCTGGCGGAAAACGACCAGTGCCTCTAGTGAAGCTCAGATTCGATCCTTATAAACGGCGCAGACTCTTTGAGGAGGCCAGGGGACCTACTACAAAAGCGAATGGGGTAACTTCTCACAACATACCCATTGATACTTCAGTAACTGGAGGTACTGCGGGACCATCTCGTGTTGTTCCTAGGCGACAGCATGTTACCCCGCACTCTCCATCACCATTGCGCAATGTCATCGCCGGATCACCGTCATCATCACCCGTACCGCAAGGACGCACGATACCGACGAACCTGAGCGCGTCCAGCAGCAGAAGCACTCCGACGAACCAGACTGCCTCAGCCGCATACTTACAAGAAGCCGTCGAGAAGGTGATGCCACGACGACCGAGATATTCGGATGTCGCAAATCCGTATGAAGCGGCTGCTCCTGTCAAGCCTGTCATCAAACCAGTGGATAGAAAACGGATGTTGGAGAGAAGAGCAAGAACGAAAGAAATAGAGAAGCAGAAAGAAGCAGCGAAAACGAAAGAGCCAGAGAAGAGGGAGTTGAGTGCAAAAGAGATTATCGAAGCAACTGTTCCGAAGGTATGCTCTTTCACAATTTACTCTAGATACGTACTAATGTTTATGTGTACGTCTTACAGGGGGCGAAGCGTTCCCGTCCTCCTCCAGACTTGGCTAAATGTAGACCTGGGAGTTCTGCTACTCCAAGAGTTGCGGGTAAACGCGTACTTGAGCAGCCCGAGGAAGAGTCAACACCGACAAAGAAGCGACGAACGGTCACTGTTGAAGAGATCCCTGAGGAAGATGATGTTAGACGTCGGTCGTTCCCCGCTAGACCCAATGTAATCATTGAATCAAGGAGTCCCTCGCCCGAGCCTACTCGCGCTCCCGTGCGACCCGCCACCGAGATATTGCGTGCTAAAGAGACATCTTCGAAACCGTCTCCTGCCAAAGTACACGACCACCTGTGCATGGTACAGACCGTTAAGGAGGCTCCGATTAAAGCCTCCCCGACTAAAGAGACATCTGCCAGAATCAAGGAGACGGCCGGGAAAAACTTGCACACTCCAAAGGCTCCCTCATCTAAAGAAGTGTCGACAAAAGTTTCGACTAAAGGTTCCTCTGCCAAGGGACCAAGCAACCACTTCTCCCCGTTGTTGAATTCCAAGGTGACAGGAAAGTCCTCTGTGCCGAGAGAGCCTTCGAAATTGCGGACGTCATTCTTCCCTGACGAGTGCGAGAATGAGGAGCCCAAGATGGCTTCGCCCACTCCATTTGCCACGGTAACGATGACCACACCGGGTACACCACTTGCTGACATTCAGGAGAAGAAGGATCCGAAGGAAGTTGCATTGACCTTGCCGCTGAACGATCTGCCGTCCTTCATCTTCAAGACCCCGCCGGCCCTCTTGGCAGGTGACCATACCGATGCTCGTGTTGCGGCCAAAGAACTCCCAGTTACATCACTACCGAAATTCGATTTCTCGAAGGCGAGGACAGCAATGAACGGCGTTATCTTTCCGGCCGTGCCAATACCGACGATCAAGCTCTTCGACTTTGAGTCTGCTGGCGTAAGCCGGAGGTCTTTCAGGTAATGGCCAATGGCAATGCCCGACGTGTATGCTGCAGAACCCAGCATCTGCTGTGGAGAAGTGTTCCATTTGCGAAGCTCCTCGCCCTGGTACAGAAAAGCTGAAGAAGGTAGTTCTGAATGGTATAAACGGTGTGAACGGTGCGAAGACTCCAGCTAGTGTAAACGGGAAGGGTCCTTCACCCAAATCGAGTGCTACCTCTACCACGTCCCCAGCTGTCAAGACATTCGATTTTGCGGCTGCTGGCTTGACACCAAAGGCTCCCGTGTCCGACGGCCATTGGACGTGCTCGACTTGTATGTTGCAAAACCCAGCTACTGCTTCTGAGAAGTGCATCGTCTGTGACTCGCCCCGTTCTGGTGCAGGGAAGACGGAGAAGTCGGCGAAGCCGAAGAAATCGTACCTTAATGGGACTTCGCATTCATCGAAAACTTTGACGAACGTCACCACTCCTTCGACCGTGAAGTCTTTCGATTTTACCGCCGCGGGTCTTACGCCCAAGGCACCAGCCGCCAACGGCAACTGGCATTGTCCCACCTGCATGCTACAAAATCCGGTGACTGCACTCGAGAAGTGCAAAGTCTGCGATTCCCCTCGTCCGGGTACGGACAAGAGAACCACTCAGCCATCTGTTGTTCCCGTGAAGTCGATACCGCAGCTTGTGCCCAGATCTTTTGATTGGGCTGGAGCAGGGTTGGTATCGAAGCTTAATGGCAGCTCCTGGACTTGCGGGACTTGCATGCTCAATAATCCGCCGACCGAGACCGAGAAGTGTAAAGTCTGCGATGCGTCTCGATCATAACGGACCTCCGGTGTTCAGCACGTCGTGCGCTGATCGCCTTTTCTTCTATTTCTTTGTTTCTTTTCTCTTTTCTCTTTGCTGTTCGCATTTCGTCTGTATTGTTTCTTTCTCGCTGCATATTTGATTTATACGTCGGTCTACCGGCGTCTGCGCATTATTTCCTTTTCTCTAGCAATTGTACTTTGATGTATTTTATTCGCATTTTTTTTCTCAGCTGCAATTTACCGATGTATTATTAATCTGTTGTACACGTAGTCGTCTCTTTTCTTTCTATAGAATGCAAAAGGGGGAGGAGGCGACGAGCTCATAAAAGAACAAACACTCTGTGTGATACGTGCTTTCAACTTTGACAAATTCAGGAGACCAACTAATCGGAAAGAAATCTGACACCATCTAGTAGGCTCAAGGCGACTTGATATTAGTGAAGTCCAGTCGTCGAGCGACCGACCGCGTCTCTGCATCTGTAATCGACGCCTTGCGTTTCAAGCGAGTCGAGACCTTGCCAGGTGCATTCGCCTTTACGCCTGGTCCTGGTACATTCTGATCTACGTTCCCGTCGACCTCTTCCAGTGCACGAGGAGCAAGCTGGTTCGCAGTCTTCGGCAATTTTGAAGGGTGAGTAGGATACGGAGAGGCAAAGAAATAAAGATGATTAAGCGCATCTTTGCATGAGATGCGCTTGCGAGGGTCGTAAGCAAGGCATTTGCTAAGGAGGTTCAGCGCTTCAGGCGTTGCAGCTGTGAAAAGATCTCGTAAAGGTGGTTTGGGGAATTGACCGACTGTTATATAGTCGGGCAATTTTGAATGACCCTGAGATACAAAGGATATATGTGAGTGCCCTCCTATCTCTCCTAGTAAAGGCAGCGAGAGAACACACAGGCCATTCATCCTCCGTTGGAGTCCCAAGAGCGCGGAATATGGTCTTCAGCTGGTCCATGTCACTCTCGCCAGGTAAATACGGAGTCCGAAGCATAAGTTCAGCGAAGATACACCCAACGGACCAAATGTCCACTGCTGTGCAATAGTATCGGCAGCCAAACAGCAGCTCGGGTGGTCGATACCATCTACGAGATTATTTTCGCCTCAGCAAGTGGACAAAGGGAAACCGGACAAGTTCTTACCGCGTAATGACTTGACAAGTCATTTTGTATCCTGGGTCTGCAAAGTCTCTTGCCAAACCAAAATCAGCTATCTTGAGTTGTCCATCAGATGCGATGAGTAAATTATTAGGCTTCAAGTCCTGCAGAATTTTTCAGATAAAGTTGACGACAAATCCTGAACTGGTCTTACTCGATGTAGAATCCAATTTCTGTGGCAGAACTCGAGTCCTCTGAAAGTCATTGCTAACCAGCTTTTGATGTCCGCTGGTAAAAATACGATCGACCTGTCTTTGATGACAAGCTCGAGATCGGCGTCGAGGAATTCAAGAACGAGGTTTAGGTTGGTTTTGGAAGAGAATACATCGAAAAGCTATTAAATGAATAATCAGTCTTCAGATTTCCTGGTAGAAGATAGTGAGATTTCGTACCGCGATCACATTCGGATGCTGTAACTCCCGCAAGTATTTCACTTCCCGAATTGCGGACATGTCAAGACCATCTTTGAATTGACCGACTTTTATCTTCTTGATAGCGACCTGCCTCCCGGTACCCGCTTCACGTCCTGCATAACAAATAGCCGTCATTAGAAAATAGTTCTCGACTAGGCGAAATTTTAACGTACCCATATAGACGACAGCATAGGTACCCTCGCCGACTTTCTTTTCCTTTATCCTTTGCAAATGCAAAGTTGCATACCCCATCTACAAGATACATGAAATGATTGCAGCGTACCATTTCTTCTGTTTGGCAGCATTTGCCTTTTCTACAACATCCATCTCCTTGAACTAAGTCTTGTAGATGTGCACGGCTGGAGAACAAGCGATTACTCGTGGCATGTAACTTAACGAAACGAGTACACGAGGTGTTTGGTGTATGGTTATCAGAGCCTCCAGACTCGAGCCTCTATTGTAGTTTCCCGCAGTCAAAGAGTCCACTTTAAAGCGGCTTTGACTTGAAGGGCAGGAAAGAGATGATGATGCTTGCCGGTTGTTGCGTGCGCAGCTTAAAGGCAATGACACGTTCTCATCATCGGATTCGGATTTTGTCAAGAACGCAGACGCTGATCTCTCAAATTGGTCTTGCCGATGATGCGTATTGATGCGATCAACGTTGATCATACTTACTTTAATTGGCAATATTAATGGTAACTGAATTTTGCTAGCGCAACGCTTTTTATGTTTTCAGCCAATTTACTTTCGAATTAGTTGCGGATCTACAGTTGCTCCAGTTTGACGGAAGACGCTTTCCCGAAGACTGATCCATGAATCCGATAAAGTCGAACACTTTGGAATATTAATGGAAGTCGAGGCGTTATTTCACGATGTACTTGAGTGTTAAACTACGATATCTTATCATTCACCGACTCGTTCTCTCGCAAGGATACGGTCTAACTCGACGCATAACTAGAGTGGGAAGGTTCATGTCGACTGATCCGCATCATTATCATAAGCAATATAAGCCATCTTGGCATGGACATCCGCCGTCTGAGTGAGAAGTACAGGGAAGCAAATGCATTAAATGAGCCGACTCTCGAGATAACAGTAATATTAGATCAATATCGTTTGAACAAATACTCTCTGCTTCTTTCACACTGCACATGATTAGGATCATTCAGTATTGATAGGAATAGGAGTTGCCTCCATAAAGGAATCCTGAATAGAAAGTAAGTTCGGAAGGCAATTAATTTCGGAGTTACAGAACAAGATCGCTGAAGGAAGCCGTGAAATGAAGTGCATCGATTGGAAGACAAGCTCGAATCTGCCCCTGTACGACAGGAGAATTTCCTGAGTACCGTAAAGAATAGTTTCAGTAGCATGTCTTTTGTTCAGCTGGATCAGCGTTCATCAATCCATTCGTGATCAGCTGCTCAAAGGCGTGATCTAGAAGCTCGGGGTGACGAGAACTTTTCACGTTACTCATCCCGCTGTTCGTCCTCGTGTCGGGTGCTCGTCGCGAAACATTCTTCGGAAAACCTTACAAAACAAGGTTAAATTTGGATGTCCCACAACAGTGGCTGAGAACAGAGGTTCAAGCTTGGATTAGCTGGAACCATTGGCAAACGATATACCGGCGTGACCGGGAGCACCCTTCTTTTCGGACACGATGCGCTGCGCCACTACCTCCCACATCGCATCGTTTACGTTCTTTGCTTTCGTGAGTTGCGTGCGTAAACGCTGGACCTCGCTCTCAAGCTCGGAGAGTCGCGTTTGCTGCGCTTGATGCGATAGTTGTGTGTTTCCCGATGCATCTTGCGGTGTGTCAGATTGGAGGAACAGTGCTTGGTCCCGAAGAAGTTCATCGGTGCTGTAGATTGTCGGGTCTATGTATGGCTGAAAGTCGAATCGCTGTGAGCGAACTGTTTCTTTGAGACTGCGAGAAAAACTGTACCTCATTCTGTGAAGGTAGTATCATTGGCACCTCATGAGTTTCCCGGGCTTTGTTATCCCGTATCCTTTGAAAAGCTGCAATTGGTTTTGTAGGCATGACGTCCTTGACACTTGTGATCCCACCGACATTGAGACCAAGATTGATATGCCCTATCAAGTCCGCCGGCTTGAGCATGCACTCGATATGGGTGGTCGCTAGGCCCTGCGATTTGTCCTTGACCGGCGAGATGGTGCGCAGCAATTGATGTGACGCGATGTCATATAGATGTACTTCTCCCGTAGTGGTTCCGACGAGGAGAGTCGACTGTGTCAGAGACAGCGCGAGACTTGAGATTGGTTGCCTAAATGAGCAAGTCAGCATAAACATATTTTGGGGTTGTTCTTCGCATGGTTGGAACGGCGACTACGACGATGCATGGCAAGGATGACGTGGTAGAAAGAGAAGAGATGGTACGGACCCAACAGAAATCACGCGCTTTGGGTCTGCATCGAGGCGAATAGCTTCACCCACACCTCCTCCACCTAGTGCGTCGACACCAGGTCGACCACCCTGTACGTCACGTCTGCGGAACAGCTTGACTTGATACACGAATCCACCAGAACCTAGAGTTCTCCCTTCCGAAGATGCAGCGAAAAATGTGCGTTCGGCGATTTCAAAGGCAAGAGAGTGGATTGGAGACGGGAAAAGGAAAGTCGTAAGCAGGATTCGTGAAGACAAGTCCCATAACTATGACTCATTCATTAGTCTTCTTGATCGTATGGCGACGCAAGCGCCGAGCTTCTCGTTGCACTAACCTTTACGGAGTGATCTATCGATGCCGTCAAGATGCGACAGGATGGGAAATGACCAATACCACAGATAATATCGGTAATTGGCAGGGTGTGATCTGACAAACTCCAGTAAGGAGTCGGTGTCTCGTGCTGCAGCTCATTGGCCAGAAGACTGGAAAATTAATTAATATCAGATCGAGGCGATTTTGTATGAAGCCGTCAGCTTTGACGATCCCATCTCATAATAACTCGCCTTGAAATAGACCAGACGGATACTCCCGAATCTTCACTTCCGGAAATGAGACCCGCCCCATCCTGCGTGAAACGCAAGACGGTGACTTTTCTGTAGTGCGCATCCCAGACATTGAAGAGAATGCCAGAAGCGATCTATTACGCGTGTTCAGAGCATGCAAGACGAAGTTCGGACCGGAGGGAACTAGCCTCCCAAAGATAGATACGACCTTGTGCTGTTCCACCTGCACAGTAGTCGCCCCTTTTATCTACGGCCACACAAGAGAGCTTCTCTGGGAGGACCATCTTCAATGCTATTTGATCCTGAGATATTGTACGTAAGAACATCTTCAAATGAAATTTTCATGGCCGCCTTGCTACTTTTTGGAAGTAATATGTATTTAGTATCGACTTATCTGGCTGGGCGGCGAGGAGGAATCCGCCCTGTCCATCGTTAGTCTGGAGTACAGCCGTGGAGTGGATATCTGAACAGGTCTGCTTGAACGAGGCTAATAAAGAGCCTGTCTGAAAGTCATGTATAGTGACTGCGCCCAGCCCTTGGCTTGAAGAAGACGCCCCAGAGGAGCACAGAACCGTCTCCTGATAACGCATGAGAAATGAAGGGGAAAAAGCAAGGCCAGCACGAGTTTATAGCGAGCTGAGCAGGTGTTCACGAAGTTAAAGATTGAGTTATGCTTCCGAAAATTCTAGAGCCCGGGCTCGTCGGAGTTTGAATGATGTTACTAATTTGGAAAGCTCCCTATTACAAAAGCGAGGGTGCATCCGCTTTGCTGAATACATCTGCTCTGCTGCTTCCTCCTCAACCTCCTCTCTCTGCTCAGCGATGGCAAAACATCTCTACGAGACTCTGGGTATTTCCAGGGATGCGTCTCCGGATGACGGTGAGTAATCAATAGTATCCACTAAGCACTCGTCTAATGCAGTTCTACGTGGCAGTCCGAAGAGCGTACCGTCAGGCGGCGCTTAAGACGCACCCTGACAAGCAACCACAGGGACTCTCGGAGAAGGATAAACAACGCGCAAGAGAGAAGTTTGAGAATGTGTGTAGCCGAGCTCTTCTTACTTAGCGACTGCCATCTAAATGTCCAACAGGTGACGAATGCTTACGAGGTCCTCAGCGACGAGGAGAAGCGACGGGTAAGCATTAGTCACCGATCAGATGGCCTGTTGTTATATCGCGATGCTAACGCTTGGCCAAAGATTTATGACAGATACGGAGAATTCCCGCCTCCAGAAGTACAGCAAGAACCGTACGCAGACTTCACCGATCATCGTCGACGACGACACCGACCTTATGCACACTCCCGTAGGCATGGTGGATCCAGGGATCCGTTCGACGATCCCTTCTTCTCTCAGCCACTCGGTTCATTCGGTTCTCGCTCTCGTTCGCGCAACGATCCTTTCTTTTCATTCACAGATCCCTTTACCCTCTTCGAACAACTGTTTGGTGACATGCGGCGCCAGTTCGATGATCCGGCTTTCGGTGATCCATTCCCCTCTGCTTCACCTCTCGGGCGCTCGCCGTTTGGTGGTGGTTCTCTTTTCGATAGGATGATGGGTCCTAGCTTCGGGATGCTTCCACCAGCAGATGATATGTTTGGCCAGTCGAGTCATCCGATGCAGGGTCAGACAATGAATTTCCAGAGTTCATCTCATGGCATGCTTGCGCGAGGACCAGATGGAAAGTCACAATGGGTGTCGCAGAGTAAGATGACAAGATCAGTCAATGGTGTAACGGAAAGCGTGTGGAAGCGCACGGACTCGAATGTAAGTTTTTTCATTTCATCTGATACTCTTGTCTTTATCTTTACGTTTTGATGTTACAGGGCAACGAGCATGTCACCTACTCATACCCGGACGGCCGGGAAAGATACCTCATTAACGGAGTGGAACAGCCTTCTAGTAGCCGCGGTGATCGCAATCTGCCACCACCTCCTCCATACCCTGGCCCACCTGCTCCTCTGAACACTTCCTATCGTCCGAACGACCGAGTTCCGGCCAATATGAATTACTCTCCTACCTATGCTCGCCCTCCTCCCGGTTCGTATGCTGAGCGTGAGTATATCATCGCTTGAATTCACAATCACCCACCTGATAATACTGATATTGAGTATTATATAGCGACCGCGAAGCGCGGCTATGATTATGATCGAGACAGGGTTCCTGAGCGTGAGCACCAGCTCAGACACGGTGAATACAAGCGACGGCACAGCCGTGAAAATTACGAGACCTACGGGCAGCAAGACCCTCGACAAGCTCATCAGGACGAGCATCATCGGAAACGTTGGTGGAAGGGAGAGTGGTAAAGGGTCGGTGAAGATTCATTTCCTCTTTCTATCTGCACAGCTGTTTTGTTATGCTACATGCTACCGGCCCTTTTCTGTATTAACAGCTTCTCTTGCATCAACGTATTGTACTTGTGCTCTGCCGGTGTCTGGGTGGACGACCCTTCGGTACCTATGTTGCTTACCTTACAACAAAAGTATCCCTGCTTCTTCGAAACAAATTAGACTTGTGTATGTGTACATCAGAGTTGTTGTTCCACAATTGCAGTTGTTTTCTTTTCGAAGAATTTAGACGAAATACTTCTACTTATCGTTATGTGATTCTTGATTGATATGCCGTGTTTTCAGCGCTGATGTTCTCAGGCGGGAATGTATGCCGCATACCTGTGCCATAATCAATGTTCCTTCTTTACTTCATCCCACACTGTAATCCATTTTCATCTGCCCATCTTCTCCTGGTCCTAGCCTAGCAGGCAAAGAAACCTGTTGAGACCGTCCACTGCAATGGTGTTTACGAATCTCGGACAACACGAGAAACAAGCGTTCTTCGATCTGCTAGACGAGTAAGCGAGTTCTCTTCTTTTCGTGCGAAATACATCCCCCGCTGATCTAGTCCAAGATATTTCTCCTCGAGACCAGAGCTGTTCTCTAGCCTTGGTGGAACCGCATCAGGAGGCCAGGCGGTAGATGCAAATGGAACTCATGCAAATGCTGCTGCGTCGGCCGTGCATAAAGCACTCGCGTCCAACCCGGAAGCCACAGCTAATCTGATTTCATCGGGATTGCGACATGGCTCACAGAGCAGTAGTGTGAAGAATAGCCCATTTGCCAGCGCGGTACGTTAATCCAGCTCATGGATTACGAATGAATCTGATGGACTCGAATTGCACACGATTATTAGGCATCGAACCCTGCCATCGCAAACTCAGTCGGGCGCGTTGCGGCGGCCTCGCTCGCATTCCAACATCGCAACGCTAATAATGCATCTCCACCCGCTCCTCCAGCAACGCCTGCACGTAGCACGCCTCCACCTCCTCCCGCACCGCGCAGCATGCCTCCGGCACTTCCTCGCCGGACCTCTTCGACCTCGACATCTCCGCCGCAAGAATACGAACATGCACAAGAGGAGGAAGGATCTCCACCTCCTCCGCCTGGTCGTGCACCGATTCCGAAGAAGACAACTTCTGCGACCGGGCTTGTCACGAGGAAGGTGCGTCTCTGTACTTGCCTCAACCCCATTCGAAATTAATTTCAAAATATAATCATTAATCGATTCTGAAATCTATTCACTTCGCAGTCTATCGGTAACATAGATACATCTTCACTCGGTAGCTCGGTGCGCTCTATGGTGGTGAAGAGCAATGATAACAGGCCCGCAGCTCCGCCCGTACCGTCAACGATTCCGAAGCGCCAGCATAACTTTGCGCCGCCGCCCGCAAGAAGACTCACGTCGGATTCTCCTCCTGCTCCACCTGCACGAGCGCCTCGCGCGCCGACACCGGAACCTGAGCCAGAACCGGAAGGAGAATGGGCGGAAGTGCTGTATGATTATGATAGCGGAGAAGCTGGTGATCTTCCATTGCGCGAACACGCGCGCGTGAAGATTGTTTCTCGGGACTCGGAAGATTGGTATGCCTCCTCATGCAAATGCGAAATCAAAGTGCTCCTCTAACCGCGACTTTCTATAGGTGGACTGGCGAGCTGAACGGCAAGACGGGATTATTCCCCGCTTCTTACGTCCGTGTATTATGATCTCTCTAAAATGTACAGATGACCGTGCACGACGTAATCAACTGTGTTTCTAACCAAAGCAACCTCTTCTCTGAATCTGAGTCTTTCACTCAGTGGGACCTCTTATCACGCAGTTCACGATACCATCACCTCGATTCTTTCAGATTTTCACAATACTCATCCGCGAATCCTCAAAGTGGCTCCTCGGATATCCATCTTGAAACCATCTTTAGTGCTTCTGCAGGTTTATCAAATGGAACCTAAGCGCAACGAAAGGTCGACCGACCAAAGGACGTAAATATACCGTCAAGGAACTCACCATGTGTCCGGCGCCGTACAAAGATGCGAACGTCAACGACCCCGCGCTTTTGGTGATTCCTGCGGCGTTTTCAGTAACATTATCACCCAGACCCCAAGCTCTCCACTCTGCCGCATTAAACGCGTCCTTCCCTTCCCATTCGAGTTTCTCGACCCACATTCTGTTGGAAACCCAGTTACATATCCAATCGTACGTCCCTGCGTAAATCAACACGCGCACATCGCGTGCTAGAAGCTCAGCAACGTACTGCTGTGTCGGGTGTGCAAACATATCCAGGTGCGATTCGAAACGAATGCCGATGTCGTCCGAACAGGAGGAGAAATTCTGCGGAGCTGTGACTCCCAGTAGCAACCGGATGGAGGGCTGGTTGAGATACTCCTCTATGGCGGTGTCTTCTTTGTAACAGAGACTTTCCAGGCCTCCTTCGCATGTCTAGTGGCAAGTATAATTCAGTGTCATTGAATTCAACATTTAAGGCTCGCTTTGGCCGACCTTTGTCATGTCATACGGATTTAGACCTGACAATCTTAGCATCAGCTTGAATGGCAAGACCGCGAAAAGAAATCCTTCACACCCGTAGCCAGATACCCCACGGATAGTTCTGAATGGCAGAAAAGATTGGCAGCGTTGCAGTTGATTTCGTCAAAGGTGTCGATACAGTTATCCGCTAATGCTTTCGTACATCGTGGCAACTGATATTCAATCTTTCATGGCAGAATATCAAAAGTGTTTGGACTGGCGACGTACTGTTTGTCTCATCCGGACGCAGGCTGAGATTCTCCGTACTGGTGTCTCCAAGGAAGCAGTTCCACACTCCACATCGACGCGACCAGAGTAAAATCTGTGTATGTATGAATTTTTACAGGTGAAGATCTTGTCCCAGACAGAATAACAAGAAACAGTTACGTTGAGATATCAGTAACGCCATTTCCGATGAGCACGCTTTTCAGGTTGAGAGTGTCTCGACCCTCTGCTTTCGCGATAGCATTCTTGTCAACTATCTCGCTTGCGAACACGGGAAGGTATCTGCCCTGCAATTTAGAAGTAAGCTTAGCATCCTCCAGATCAGTCTTGAGAAGAACTTACACTATAGGACTCTCCAGCTAGATGTAGTCGACGTCCCTTGAACTGATTGAAAGTCTCAAAGAAAATGGAGACGAACGCCTGAACGTTTTTAGCCGCGTCTTCCGTCGTCTCAATCACTTCTCCATAATCTGCATAAGAAAACCCCACGCCAACACTGTTGTAAGTTTACTATCAGAAGGGTCACGTATTCATTGAGTAGGAGAGAATTATGTACGGCTGGTCAAGGAAGAAGATGTTAGTTTCGCTATTCCAGCTATACGGATTCCACATAGTGCCATTTGGCGACGATTTTGTCATGTCAATCTTGCATGGACCTACAGTGCGTATCACCTAAACGCGGCAACTCAAGTCGCGTCAATTTCCCAACTTAACTCCACCTCCACAAATGCATATATGGTTTCAAAAACACTTGTAGTAGATAGAGGGAGTCCAATATTATATAGTTACTTGGTCAAAATTTTATTATGAGGGGGGGGGGATTTTTTTCGAGACAAAAATTGAAACATCTTGGCAAAAGTATTAATAATCCGACCAAAAAAAGAAATTATCTAATCAAATGTCGATCATTCTTACTTATCGAGTTGTTGGAGGGCTTTACGGACCTCCTGGCAGGCAGGCACGCGTCGATGGGACTTGTACTTCTTTACTGCAAATGCCGCTTCGGCAAAATTAAGCCCTTTACTTTATTAGATTGATAAGATAGCGCATTTTTCTGGATAGGAAAGAAGCTCACCGGTATGCATCAGTATATCTCCAGCATTTCCGAAAGAAGTGACGGATCGTTTGAGTAGAGCACTGGTCTAGACACCAAGGCACAAGTTCCTTAGCTGTGGGGAACCTGCCATCATTGAGATCTCGATATCCTGAGGGAAGAATGTGTGAAACCCTAAGTAAACAAATACAGAAATAGAATAATGACTTACTAAATTTTGCGAAGCCCCAATACAACTCGATTGAGTTAAGTTCACAGTGAAATTTCGGCAGGAATAAACAAATATGTCCCTTCTCTTTGATAAACCTCTGGATCATCGGCTTCTCGAAACGAAAATCGTCCTGTAATGACAGAACTTTGCTTGCACAGCACCAGTCTGAACCAGACTCTTGGATCGGTTCCTCAGCGTCTTGAAAGTCCTTCTCCATTGCTTCGTCCTCATTGCCGACTTCTTCAGCCTCGGCAATTCTTGCTAAAGCGGCCTTCTTCTTCTGTGACATATTACAAACCTTGCAAGTGCCGACGGGCTTCTTGCCGGTAAGTTCGCAAACCTTATCCCAAACGCCGGTCCGTTCGCGAAGAACCTGAAGCATGCCCTTCGCTTCTCCCTTCAGGGGCCCGTCTTCGAACACCATAGACTGTTCCTTGCCCCGGTACTCTGGTTCGCCGGGCTTCGGTAGCGGATTATTGAATGGAATAATAGTTTTTCGCATTTTTGCTTGTTTGCCGCCGGGCTTAGCTCCCATTTTGTGTACGTTAAGCGCGTCTGGAGCAAAGGCTTCGTGAGCAGAAGAACAGTCAAAGATCCAGACCCCTACGCAATCGGGGTGCAAATATTCGAATATTATTATTGCATTTCTAAGTTGGGCAAGAAGCTGAGTCATATCCCATCATGAGTCGTGATTCTTGCCCGGAAATGTAATAACTCGAGCGTCCAGAATGGGTAAGTGCTTTCCTTCGCCAGTAAGTCTTTCCAATTCTTCGGCACTCAAACTCAATCGCCCAGTCTTCGACTTCTCACACAGGTAATCCGATACATGGATTGAGCGTCCATTACCCTTTTTTAGTAAGGGTTGTTGATCACCGGTAAGCCACACTTCTCTTCGTCGATCATTCACGTGGAAAATTGACTCATCCTGACAAATCAGGATATGCTCCCGCTCCCCTGGCCCCAAGATTAATGGGAGGGACTCCATTGTCTTTTCATTGTACTGACACATGTACCTGTAGAATAGATCAAAAAATCAGGTAAATATAGAGAATAAAAATCGCAATTTATTTATGTACTTCTGATATTTTTCCAGTTCATCCAAAAAATTCTTTCGACTCTCAATCACATCCGCCCTCTCATGTCCATCAATGTACACGCCCTTTTTGGCAGTGTGGGGGGTATATCCAAGCTTGTGCAGCCACCGATAGACCGTTGGCATTGCTATTTTGGAACTCAAGTCCTTCGGAACGTCACTCGAGCTCAATTTCGGAATGATGTTATTGCTGATTTCCGCTCGCAACTTCGCTGGTCTGATCTCCCCAATCTCCTGGGAAACAAGATAAACTTTGATTTGATGACGGACAGCTTCGTTGTCTAACCAAGAAGCGTGCCGACTCCGTCTCCCGCGTTCGTAAGGAGGAAGCCGACCATGCTTCTTGAGGGAAATTGTATTGAACCGAATTCTTCGTGCGAAGTACCTGCCCTTTCCCATACGAGCGGCGACCTTCAAACTGGCGGTTAGCCATGGGGTTCTGCATTTGGGGTGCTTCTCAAGGACCCTGTGGAGCTTAACGTAGTCGCCGACTGCCGTGAGATCCATTAGTGTTCGCATCACCGCCCCAGTGGCTCGGAGGCGCCGTAAGTCCGTAATACTCTTCTTCACTAATTCCAATATGTCCCTTTCTTCTACTTCTTCTTCGGGGAATATTCTTTCCTCCATCACGCTAGCCGTACTGGAGCGCTCGATTGGACGTTCTGGTGGGTTCTCGGATCCAGGACACCGGAACACCACTTCAGGAGGCCGTTCCGATGCAGTGCAGTCGTTATTGTCTATTGTCTTGAGCTCTGCAACATCTGGTACTTCCGTCTCGTCCATGTATTCATCAGGATCAAACTTTGGTTTGTAAGTTTTAGGTAGAATTTCTCGGAATAAAATGTACTTACAAAATCTTCATTGAAATTTGTTTCTGGTGCTTCTTCCACCGTCAACTCGGCTCCTGCAAACATAGCCTGAACTTCTTGTTCCCATTCATTTGGTTCTTTGATCGTAAGCGTTAGATCGATGTCTGGGAAGCGCTCCAAGTTCCGGTCTTCTGGAATGGGGACCTTCTATATTCCAAATTGAATTTATGTGCATATATTCGAATTTATGTATATCTTACTTGCTTCCCAAAAAAATAGTCCAGCTTTCTGTATTGTTTGGCGTGTTCTGAAAGGGCCCTGGCTTCTCTCTTTCATCTCCATTTTGTTGTTCTTGAGTCCTTCGTGTATACACCACGTAACAAACTGCCGGGATTCTATTTTACAAATGAATATGCTGATTTGAAATAATATATTTGTGCAACGTACCGATATGGTTGACTTCTCCGTGGGTTTCAGCCGCTCCCTTAGTCCACACATGGCATCTTTGAGAAGCCCGTCCTCACTTTCGTAACCATCATCTTCTGACGCTTCGCAATTCCCAGATGTATCCTCGTCCGTCCGCTCCGAAGTAAAGGTCTTGCCGCCGGCAAACCTTCTTTGCTTTGCAATGCGAGATTTTGCATTTCCTGGAGGCATACCCACAGGAATAATATTCTGGGTTGCTTACAAGCCACGCAAAACAGTCCATAAATTTTTATTGAATTTCACGTGATTTTTTTTCCAACCAAAATTGAAACAGTCTTGGCATTTTTTCAAATTGCGAAAAATTGCATATTTTGCCTACTTTATTGATAGATCCGCGAGATTTTTACAAAAAACTAAAATTTACGTGCTCGGCAGAGCTGCCGCGTCTAGGTGATACGCACTGTAGAAGCATTATGTGAATGATCTAAATTCAAAAATCCTGAAACAAACAGTTTACCAAGCTCCATGAGCAGGCCTGAAGACGAAGAGCAACCAGGGCCTAAAATGCATTGAGCGCCTTGGGAACGAGGATAGTATAGGTTATTCCATCCACACCTCCGTTTATCCACATCATAATGTCGTCTGTAGAGATTACCCTGGATTCAGCAGCTCAAGACATCAATAAATAAAGTGTTCTAACCTTCGTCGGGGTTCCGCCTACTCTCGAAGAAATAGAAGAACAAGTGCTTAGCGCCTTGGTCTACATCAAGATAGCCCGTATAAACGCTTCAAAATGATAGCTTCTATAAATAAATCATATCGCGAAATATGACTTGATTGAAATTGCTTACTTGACTGTTGGGTCACAAAAATCCGACTTCTTTATCCGAACTTGATGGTTCGGGAACCTAGGGTGCAAGAGAATAATGAAGGTTTCTGTGGATTGTACACTTGAAAGATGCATCATCGTAAAGTTAAACGGTGATGAGATCTCAGGATGCATATTACTCGAATGGTCCCCAGGATACATGGCTTGTCTTCCAGTTGAGGCAAGGTACTCAGATTTTGCGTCATAGCTGTTAGAAAACGCTGTTTGACGAGCTTCAATGCTCGTCAAGCTACCCAAAGTAGCCAGAGATACCAACGAAGAGAACAGCATGATGACATAGGACCGAGCGCCTATGGCTTAGATAACTACAATTTATGCGTTCCGTAATTAGCTTGAGGGAGGCACATGGTGGAAAGATAACAGTAAAATTAGAATCATTACGGACGTTGTTCCTTACTTACGATCGAAAAGGCATGATCGGCACAGGGCGATCGGCAAAGTGTGATAGAGAACTTGACACTATTCCATGAGCACTGACCAGTCAATTATATTCTCCGTCTTTCAGATTTACGGTAGACTCGAGACAGCTTTTAAAGTGGTTTCTCGGATATCCATCTCGTAACCATCGCTAAAGCCTCTGCAGGTTTATCAAACGGAACCTACACGCAAAGTGGTTAGGTTAGCAATGTATCTGACAGCACTTTCAAAGAGCATACCATATGTCCAGCGCCGTAAACAGATGCATAGGTCAACAATCCAGCACTTTTCGTAACACCCGCACCATTCTCTTCGTTGGCATCTTCACCTAATCCCCAGACTCTATATTCGCCGTCGTTGAACGCCTCCTTTTCTTCCCACTCCAGCTTCTCGACCCATTGCTTGTTCGAAACCCAGTTGCATGTCCAGTCGTATGTTCCTGCATAAATCAAAACGCGAACTCCGCGTGTGAGTAGTTCTGCGATGTACTGCTGAGTCGGGTGGGCGAATTTATCTGTGTGCGCTCTGAAGCCCCGTCCGACCTCGTTCGAGCAAGATGTGAAATTCTGCGGTGCTTTGACGCCGAGAAGCGACCGAGTTGCAGGCTGATTGAGGTACTCTTCGATAGCGGTATTTTCGTAGTAGCAAAGACTATCTCCGACGCACATCTGAAAGGGCATTCAGTGACATCCCACTCATGCAAGTTTAAAAAATTAAAATAAATGTGGCTGACCTTAGACATATCATATGGGTTTCGTCCTAGGAATGGCTTAGAGACACAGAGAAAAAGTGCAATATTACCTTCCTCACCAAGCGCATGATAACGAGCACTAAGCTCGTCATCACAGAAATTAACAGCCGCGTTGCAGTCGATCTCATCAAATGTGTCTATGCACGAGTCCTGCATTCTTTTCAAGCATCTTGGCAGCTGGTAGATGAAACAGTGTAAGTGGGACGCGGAATAAGCTATGCATATACATACCACTTGCTTCATCCGTACGCAGGTTGAGATACTTTGCAGCGGTGTGTCCAAGGAAGCCGTTCCGCATTCTACTTCGACGCGACCAGAATAAATCCTGTGCACAGATACCTAAAGTCTAAGGAATCAAGTGAGAGATGGCATGAAATATGAAAGTTTTACGTTGAAATATCGGTAACGCCATTGCCGATGAGTACACTTTGGAGATTGATCGTGTTTCGACCTTCGGCCTCTGCGATAGCGTTTTGATCTACGATCTCGCTAGCAAAGACAGGAAGATATCTGCCCTGTACCACGTATGCAATCAGTGTCTTCACTTTGTACTTAATGACACTCTTACACCATAAGATTCTCCTGACAAATGCAACCGGCGTCCCTTGAATTGAGAGAAAGTTTCAAAGAATATCGTGATGAATGCATGGACGTTCTTTGCTGCGTCTTCCGTCGTCTCGACCACTTCGCCATAGTCAGCATAAGAAAAGCCGACACCGACCCTGTCAGAGAGTTCAGAACTGTAACTTGCGTGATGTAGGAGAGAGGATACCAACGGTTGGTCAAGGAAGAAAATGTTAGCTTCGCTATTCCAGCTATACGGATTCCAGTTGGTGCCATTTGTAGAAGATTTGGTCATGTCAATCTGACATGGACCTAGAAAAGTTCCATAAATGAGCAAGGTTTAACTAACAAAAACAGTTTGAAAGACTTTACCAAGCTCCATGAGTAAACCCAATGACGACGAGCAACCAGGTCCTAGTCGCATAGTAAACCTTTAAGTACGGAGAATATCTGGACAGGCTCAGACCTCCGTTTATCCACATCATAACATCGTCTTAGCGAAATCAAGTCAATAATAAAGATACGACATAAATTAGCATCAATCGCACTCGCCTTCATCAGGGTTTCGTCTACTTTCAAAGAAGTAGAAGAACAAATGCTTGGCGCCTTGATCTACGTCAAGATAACCCGTATATACACTTCAATGTGATAAGTTCTATAAAGAAACTGGTCAGTGAATTATGATATGAGATTGCTCACTTGACAGTCGGGTCGCAGAAGTCCGTCTTTTTGATACGGACTTGATGACCCGGGAAGTCAGGATGAACGAGCGTAGTGAAGACATCCGTAGACCGCATGCTTGAGAGATGCATAGTCGTGAAATTCATCGGGGTCTCCAACATAGAATACATGTTGAAATTGACACCAGGAGGGATAGCTTGCCTTCCGGTCATCGCAAAGTATTCGGCTCTAGCATTGTAGTCAGTGGACAACGCCGCTTGCCGGCCTGAAGCGCGTGCAATACTGCCCAGGCCGACAACTAATGCGACTATCGAGAGCAACATGATGGCAAGAGCCTGAGAAAGGCGTCGGTAAGATATGGTAGCAATTAGTAGTGCACATGGTAGTTCGCGAAGATTAGCACGGAGTATCCAGGGGACCTTGGGATTGTCGGAAGTATTCCCTGCGACTTCTGACACCGCTAACTAGTACCTTTGTATCTATAGGCTCATTATACAGAAGAATAAACAACTACAAGTCTACCAGTACTCCAGTTTATATCATTTTAATCTCTTGCCGGCTTTCTTCGGACCGCTTTTCTTGCTTGAGGTGTCCGTCGGGGCAGGTACTTCGGCACGGGCCTTTTCTGCTTCTGCCGACTTGTCAACCTCAGCCAGCGCAAGGACACCAATGTAAATTATTGCAGTCCATGAGGCGATGATGTGTCCGAAGATTGCTCCGTACGCCGGAGTAAGAGGCCATGCCTTGTAATAGAAACACTTCAGCGCAAAGCCTGGAAATGCCATAACCTTTCTGAACGAGTCCTCACCTGCCAGGGTCTGTCCCAGTCAAGAGCAATTGGGAAGACACCGATCCAGGCACCCAGAGCAGCTCCAACGACTGGATAGACGAGAAGTCGTTCGTGTGGTGTTCTCGGTCTACAGAAGAGCATAAGAACATGGATCCTGACCTTTTGTTAGATCAAAACTCACGACAGCTCAGCAAAGAGCCGTATCCACATCATGCGATGCACCAAGGCATTTGAAGCTAATGATGGTGGCTTTAGGGTGTAAACGCTGGGGTAGACCATGAACAAGGACAGAAGCAATGCGAGAAGGAAGGTCTTGATGAAAAATCTGAAAAACCGTGAAGTCAATGAGAGAGGGGCAAAGAGGAAACTGGAAATTTACGCACTCGAAAATAGGCGCACCAAATAATACCAACACGATATGGATGAAGATTGAACAGGCAAGTGTCGAGATCACGGCGTCTTTCAATGACTGAAGTGCACTTCGTAAGATAATTTCATTCGGGACGAAAGAACAGCGTCCCACCTGAAACTTTTCTCTTCCGCTTTCCAATGCCCGCTTTACCCGCGCTTCTTCATCCTCACCAAACAGTAGTATTCGTGCATTGTCGACCTCAGTCTTGACACGCGATGCCCACGAACCTTGCACAGCGGCTGTACCAAGACATAGCCATAGAAGCGTGAGACCGGGGTCAGCAGTAAGAGCACGCAGGAACGGATGTTGCGGTTTGTCCCTTGATGAAGCTTGCGGTGGTATTGGTGAGAATAGGAATGTCGACCGCGGAAGATATAAAGCCACGAAGAGCAAAAGGATCGTGTGTACACCTAGCAGAGAAGTGAAGTAGAAAAGAGGAAAGAAAGGTGCTGGCCGATTCGTGGACATGCTGGACTTGATTGTGCCAGCAGGGTGAGGTGAAGGCGCGTCGGACTCGCAACTCGATCACGTTCTCTCCATTTCTTTCTTGTTTCAATGTCTGGTTTTAAGGATTCCATATTTTTTTTATAAATGATACTTGGCAGTCGATTTAAGCCTCTTACTGGTATTTATCATTGCTCTGAGATTGTATAGCATATTGTAAAACACAAGGTGCCGAAGAACCCGTAATGTGCTTTAGGTGTAACACTGCGAAGACATGTCAAGCTAACGAGACTTTCCGATCTTCATCCTCAGGTCATGGAATCCTGAATTAAAACCAAACATTCTTATACAGCCATGCTTGCTGCAAAACGCACCAGTAGAATGACAGACAACGAGATCAACAAAGGTTAACAACAATGACATTACGGTGGAGCGATTCTGAGTCGGAAAGATACGTCAAGGTCACCGTCGTCCTGTTGGAAAACGCATCCTGCTAGAATAGACATCATCCGTGGTTGACGCTCATTCATGAGACTAGGCCAAATGATCGAGCATAATGCTGATTGCAGGAATCCAGACTATATTAAGGATGCAATGTCGCCATGAAATCGCAAAATGCGGATGATTGGCACCACTAAACCGAGGATATGTACGCTTGGATTTTGGTGAGAGTCGAATCGGGTGAAGTAAATCGAAGGTGCCCACAAAATCCAGGATAGGTAAAGATACGTTACGACGGCGTCGATGTCCGAGACCCAGTCACCGGCTGCACGCGCTCATAAAGTTCGCGTTTTCTTAGTGACTCACGCAACTCTTCTTCACGTTGTCGCAGCTTCTCATTTCGGCGCTCATCATCACGAAGGACGCCCTTGTACATCGTCTAGCGACAGTGAACGAGTCAGAAAAATACGTCAATAAGGCGTGCTCTCTCACGCGACTCACCTCACGCTCGGATCGCTGTAAGTAATGGACGCCAATGATTGTGGTTACGGCGAAAATGCCGGAAGCGGTGAGTGTAACTCGAGCCGCCCTACTCATTGATGTCGGTACAATAGAGAGAAGAGCTGCCGCACAGCCATCCGCCTGTGCCATTCCATTCCGCAACAGCCCGTGATTTCTTTATACATTTTGCGAGCACGTGCGCGTTCACCGAGTTTTAGTTTACCTCAACCTCAACTTGGCACGATTTGACTCTTTGAGGGCGCCCTGATACGTATCCTAGTCAACGTACGCGGCCTATCGGATCAAGAAAAGGTATACAAGACAAGGAACGAACAATGTTTTTCTTCACCATCGCCGGATTATAGATTCTGCCACTAGCATCAATCAAGCGCAAGCTCTCCTCGACCGCGTCCAAAGCAATCCGGCGTCTCTTTGGACCCTGTCCTCAAGCCATCCGTAGAGAAAAAAGCTGAACTTCGTCGCCTATTTGCTCAAGATCGCAAGAATTATCGTCTCGTCAACCCTTACGTCGGCCTCGTCAGTGTCTTTGAGGCACCGGAAGAATCTAACACTCGCTCGACGCGTGCTCGTGCAGTCAAAGGACCTCTCCACCAAATATGTCTTCCCTCTTCCAGAGAACAGACGCCGAAAGTTCATCGAGCCATGCACTGTAGACAGTCTGGAAGAGTCTCAGCGTAACTGGAACATATTCACTGAGGGAGCGCTTTCGCAATTCAAGGACTGGAACAATGTTATTGCCTCTGGCGGTTCAGTCCTAGGCTGTCTTCTGCCTCTCTCTGATGCGAATAAAGAATCAAGAAGGACGATACGCAAGTTTTATCACTCGTCTGCATGCCCGACCTCGAATATAGACCTGTTTTTTGTGGGGCCTCGACGCCGAACAGGTGTGCGAATTTTGCGTAGTGCTTTCGTTCGCTTTATACTAAAGCGCAAGCACTCAGGCAGAAGCGAAAATGAATCAGATTTATGAGGCAGTCCGTGACTCCGTGCCTTGGGATGTTTCTTGCGTTCGGACGAAGCATGCTGTTTCTATTCATTGTATGTAACATTTACCACGATTCGCGTGATTTTGTTATTGATTGTGAGCACAATATCTGCATCGCTCCGTGCAGATTGTCCTCCGTCTGTGCGTACATATTACAGCCATCTAACTAGCAGTTATGCTAAAGGAAATAGAGGTATCAATCTCCGGCCGAAATTCTAGCTAGATTCGATGTGGACGCGGCTTGCGTCGCGTATGATGGCTCGTGCATTCTTGCAAATCCACGCTCCATCGTTGCGCTTATGCGCCAGGCGAACACAGTTGATATGACACGCCGTTCTCCGTCATACGAGGTCCGCCTCGCGAAATACGCATCTCGCGGGTTTCAGGTTCAAGTCCCTGACCTGAGGAGGGCCGATGTCGATCCGACCGTAAGTTCCTTTCGCACAGTCCGTCTGTCTCGCTCCTTTGCTAATTCATTTGGTGCTAGATCTTTGAGCGCTCGCTGAATCGTATCACAGGTCTTGCGCACCTCCTTGTATTGGAGAAGCTCTCGAAGCCCGAGACTCGCGTCTCGTACCTTGAGTCACGCCGCAACCGCCGCAGTCGTGTAAAGAATAGAAGCATTTACTCCCGCCGCATGTGTCGCAAGCGCAAAGGCGGAAGAAGAGATTGCCGGAATTGACATGAACGATTACGAAGTTGCCCGGATGCATATACCTTATGGTCCCGGATGGACTGCACAGCGGATCGAAAAACTTATCTATCAGACTGATACGGGGATCAATTGTAAGCTGTTATTTTCACGTCCCGTGGAGCCTACGTGGAACTAATGAATCTGATAACTACTTTCAATCCAAAGAATAAAGATAGGCAACTCTATTGTCACGTCGCCTTCTTTGGTACGATGAAGGAGTGTCTTGAGGACCTTGCTCGGGTAATCATTCTAACGAAACAGACCATAACCGCATCCCGCTGCTTTGGTCTGCGATAGAATCGAACTCGAAGAAGGTGATTGACTATCTCGCAGGGTCTGGACCTCTGGCGGCGTATCAGTACTATGCGAAGACTAAAACTACTGAACGCGCTGAAGCATTGCGTCTCCTCCAGGACCTTGACAAACAACTACCTAAACTCCTTGGGATTGTCGGCAATAGTCGTGGAGAGAACGCTCTTACTACAATGATCCTAAGTGCTCCGCAGGACGAAAAGCCTCCTTTAGGGAAGAAGATCTTGTCCTTATTCCCGGCTCAGAAGTATTTGCAGTCCATGTGGGTACTTCCTTAGTTTTAGCTTCAAGTGAAATGCTAAGAATCATATCACGGATCAAGGATTGCTTTTACTGGATGGGCATCAACGCATATCGCTGCGGCAGAAGACCTTAAGCCAGCTTTCTTCGATTTCCTGTCCGCGAATGGTCTTTCTCTAGAATTGACCGGCAATAAAGTATGTGTTCATCATGTGGTCTCGCTGTGCGTTGCAGGGTTACTAAAAGCATTATCAGCATGAATATTTACCACTTTGTGTGCCACTTCGGACGCGTAGAACTCTTGAAATACTGTACCTCCTCGAGAAGTTCCCCGGAGACGTCAATTCCGATTTGCGTAGACAAGTGACCAGAGAAACGGAAGAGACGGTAAGCAATTTCTCTTTCCTGAAGTCATTGCAGTCACGAACTCTTCCGTTCCCCAGCCGTTAATGACCGCGGTGCTGAACGGACAGCACAAAGTGGTCGAGGTGTTTCTACAATCCGGATTTGCAGTAGTAAAGGAGTGTCTTACCGTCCGGGACGCGAAAGGCTCCATGCCTCCGCATGCTGCGGTGCACAACGGATTCTCGAAGATTGTGACATTACTTGTTGAGGCGTCTCCTGGCTCGGAATCACTTAACTCCAAGAATGGCGTAGGAGAAACTGTTCTAGAGACAGCTTGGGCCGAGTTCTTGATTGATGGTACTCGGAACAACTATCCGGGACACGACCTTCTCGGCCACAGAAACATGGGGACACTAGACTCCTTGAATATTTTGACGGCGCCAGTCCGAGAAGATAGTCATGATCTGGGCACAGAACTCGAGCTGCTCAAGAGCGTACATGCTAATCTGCTTCGAGACGGCAAATTAGCTGCAAATGTTAAGCTCAAAGAAGCATTGGACGCACTCATCCCCTACCTCTCCGAGAAAGTACGTTCTGAAGCTGAATCGCCCGAGATTCCCACAAAAGAGGAGACGACAGACAAATGCGATCCTCGAGAGACATTTAAGACAGTTTCGGCGGCTGTATCGGCGATCCCACTGCGGAGACAGCTGGTGCATCTTACCGACGTCCAGCGATCCGTTCGTGCCTCCCTTGAAAAGGTTGCAAAGAAGCCCGAGCCTGAAATTGAGAACGACTACTATCGCAGACACAAATTCTTGAAGGGCGATGAGATTCCAGACGAAGCTGAAGCTGAAGCACGGGAGAAACACGAAATGTGGCAAGGAATTCTTGGCTGGAGTTTGAGGGTGCGTAACCTTGCCTTGGGCGATTTCTCCTCACGTCATGATTACTGTTACTTACTCTCGAATTGAACGAATCGTAGTAAGAACTATAGACTGTCAAACCAAGCCGTTCCGATTCGAATTAAAATGATAGATCCCTCTTTTTGTTCTGAGTCCCGACTTCACTTTTGACAAGTTCTAACGTTAACTCAGAGGCGATATGAATTCTGTCATCACTGCCAAATAGATTGTAATACAGGGTTGGCACATGCAGGTATACGGAAAGAGCGCGAAGGAATGAGATGCATGTCGAGCCGAGACTAAATTGAGTGCTGAGGCAGGAGATAGTTAAAAAAACGGAAGTAACTATATCACACAGAAAAACGAGGGACAGAGACCGATCCATAAGGAAAGTATAGAAAGAAAGGAGAGGAAAATATGCAGGTTAAAAGGGCGATTGAGAGAAAAACGACGAACAAACTACGTAGCATATAATGATACAGCACAAGCAAGCAACCCAACTTTGAGAGAGAGAGAGAAAAGGGAAGTATCAACAATGAGCGAATTAACAAAGCGAAAGCGAAGAGAAAACGTGCACCGAATGAGCGATTGGCCACCAAGTGGCTCTGAAGCTGAAAATGAACTACTGGAGAATTTGAAGACCAAGGAAGGTGCACACGAAATCCTTATACTACAGCGGTTCGTTGATGTGAGTGAGATGGAGGTGGAAATGCGGAAGACATTGGCGACACTGTATTGCCAGTGCCAGCGCTATTCGTGTTACCATCAGAACCAGCATATCGGAAGTCCGAGTCGAGCGCAACTTGAGTAGATAATGAACCATTCGTTGGTGCTGATGTCGAAGGAGTGGAGGGGACCTGCCCAACGCTAGCCACTTTCCCAATGAACCACGACTGCACGATAATAGTTAGAACCGAGACGCAAGCAAAGAAGACCGAGACTAACCGGAACCCAGCCTCTATCTCCTCCATCCTCTTTCACAGCCTAAAGCAGAATAATCAGCCAAGTACTGCGCATCAGAAGTATGCAGACAGAACTTACATAAGACCAGTGATTATATCGTTTAAAGACTCGAAGGAGATCATCTTTCTGTAAGTCCAGTTCTTCTTCGCCTTTCTTTCTATAGTCCATAAGAGCAACTCCTGGGAAGCTTGTTGAAAGAATGCTGAGGGGTAAAATGGGTGTCTTAGAGGCGGGAGATGAAGGAGGTGAGCCATTTGCGGAAGCCCGCGCAGCATTAGCTTCTGCGATGGCGGAAGCGACGGGAACATTCGTCTCCAAAAGGCAACCTGCAGGTACCCATCCCTGCTTGCTTGTGTCGGGATCGAGAATCCCGTTTCCTGTTGCGTCGCGTTGAACAACCCACCACCCTCGAGCCCGTGAGAGTATGATGAATGTATCTCCACTAGATCTGATGGTTAATATACGCATAGGGCATGTGGAAGAATGGAAGCACTCACACTACGACATCAAATTCATCTTCTTGCTCTGCCATGTACGGATAGATGGCAACGGCATACGATATACCCTGAATCGTCTCCTGGCGAGCCATGCTTGTCGACGGTTCCGTGTTTTCATTTTCATTGCCGCCTTGCCCGGCTCCGGAGGAAGATGCACCACCCGCTCGGCACTTGCTTGAATCAGCACCAAATTCGTCCAGCTTATCCTTTTGCTCCGTTGCCGGTGACATGAGTTCTGGCCATGAGGACTGTCCATTCGCTGCAGGATTAGGAGGCGTATTCGTATTGAGTTTAGTCGGCCGTGACATGGATCGGGTGTGGGAATGTCCCTGCGAGGGCCGTGTGCTCGCTGATGATGCGGACTCCGAGGCCTTTCTTGCAGCGTGCTTTTGTTGGGCCACGACGATTGGCGAACGTATGTCCTTTATGTGCTTGAGCATGAAAACTGGATTTTTCTTTGCGTCTTTAAGCTTCTGGAAAAGAAGCAGCGGCTTTTCATCGTAACTTAAGCAGCGCTCTGCGCAGAATCATCAGCCACCAGGAATTCTGTTGATCAGAGCACGTACCGGTTTGACCGTAGCAGATGAACATCGCGTAATTTTGCCAGTCGTCATTGTTGATCTTGTATTTCTTGAGAGCTGCCGGAAGCACTTTCCAAGCCGGATCATCTAGGCTCACTTTGAAGCTCTTCAGGTTGTCAGAGGAGGTACTAATATTCGTGGGAGGATTGCTAGTGGGCGGGTCTGGGCGCGCAATTAATTGTCTACTGGTCTGATTCGCCAGCACTACGCCCGTGTCTGGAGATGTGGATGGAGCGCCATAGGTTCCTTGGCGTGAAGGCGTAGCGCGGTCTTGGCTCGGATGATAAGGAGGGTTAGAGCGTCCGTTTGACATGTCATAGTCGGACCTTTGAGGTGAAGGATGCGGTGAATCGGAGTGTGCAGTGCTTGACTCCTGTTTCGTCGGTGACCGGGCGCTCCTGAACTGAGCCCATTTGAAGGATGGTTGCTTCCGCACGGCTCGATCATCAGTCTGCTGGAAATAATGTTAGCATTCCGTGCCGGATATACAGTCCTCCCAAATGACGACGGCAGAGACAATTTCACACGGCGACTCACCACACCCGAGCGACTTTGACCCGATATTCGCAAGAGCTCTTCCATACATTGGTTCAAATGCTCATTTAACCGCCGATTCTCTTCTTCCACAGCACGCAATCGATCTCCTGTGAATCCGCGTTGGATGAAAGAATGTGAACACACTGCGTTAAGATACCCGAGAGTCGATAGCCATGACGCACCTTGCTCCTTCACAACATCGTGCAACCGGTTAAGAGTGAGAGGCTCTTTCAGGTCGTCCTGCTCAGCTAAACGAAACAGTTTATTATCTGCGGTAGCTTGTGTGACCTTTGAAACTCACAAGGTGGTACATATTGCCCCGGCTCTATCTCGATGCCTTGAGCAACTTTAAGTTGATAAATGGCTTTGAGAATCGCCAGCCGCTGTCCAAGAGTTGCTATTCCAATCTCCTTCAGCGTCTCCGCATCAAGTTGTGACAGAATATCGCCTGCAATGTGGTGCTCTGAACATCACGGTGGGTCAGTCGGTGCTACTTGGACGGGATTAGAACGAATCGCCTGCGACGCACCGCGTATTTGCGACTCGTACTGCGGAAAACCGAGCTTGGAGAGCCATAGATGGACGTCGTGTTCGTCCCACTCGAGCATATTGCCCCGCGTATCGAAGGCCATGGTGGTGGACTGAAGAGGACACGCAACGGGGCGCGCGTAGTTGAGTTAGAACTTGGAAGCGGAGCAACAAATATTCAATTTACTGAATTATCGAACCCGGCAATAGCCGTACATCTAAAGTGTTTGAATGTAAAAGAGCCGTACATCCTCTTGCATAGCCTCCGTTCACATATTCATATCAGAGCATCCTCGTGCGTGCAGTAAAGAATCGATAGAAAACAACGAGAAGTGCTATGCTACAATAGAATGTATTCCGCCAAAATGATATATTTGAAAATGAAGCAAGGGGAATAAGTAAACATCGCAATGACCAATTATAATCCTTCGAAAAACGATAAATCCTGTGCTGATAAGCCACTCTTCGTTGATCCAGCCGACGAGGTTGGTAGAGGAAGACTCGTTTTCGGATTTACGGCATGGGATAGTGTAGGTTGAGTGTAATCACCGAAGTCCAGAAGAGAAGCCTCACTAGTTGAGCTCTGCTTTGAGCTCGAACTCGGTGGAGGTATTGAAGGCGGAGGACTAACCGCCTTCGAGGGCGTTGCTGTGGGGGGCATGATCCCCGCTATTGGCTTCAAAGGAATGGAACGCGCCGGCACGACCGGAGCCTGCGGGACACCGTCACCGAGTTCCAGAAGCGACTGCGCGGAAGTTGATGTCCTTGAGTTCGCGCCACTAGAAGGCGGCGGAGGCAATGGATTAGGAATAGGGGATGGCGGCGCTGGCCAACGTCCTGGACGTGCTGCTGCGCGCTCAAGTAGTCTAGCCGTTGCATCGTGATCCGCCGCAGAAGGCTTCCGGACATGTAGCGTGTTGAGGTTTGCAGGTGTTTGTTTCTTCGGAAGCGGGGGCGGCACACCCATAGGTCCAATGGGTGGAGAGGTCGGCGAAGTTGGAGGAGAATGGCCGTCCGGGGAAGAATGAGATACAAAGCTCCCAAAATCACCAAATCGATCGTGCTGAGGAGCTTCATTGACCGATGATACGCCGTTCCCTGGTGTATCGAAGCTCATATCAAACGCTGATGGAGCTTTGGGTTGGCTCGAGCTCATGTGCGGGATAGGCACGGACGAAAAGTCGTGGCTTTGGAAATCTGAGAACTCCTCATTATCTTCAAGCAAATTTGAAGATGCCTGTGCATAATCGCGGTTCGGGGATTTCTCAATCGGCGGGGGCGGGATAGGTGACAATGGAGAGAAATTTGACGCCGAGCGACCTTGTGTACTCACTTTGCTCGCAGGGGTCACAAAAGAGGCGCTTCCAGCGCTAGTCACACCAGAACTCACGGGAGAAAAGCTGCTCAATGGGGATGGCACCGGAGGGGGACTAGCGAGTCCGGAAGTAGGTGATACAGATGAAGATCGGATTGAGGTCGAAGTGGGAGTCCTCGAATGGACAACTCGTACCGCACCACCAGAAAGAGGAGATGGCGTTGGCGGCTTTGATATCGATGCGACAGATGTAGGTGATAGTGGAGGTGGAAGCGGAGGCGGTGGAATACTCCCCAACGCTCCGCTGCTCATTGGCACTGCCGCTGGTTGACTACTAGAGGAAGGCGGAGCATTGAGCTTCATAAGATCATTCAGTGGGTCGCTGGAGTTCATGTTAGATGGTGACAGAAGTGGGGGAACAAGTGGTTGAGAGTGCGGTTGAGGATGCGGAGTAGTTGATCGACTTAGAGAGGTCGGTCGAGGCGGCGGAGGTAAAGGAGGAGGTGCCAAAGGCGGGGGAAGCTTCGTCGACTGCACTGGGGAGGACACCAAAGCGGTGAGGGATCGCAACTGTTGATCTTCGTCCGCATCATCGGAGTGGCTTGGCACTATGTCCGACAAAAACTCAAGATCATCAGTTGACAAAGCGATAGAGCTTCGCGGGCTTGATGAACTCGAGCGTGTGTCACTTCGAGACCTCGAGAATCTGTTCAAGAACCTCGACACAGCAGAAGGCGTGGGCTGAGATGCAGGTTCAGAGGCAGATCCTTGTGCTTGATTGGTGGAAGGAGCCGTAGGGGAAGGCGAAGGTGCAGCCTTTGTAGAAAACGACCCAGTAGTCGGTGAAGAAAGCGTCGCAGGGATAGACGAAGACAGACTCGTCACTGATGATGACTGCTGCATTTTGCTCGACAAAGAATTCGCATCACTGCTGTTCCTTTTGGGACTTAATACGGAAGCAGTATCGGACAGGACTTCCCGTGAAAGTGACGACCTTTTCGAGTCTGTACCGCCTACTGTCGGAGCAGGCGAAGTTATGGAAGATGCTCTTTTACTGAAAAAAGAGAAAAGTCCAGTCGATCTCTTTTCCGCCGTCGCAGTCTTTGATTCCCCTTTTTGCTCTGGTTCAACCGCTTTCCATCCCGCGGGAATATCATCCTTGATTATTTCAGTCTTGCTTTTCACGGACAGTTCCCATGCCGCGAGGCTCTTGGCAGTAAAGAGATGCGACATGGGACTGTTGCGTACAACCGGTAAGTTCTTCGATAATTTGATGCTTTTAGCCATGGCTCTTGCAGAGTGCGACCCCGAAAACTTGATAGGTGGCTGGCTCGCGGTACCTGGAAGAGCCTTTTGCATCAGCTCCTCCCTGACGCATAGGGCTGGTTAATGCGAAAAGAGCACACTATAATAAATGCAAATACTTACAGGCCGATCGCGTTGCCTATACCATCTCTCCAATTTCCCAGACTTTGATCAAACCGAGGTCTATCTTTTTCTGGCCAAAGATCCTCAGACAGTCCATTAAGATGGTCTATTATAGAGGCGAGTAATTCAGGGGGCTGATCGGTTGAATTAGTTGAATGGTAAATTCAATCGTAAATAATGCTTGCTTACTACGGAGCGGTCCCTCACCGCCTTCTGCTCACGGGCCATAGCCCATTCGTCCTTTCCCTCTTCCTCCATGTCATCATTGGTTGCCAAGTTCGGCGTCCTCCAAGCCGAACCCCACGCTTCTGCCTCGCTATTTTCATCGTCAAAAGCAGCAACGGGTGATGCCCATGTAATCGTGCCTTCGTCAAACGAATTCGGCACAGATGTATCTCCACTCTCGAACGAGTCAAATGTGTCTGGAGCCTCAGGAGCTTCAAATGAAGTCAAAACAATTGGCGGAGGTGAGAACGATTGCTCGATCTGTTCGACACTCGTGGTTATGCCCGAGGTTACTTCATTGGCCACTGTTCCAATAGGACCTGGTGTTGAACTTCGTGAAATCCCTTCTGCGCCTTCTGTGTCATCCTCGGAAGTACCAACGGCCCCTGTCTCGCCGGTCGGCAGCTTGTAGTCATATGGATGTTCGTCAACGTCAATCTGCGAGTCTAGCTTGGGATTGAGGTCTGAACTCGCTCCCCAACCATTCGCTTCTAAAGCCAGGCCATCGACAGCAGATGCGCTCGACCAAAGGGACGATTGACCTGAAGGTTCTGTCCAATTCAGTTCTCCTGTACTCCAGGAAGGTATTCCAACGTCAGCTTCCTCATGCTTACTCTTTTCGTCAGACCGAAAAGACCACGTAGGTACATCGTTAGCTTTAGACTTTGTGGGCAGACTATGAGCAACATCCTCTTCGGGTTGCGCCCATGCGTTGCCCCAAACATCATCCATCTCAGTAATTAAGGAAGTAGGACATTGAGACCCGATATTATGTGTGAAGAGGTAGTCAAGTCGTAACCCAAGCGAAAGCACATATCAAATCTGGAAAGCATGATCGACGTTTTTGATGATCATGATGATCGGCTCGATTTCCACTTCCACTAATGACACATCTCCAGAACGTATTTCGTCTGCATTATGTCATAAGCAAGGACTAATACCAAAGAAGTCCCGCCGAATTACCGCTGCTGATCTTGCATCCGGTAGTGGGCTTTTAGACTAACGGCCCGACAAAGTCCTGCCATGTCCGCAGCAACATCGTAACAATCCGCTCATATTTGGCTCCTAGGACCAGCGGTCAAACTTGTTCACCCACCATCTCCTCCTTTGCATCTTGTACACCACACGAATCTCCTAAACTAAACTTTACTGACATGCTGTCAAGACAGCAACAGGCAGTGCCAGACACAAGACTGCCCTTCGAGGGATCATTGGCATTCGATCGCAACGCACAAGAGTACATTCCGTTCCGCACAGAGACCGACGCGATGCTTGCTAGTCTCATGCTTGCCTACCGTCTTGCTTCGCCCGTTCTCGCCGTAGTTCTTGCACTTGTACGACATCCAAGCTTCAACCCGGCCGACATCACCCTGTCCAGGCCGGAGGACGTTTGGGCACGAGTGGCCGAGCATTCTGCGTCGAAGCGCCCGCAAAGAGTGTCGGGCTTCCCATCTGTCTTTCCGAGCGTTGTTCTCCATGAAGTCCTTGACATTCTGGGTGAGGAAAGGAGGACCGCTCTCCATGTGCAACGTGACACGGATGGTCCTCAATTGGGACCCTTCCAGTTAAGCAAGGTAATTAAAATTGTATTACTCCTCTTATTGCGGTTACATGCTCTGCTCCATAGTTGGACAGAGATCTGCGGAACATGAGCCTCGTCTGCAAAGATTGGAGGCAGCCAGCGCAACGAACTCTCGGAAAGATCTTGATTCTTCAAGGTTTGTGATTTCTCAAGCTTCTTAGATCCATTCTAAGTATGCTTGTTAGATGCTCGAAGGACGCACATAGTTAATGCCCTGAGCTGTCCGTTGTTTGGACCCTGGACGACGGAGTCGCTCATTTTTCGTCGTAGCATCGGGCTAGATGATCGGTCGCGCGAGGAGCTCAATAGATACGCTGCGGAAGTCTGGGACCTTATGGCAAAGCTCGTGGAGCGTACTCCGAACGTACGCTACGTTTCGTTTTGTACGGATTGGTTCGAATTGCCTTTCAATCGCCTCGCGGAGAACTTAGCAGTCAGATCACTGGAGGAATTACGTCTTATCCAAGTTGGAGACATAACCCAGCTCTTAGGAGCCATATGCAGGCAGATCAAGCGGATGCCGAGGCTCAAGCATTTATTCCTACAATACTCTGGTCAAGGTTCGGCGTATACCAATTTCATTCCGCAGTCCGAGCTAGATGAGGGCTCTCCGGGCCCTTCATTGGAAAAAGTGACATTGAAGATTGGTAGTGCTAGCGCATTGTCCCTACGATACATCAACTGGCTTACATGCCCGCGAGACGGGGAAAATGCGTTTCGGCTCAAATCGCTCGTCCTGGACCTTTCAAGCTGCTATTACAGTGAACATCACTGCGTCGAGGCTCTTGAGCCCTGCTTTACAACTCTTTCTCAGCTATGCGTCACCGTATCGGGTCTCAGCGACGGCGTACTCGAGCGGATATTCCGGAGCTGTCATGTCTTGAAAGATCTTACGATGGTTATTCAACATTCGTTTGACAACAAGACGTCGTTGATGCCGGACACTGTCGAGAGGGTCTGCATCATTTTCTCGTTCGAGCAACCGAATTGGGCTCTTTGGAATGAGCGAATGGAAAGGACTTTGACCCAGCACTGTCCTCCGCGATTACGGTATTTAAGGATACACATGATCGCTTATTCTGAGGTCGATGTACCATTTGATCCGTATGCAAGTTCACGCGCAATAGCGAAACAGAAAGGTATCGACGTTGAGATCACCTGGAGTTCTATACGCAATTCTGGGTGCGTTTGTTAACAAATCCAATTTTCATTTCTCCGAGACACCGTTCTGATAACACTTGATAGATGCACATCTCGTTCCTGTCTCACGTTTCCCATGCCATGCATCTGTTGAATAGGGAAATCTTTTCGTTGACCGTGGCGTTTTTTTTTGGCGGGTACGTATGCCACGGGAAGACAGCCCGTCATCTTTATGACTACATTGATTCCGGCGACAACCTCCGCTTACATCAAACGTATTGTCTTATGATAGTTCACGTTGATTCTTCAATTATTTTTCTATCTTAAATATTTGTTTCACCCCTTCATCATTTGCTTTAGTATTATAGCGCTGCACAACCAAAGAGTAGATCACGAACGATATGTATGGACGCTGGTGATTACATAACGCAGTGAACGAGAATGTGCTCCTCAGGTACGTATACGGTATCTATCGCTGATCTCTGGCACTCATAAGTAACGCCCATCATAGACTTCTTTCAGAGTACAAAATTAGGCTAATCGACAAAAATAGTTTGATTTCTAACCCCATTCGTGACGCCCCCAAATTAATTCCGCCCATGGCTTACAGCAACATCCGAGCCGCTTCGTTACTGAACTGGACGTCTTGGTTTCTTTAGAGGCTGCTACCCAATGTATATGCTTAACAAGCTCATCTCTCTAAACACCTAAGGTATCTTGCCCGAGCGACATTTGGCCAGCTTCCCCTGGGAAAGTCTATGCCTCCTGCACTCTCGAAAAAATTTCACTGGTCAAGCTCAGAATATGCTAGTCCTGGAGTGACAGACGTGCCGCCATAAACGTCTTTGTAGATGCGCAAGGGTGCATGCAATCCCGTAGAAAACACAATGCGATGCTGATGAACCCTGTGTCCCATCCGTCCGACGAGTTCGATACCAAGCCATTTTGGTCGTAATCCTGTCCGTCATTTTCAAGCGTACGTTGATTCTGGCATCGTTGCAATCGTTGATATCCACGCTTAAGATATTGCTCTGCGATAGGCCGAGGCTATTCACCATCTGGCATGGCATGTCAAGATGTCGCTAAATTTCAGGAACGTTCCCGGTCAATATTAATGAGACTTCTCGACGATAGTAATTATTATTTTTAGCTTTTTTTGAGCGCAATGTGAAGAGTATGGTGAAATATGGCCGACGCTCGTTGTCTCGTCTCGTGTCAGACCGCTTGGCATCCACCTCCGAAACTCTTTCGCGCAAGAAGCCCAATAGTGAGGGAGAGTCAGACTCGAATCTGTGCAGAGAACTTCAAAACTGTGTGTGAAAGTAACTATAGGCTAAGGCACATTTATGATTGATTTTCAAATTACAGTACTGCCGTTTTCAGAATTGTTTGGAAAAGCAGATCACGTGAAAAATTGCTGCCTCAGAAAACCCCCCAAAACCCAACAAACCTTGATTTTTCTCTTCAACAAAGCCATACCACGTCTTCCTGTAATGTCAAAAATTATGCCATACTGTATGTGCATAGAGGCATGTAAAAATACCGATGCAGTGATTTTCACGTGATCTGCTTTTCTAAACAATTCTGAAAACAGCAGTAAGATTAGAATGCTAAAGTTTTTCTTTAGCCTTGGGACACGTGCCGGAATAGATGTTTTTTAAATTTTTATTTCGTCCTCAAGAATGCATGAGAACTGAGTTTTCCGGCCGTTTTGAAAGAGTTGGTTCTCTCGTGCTTCTCTGGGGTTTCTTATCCTTACGTAGGTAATGGCTTCAGACTATGTGTACCTCCGCTTGCAGGAGAGAACCAAATGTCCACTGATACTTGTGAAGTTTTCGCTAGATTTTACAGCCATTTGCATTAGTAATGGACTCCCAGGTGTTTTTTGAATGAAGTAAAGACAAAATATAACATGTGATGATTGGACTCAGTGAAAAATTTGGTTGGATTTGAGGGTCAATGCATCACAAAATCATCAGTTATGACTCTTCTTCACTGAAACTTTGTTTACATGAGTTACTCATAGAAAGAGAAAATTACAGTTTTTCTCAATGGTGATATCTAATGCAGATCTCCTTGGGTGCCTTCCTACCCACTACTACCTCAAGATTGGAAGGCATTCAATTTTATTCTACAAATCAAATCTTTTCTTTCAAATTTTGACAGGCAGTAGACAGTCGATAACTAAGGAAAGGTGGAAGGCATGCCAGATTAGATGTGGAGTGTAACGGCGAAGTCCATTTTCCCATCCACCACTTCTGAAAACAAGTTCTCTCCATTCAAAAAAAGTCCAGAGTGCCATTACTAACGCAAACAGCTGTAAGAGTGTGTACTTCTCCGAGACATCGGAGCCTTGCAGAGTCGAAAGACATCATCTGGTCCGACGAGGGCCGAGTCCTTGAGTTCCAGCAGGTTTATTGGGTCGCCTCTTTGACGTCTCTTCCCGATAGGTTTCATCCGCGTTCTGTGACTGGCTAAGGTTTCCCAGACGTTTTCTCGGTTCATCTATAAACTCGGGCGGAATCATACGCTGATTGCGGCATCGCGCACCTCCGAGCGGTGCCCTCCGAGGCGCCTTGCTATCGTTCCGTTCCGGTATGTGGTGCTAAAAAAGAAAAGATGATTGACGAGCCAATCCATGTCCACCGCCGATTAATTTAGGTCCCGGAGGAGAGTTCGACTCTTTTACGGAACTGTAAGCCACCTGTGGGTCATTTCCGAGGATTTTATGGAGTACTTGTCGATGTCATGGAATCTTAAAACTACTAGTTTTAAATTGCGGAGGTGATCCGTATCTTGGTACGTCACTGCCCGTCAGACATTGAATTTGTATTAAAAATGATTGCCTTGTTGCGTCATTTGACGGTGAACTGTCGGTGCCTTCCTTCGAAGGAAGTGTAATGCATATGGACGATCCTTGCAGGTATTGGCGGAAGTTTCTTCGTGTTGCTATAATGTGCGGATTTTCTCAACCTGGATCGTGAGCCATTACTCAATAGTGACTCTTTTAGGTCTGGCTACAAGATTTATCATTATTATCGCGCGGAACACAGTGTATAGACCCACAGCATCGATTTCACAAGAAGCCGTGTTCCTGTCATGACGGGACAGGATCCACTGCTCTCCTTATTGTTACTGAATCGGATCCAACAGGTACGGTGTGTCGCATGATGTAAATAGAAGTTCAAGGGACAAAGCACGAAGCTCAGAAAGCAAGGTATCATGAAGGATCATCTTTCGCAGTTACTGCTCAACTATGGCTACGGCACCCCGCCACGCAACAAGCATCCGCGGCGAGGCTGGGGCTGTCGGGAACGCTGGGCGACGGACGGGCGTCGGACATAGCGCAAGAAAGATAAGTGACGTATCAATTGATCTTCTATTCCTGATTTGAGAGGCGGCGGCGGCAGAACGTATGTAATATTGATATTTGTTGCTCCTGTACTCTCGCGGTCGCCGTATACTCCCGTGCCTGGAACCCGCCACGGATCGCGTCTCGTGTGCTGCTAGTGAAATTTAAGATAGCTAAAAGTCCTCAAAGAAATGGCAGAAGCTATGTGTTTGTATGTGTTTGTATGCATAGCTGGAAAACCATGAAGATGAAACACTTGTACCGTCCGCATCTATATTAACAATATTAGTATAAGCCTTCTTGGAACAACTACAAATTTTATCGTTGAAAGGAACTGGAAGTATCTCTGAGTAAGGCATGAATTGATCGACTGCCGATCCGATTAGCCTCTGATCCTGTACCATACGATTGGCTTGCCTTTCGGGGAAATGCTTTAGAGGATGAGTCACGACCTGTCACGACCATCCTACCAATAGTTCCCGATCGCGACGACGAGGAGATTCGCACGTGACTTGACTGGTCTTTTCGCATCTGATTGGATCCTGAGCGGAGCTGTTTCGGTTTGCGGTCCCATGAACCGTCCTATGAAGTCCATTGATCAATAGGAGCCCGGTTTGTGGTCCCGAGACTTTCCATTGCTACCAGTTTAAACGTCCCAACTGGTCAGGGCCCTGAGTTCCAACCGGCGCCCTCATGCGAGTCGCTTTGTCATCTCCGAATCTGCTTGTATTGTGAACGTCACAGGTCGGCGCGGTATAAATAAAACACATCCCCGATATCTGCAACGAATTCCACCTTGTTAAGTCCCTCCATAAGCATCGAAATGCCCGCCGACCGTGCGAACCACACGAATCACCGACGCACGTCCATGGACGAGGCAACTCGTCAGAGGGTAAATACCTGACACACCGGCTCATGTAATGCTGATACAATGTTACGTCTTTAGGAACAAGAACTTCGGAGAGCTCGTGGAGAGATAGCTTGCATAGAGTGTCAACGGTGAGCACTCCCGGTCAAGTAAGTCCCCGCCGCGTGCTCATAAGAGTATCTAGGTTGAAATTGAGATGCGACAGGAAGGTACGCTGGACTCTGGTGAACGAGCTATTAGCAGACATTAAATTCCTTTTTCCTTTTTCCTTTTTTGCAGGTTCCCTGTGCGTCATGCATTCGTCGGAATCGCGCAGCAATGTGCCCGAATGGTTCGTCTGTCTAGCGCAGGCAATTCAGAGTATTTTACTCAATATTGAGATTGCACAGGACACGCCTGGACGGATCAAGAAACCCGCTCGTTACTTTCAGATACAGCTCAGCTGCATCGCAAACTGAGCGAGATGAGCCAGCGAATACGACAGTTGGAAGACGCTCTCGAGATCTCCCACTCCGCCAACTCAACCAGCCACCACCCATTGCTCAGAGAAGAGCTTCTTGCAATAAAACGAGGGGTTGCACCACCTGCGCCACCACCCCCGTCTGATGGGGAACCTGACAGTGACTATGTGGAAGCAATGGGAACGATGAGCATATCCGAAAGAGGAATTTCCCGTTTCATTGGACGCTTGGGAGGCGGTGAAAGCTTATTTCTCGTATGTTCCACACTGTTGCTTCTTTCAGAATTCTGACGTTCTCGCCTTATCATTAGCTCGGGAATGATGGAGAAGGGCGAGCCAAACCGTTCACCGAGGAGTTGTTCCCTCAGCAACTTGCGCGGCGTTCCGATGCCTGGTTGTTCATGCCCCCGAACTCATCCGCGGAAACGGTTCTTTCTATCATTCAAAAACATATGCCGCCGTTTGCGCGAGCGAGCTCATTATGCGAAGCGTACCTGGAAAACTTCTGTTGGATTGTGCATGTAGTCGCCCGATCGCAGATCATCGAAGAGCTCCTCCCAAGCTGTTACCGCGGCTCGAGCCCATTAGGTGGCGCGAACCTCAGCATGACCGAGGGCGAGTCGCAATATGGGGCGACTTGCGTTCATGAACTTGCACTGTTGCTTATGGTCTTTGCTACCGGCGCCTTGGCTGACCTTACCCTTCCGCCGTATAATGAGGAAGCAGAACGCTATTATCAGATGGCACTTGCGGCGTTGAGTCTAACAAAGGTGATTGGTGCACCAACTCTACCAGCCGTCCAGACCGTTTCTTTGATGGCAGCATACAATGCGCACTGCGGGAGGAACGATACGCTTGATCTGGCAGGCTCCCTGTTTGCTCTGGCGGCTAATCTCGGATTAAGTGTATGTATAGCCTTCCTTCTAGAATAAGCATTCCATGACTGATATGGTCATCGCCATGTCTAGATGGGTCTCCGTAAGTTGGTTTCTTTACGTGTTCAAGAAAATGATTCGCTGTCTAACTTTGGATATGTATAGACAGAGATGTTGCCAAATGGAACTTCTGTGAGTCCAACGCAGATAGGCGGAGAAACGTGTTCTGGGAGCTCTTCACCGTTGATTGCTGGCACGTAAGTCTTCTTGAGCATTCTCTTCGTTTCTTTCAGACTTGATTCCCACGTTCGGACACAGAATATGGCGAATGGAAAGCCTCCGTCCTCCGTGCTGAAATACTGCGACTGCAAGTTTCCGGAAAAGGGGTCTGAATATATCGGGGAGGACGGGCGAAAGGAACTTAGCTGTGAGTATTTGGCTCGCATCCCCCCTTCCCTACCAGGGCTTAATCCGACTTTTGACTCCTTGGTTGCATGTACTGCCCTTTGATCGCTTATGAAACTTTTCATTTCCTTTACTGAAGTCATGCTAATATTCGCTTATTTTTCCTTTTATGCCTATCCGCCAATCTTTTGAACAGACTGGAGAATGCGGCACCAGATGGGACACATTACGTACGCTGCTAGTGACCTCTTCTCTGGCATCCAGCCCGTGCGATACTCGCAGATACTTGACATCGACCGAAAGATTTCCGAGTTTGTCATTCCGAAACATCTGCAGGTACCCGATGAGAATGATAACATGGAGGCGGATGGCCCGATGCGTATAATGCAGCGGATGGTAGCTGCAGTTTGCAGAGATGGATGTATGTTCTGTCGCGCCAAGAGAAAGATTGTTACTTATTGAAACGAATGTCGATCTGACAGTACTCATGTATATCCATCGAGGATTCTTTGCGAAGGCGCTTTTGGAGCACCCTGCCAACCCTCTTCTGAGTCAATACTCGCACTCATATCTGTCTGCATACCGCTCGGCGCTCTCATTGCTGAAAGTCGTGCGGCACCATTACTCGGCGTTCCCTAATCTTGTTAGTCGGTTCTGGTCACTATGGTCTCATGCATTTTCTGCAACGGTTAGTCTGATTATTTTCCATGAGCGAGCTTAAAAAACTTACGCTTGCTTCTCATAGGTGATTATCGGCTCGATCGTCATCAAAGGACGCGATCCCGACACAGTACGCGCCGCGCTCGTCGAACTGAACCTTGCGGTTGGATTATTTGAAAAGGCTGCGCAACTTTCAGACAGAGCGAAGCGCAGTCTACCTACGCTCGTGCGCCTCCGTGAGAAGGCGCATAAAGCCGTCCGATCTCTCAACGATCTCCAACCTCTGCCCTCGAACGCTTCAGATTGCAAGACACCAGGAGAGGCGGACGATGAGCTGTTGATTTTTGCTGGGAAGAACAGACTTGTGAAGCCGAAGGACGAGCCTTTGGAAACGTCACTACCTCCGCTGATGTCCACGCCTCCGTCATCGACGTCGATCACACCTCCCGTGCATCACGTCACCCATCCAGACTTCTCGAAACCATTGAATCCAAAGAAAGAGCACAGTCCCGTTGCGAGTAGGAGTCAAAGCTCACCGGAGGATTCGACATTGCCTCCGACTCCGGAAGGCGACACAAATGTGCTGGGAGTACCGATGAACGCAGACTTGCCGGCTGCGTGGACAGCGTGGTCTGACCAGGAAGCGCTGCTTATCAACTACCTCTCATCCGGTGCGGATCTGCACTTTGCACAGAACGCCGCGTACACGGGCGAGCCTGACCCGAGTGCGTTTATGTGGGCGGAGATGGGTAACAGCAATAACAACAGTAGCGGCAACTCGCCTGAAGCTTCTGGTTCCGCTGCTCAGGATGTGTCCCTGAAACTTCGGCAGCAACAGAGCACCGCTCCCGACTTCGCTGCGCTGATGAATGGGATGAATGGACAGGAACCGTCGACGTCGGCCTTCGTGAACTTACCGGAAGGCGGACTTGGGATGTCGCAAAATCAATTCCCTATGCAGAGTGGGACGACACCTTGGGATATGTTTTTCTGATTTAGATGCCGGATTTATGATCTATGTTTTCTGAGTTCGAGTTTATGAAGATCACGATTTGCAGGTTTCGTACTATGAAGCATCTATCATGATCGTTCGTCTGTTTTCTTTCGCTTTCGCTTTCGAGTTTTGCTGTCTTTCTTCTGCATCTGTGTATAAGTACTCATTTACGTAGTCTGATTTTCCGCTTGAATACTAGACTTTTTTCTCAGCCTCAGAATCTCGTTTGATATTTGACGCGACGCTTTTCCGTCACGTGTGTCCTTCGACGTGTCAGAACTCGAGTCTAAATTTCTGAAATCGCATCCACGACCTCGCAAGTCTTCTTTCCTCCATTCCTTCCTGCCAGCATAATCACAAAATATGTCTCATACACACGGCCCTGGCCAAGCGCCACACTCCCATTCACCCGGGCCAGCCGCCGGCGGTGCTCAACAACAGCAGCAAGCACAACAATTCACCCCTCCCCCGACCATGGACCCCAAAATGGAGGCACTAATCGCAGCGGACTTCAGACGAGTCAATTTGAAGCTCGGGCCTCCTAATGACACTCGAGCACTGTGCGGACCACATGGAAAGGAGAAGTGCGACGAATGTAATGTGGATTTCTCGAGTATGAATGCGCTGGCGAGGATATTCGTGCAGAATCCGAGTTTGGTTGTACCGCCGCCGCCGCAGGTCACTCAGCAGCAGAGGACGCAGGCTGTTATGAAGACGAAGGATGATGGGAATGTACGTGTTTCTTCTGGATCATTTCTGACTGAGGTGTCCTGCGAACTTGCGGGTGAACGAATGGATTGACTACTAATGCGTTTACAATGAATATAGGCGTTGTTCAAAGCCAATAAACTAAAAGAAGCTGTGTCAATGTACACGATGGCCGTTAACGTAGCCGCATCCCGTCTACCCTGGGAACTGAATTCGTTAATGAAAGACGAGCTCTCAATGGTTCTGAGCAATCGTTCGGCCGCCTACACCGCCTTGGGCGACTATGTCAGTGCACTCGTAGACGCCGAGCTGGTGATCCAAATCAAGCGACCATGGAGTAAAGGGCATTTCCGAAAGGCAAAGGCACTCGTTGAGCTGGGACGATATGAAGAGGCGCGGGAGGCGATTAAGTTGGGGCTGGCGTTTGAACCTAATAACACTGTGAGGCTGTCTCTTTTAGGATTTCGACTTCTGAATGGGTTGTTTGGCTGACTAGGTGATTGACTTGACTGTGTAGGAACTGAAGAGCTTTCTTGATGAGATCGAAAGCCGGATAGCACGAAGGAAGTGAGGCGAAGTCTGACTTTGAGCATGATGTTATTGCTGTGTAGTAGATCCACACTCTTTTCGTCTTTCCTGTGCTGTCTTCATTCACTGTATGATACATTCCCCGCATTTGGGTATTTCCTATTGAACAGAGGTGGTAGACGTCCGTCGGTGCAACTGAAGAGAGCCGCGGTGATGATCATCGGCGGAAGTAATCATCTCGACTCTGTTCTCGCGCCACGCGTTCGGCCAAATGCATCAAATATCAGCCTCGTAACTTATCGTCCCTCTCTATCACATAAGCTTGTATATATAATAAAATTCTCCTCGTCTTATTCTCTGCAGTATTTCACGACGTTTGCCAGCCAGCCGTACCCGATCAATCCGGGCGACGGCGTGAACGAACCGTGTTTCACGAATAATTTCCGCTTTCGATACCTACTCTCATGTCTAATGGTACATCTGAAGGAGACGGCAGTATGTGGAGATCACAAGTAACGAGCTCCTCATCGTCCAAACTCGCGACATTGAAGAATCTCGTCCCAGCCACTCAGCGCGATGCGGTCCGCGCGTTCTTCGACAGACGCATTCCAGTCGCAACTACTTCCCTCGCCTCCTCTTCGTCGCGAGATGCGCAATGTCTTGGTGTAGACACACCTCCTGGATATTCTCAAGATCGCAAGATGTCTTGGAGAGAATGGGCTGGGGATAAGCTTCGAGGACGCGGCGCGAATGTGAGTGATGCGGTGGAGAAGGTGCAGCTGTTTCCGGGCTGGGCGGCCAGACGATATCATGACCCGGATATGGAAGGGAAAGAAGGTGCGCTATTCTGTGACCCACGAGAGATATTACTGAAGCTGATAGCGACTCGTAGCAGCCGAATTTGCGCTTGAGGTGTTTGTTTCTGGCTTTGCTGCAAGTTATGTCCCTCCGGAATATGCGACTCGTTCGCAACGCGCATTCATGCGCCTTGCTAAAGGTATGTGCTATCAGCTCTGATGGATGCTTATTACTCATGTGGATTTGCGACAGCATATGCGGCTCTCCCGAAAATCCCTTTACCATCCGAGCGGCCGCCATATTCAAGTGCGACATCTGTGCGAACACTCAGCAAATCAACAGAGGATCTCTTGAGGACAGTCAAGCTCCCTCCTACTCCGAATAACATCACAGAGCAATCTGAAATTGCTGCGCTTGAGAGGCAATTCCAGAAGGCTGAACTGGACATGGAGACGGAGAGCGTCGTGTCCGAGTCCGATTCGGCTCCAAGCAGTTCCAACGGGACGCCGCCTTCATTTACACCGATATCATCTTCCGGAGTGTCATATGCGACCGCTTCTGGTCAATTCACATATTCATTGACAGACCTGACGCGCCTACATGCAAACTTGAACGCTCGCTTGCATCCTTTCTGGTCGCGTTCGCTCCCGAACCGAGTGGTTCGACTATCTTTGTTCAGCAGTTCGCCTGGTTCAAGTTCCCGCAGTGAAGGTGACTCTGATGATGACGATCCGACGCGAAATCCTATTGATGTGCACCATGTGCAGACCGATGCGCAAGGTGCTTTTGAGACTCGATTACGAATTCCGTGGGATAGGATATGCATGCATCCCGGAGCGCTACACGTCGCATTTGGGGATATCGACGACGATACGGAACTCTTCATCTGCGCGGAGCTCCTCCCACCTCCAAACCCTGTCAGCCCTTATTGTCAACCTCAGCAAGATATTACTGCGCGCTCCGTGCTTGCTGTCACCCTCAGCCAATCTCAAGTACGGCTGATCTCGGATATTGATGATACGATCAAGCTTTCGAACATTCTTGGAGGTGCAAGAACTGTATTTCATAATGTCTTTGTGAAGCATTTGGAAGAGCTTGTTATTCATGGAATGGGAGACTGGTATACTCGAATGTGGTCCAGAGGTGTCAGGTTTCATTATGTCGTGAGTTCTTGCTCGACTAGTGCTCAAGTTGTGGAAGTAGCCTGACTTCAATGCTCAGTCAAACAGTCCCTTCGAGCTTCTGCCCGTAATCAACGAATTCATCAGAGTTTCTAATTTGCCTGGAGGTAAGGAACCTCAATACTTCTTCTCTTACGACTTGTCACTAAATGATTTTAAAGGCTCAATAAAACTGAGATCATATGCCGGTCGATCGTTATTCAATGGGTTGCTTTCCGCCCCAGCGATGCGTAAGCGGTCTGGCGTAGTCGATATCTTGAATGCCTTCAGTAATTCTCGGTTCATCCTTGTGGGAGACTCGGGAGAGCAGGACCTTGAGCTCTACGCTCAACTAGCGGCCGAGCGACATAATCAAATCCTTGCAGTGTTCATTCGGGACGCGAGAGGCCCTGATGCAGTACCGATTTCGGATCCGACGGGCGAAGAGATCAAGAGGTGTCCGCCTCCCTCTCGGACAGCGTCGTACGCTTCTGGCATGTCTATGTATGCTACTCCGACGTCAGCGTTAGGGGGATGGAGGTCAAATACGATGCCACCGCCGACTTTGAACCTCGAAGCTACACCCACACAGAAATCGTTTGGGCGTTTTGAAGTGTTGAACGGGAGTAGGACCTCATTGCCTTCTCATATCGATAAGTCAGCACAAGATTATATCTCTGCTCGACCTAGATCAGCTGCTTCAAACGCATCGCGAAGCTCGGTGCAGCACCCGCAATTGCAGCAGCAGCAGCAGCAACACCGACCGATCAGACCAGCTCGTTCGTCCTCTGCTCCTCTGGCTCCGACACCAAGACCGAGCAACCTAGGTCTGCCTTCCACATTCTTCGACTCAGGATTAACCGTCGACACAAATATGTCGACAACTTCCTCTCCTGCTTCTTCTCGTCCACCGTCTCCCGCCTCAGCATCTTCAAGTCTCGGCAGTGCCAGTCTCCTGCAGTTCCCGGGGAGTTTAACTGAGACTGAAATCGCTGCTCTTCCGCCTACGGAGAAGAAACGGTACAAGCTGCAAGAGAGGGTGTACCGCGCTAGGTTGCTGATGCCGAGTCATATACCATTGCGTGTGTTTATGAATCCAGAGGAGTGTGTTGAAGCGGATAGAGTTTTGGACGATATGTCGAAAGCTGGTGGGCGGCAGGGATGGCAATCGGACAGCCATGTTGCGATAAGTGGTAATGAACGACGATACGAAAGTGCGATCAAGATTGGTTAATTGTTCCAAGACTATTGATGCATACATAAAACGTTGCTTGTTTGTACGGTCGGCTGTGATTCTACTCTGCATAGTACTAGTACTTGTAATTGGTGTAATGGATAGAACGTTTGGTTTGAGACGAATTCCAGGCTTGTACACATTATATAGTCTATCAATCTGAAACCGAAACGGAGGTAGTAATATAGGTTGTGTGTTTTGGACGCTAGCGAAGCTTCTGATATTCCGAGCCAAACGTCGCCTCTGAGCTAATTCATATCCTTTAGATGGCTAGCTCGCGATGTATGGTCCTGCTTGCAAACCACACTTCATCCTCTTCCGCGGTATGCGTCCGCTCCAATATACCGCGGTTTTGTCCATCCGCCAACCATGCCCGCGGCGGAGATTCAAGATTGCCTCGAATACCAAGCTCCACATCTTCATCATCGGTTAAGGTAAAGGTGATGTCCTCGGGACCCTGAGCGGGATCCAGAGTTTGGAGCCTAGCTTCTAGCTCGTCCCTAAAGCTGGTTAATGGCAAAAGCAGGGTCGAAATGACATCGGGAGTCTCGGGTTCAGGAACAGGCTCACGCTCCTGCTCAAGGTCGAGGAAGTTGGCGAGACCGAGCCCTTTTTCTTCACTGGGTTTATTGGAAATGGGTGGCGCGATGTTATTGTTTTCGTGGAGATTGGAGGGACTCCGTGCGTGGCCGTGAACCCTAGTGCCCGCTTCCTCTTCGTCCCGCGTGTATGTCAAACTGCATTCCGAATCAGAGAGTCCAGCTTCGAGTTCGTAGAACCAGGATGGATTGGGATCGATATCGGTCTGTTGTTGCCCGCCAAAGGTCTTGCGCCAGATGGACATGACCGCTGCCTCAAACTCCAATTGCGTTTCCTGCCCTTCGATTGGCATGCCGTAAATCTCATCTTCCTCGTCCGACCCGATCTCGTCACCAGGATGGTTCGGTACTTCAGCAGCGGCAGATGGAACAACAGCAAACATTTCTTCCTGGGAGTTTTCCGCGTCCGAGTCGGCTAAACTCAGGCCAGGCTCACTTCCTGCACTTGAGAAATTAGAACAATACGCCTCCAGTTGCATCTGTGGCATGATATCTGGAGACTGCTGAAAATGATTCCTGTGAGTGATTTGGAACCCTTTCAAGGCCGCACGACGGGCCACCAAGGCGTATTGCTCCCTGAAAGATTGTTCTTCAAAGGTGGCGAACCGAACGGATTTCTTAGTATTCGCAGCAATAGTGACACAGACACTTTTTGCATCTTCTGCTCGGTAATAACGTCCAACTGTACCATCTGGGGCCAGCTTTTCTTCGGATACATCATTTGAAGGATTTTCTTCGGTTGAAGCTATTAGCATATACGTCGATTTCGTCCGTGCCCTGCTCATCAAAGCATCAAGGTTTGTCAAGTCTGGCTCGACCAAGGATCCGTTATCTGAACTCGCATCGGAGGGCAATCTTGCACATCTTCCGCATTGCAGGACTACGGGTCTAGAGTTCTCCAATACTATAAGCTAGAGATCCAGAGATTAAGAGAACTGATAGTGAATGGAGTGAATAGCTGGAGCTCACCTGAGATGATGGTCGGCGTTCTGATACTACTTTACGGTATCTCTTGTGTACGCTGAGGATGCCTATCAGGAAACCGAGGAACACCATCAAGAATGACGTGATCGTTGGGTCTAACGGAATGATTTTGTCCAAGGCCGTCGGGACAGCGTCGAGCGCTTTGAGAGGCAAACCGGCCGCAGCAAAAGGTAATTCTAGAATTGTTTTCCAGGAGTCCTGTCCAGGCGGTTGCTGCGCGAGCCGTATCAGTCGAGAAAAACCGAGAACACAAAGACCTTCAAACAACAATTGAGGCGAGGCAAGCAGCCAGAGTGTCGTCAACGAGATTGCATTGGAAATAAATTGACCGAAAACCGAGTACGAGGGCAGGACAGCCTGAACAAGTTCCGCGGCAATAGAACTGAGAACGAGGATAACCATGAGCCTCGTATCCAGGCCCTCGTTTGAACGGGTTGGGACCTGAGGCAAAGCAATTTCTTGGCGCCAAAAACGCAAGATCCAGTCCACAAGTGCATGGGCGATGATGTACTTAGCAAAGAGCAAGATGTCGTCCGCGTGCATCGAACGATTCAGGTGCTGTGTGAGAACGATTGCTGCAGCGGGAAGTAGACGTGGCAAGACCTTTCCAAAGCCAATGATAGTTTCATAAGCCAGGAAACCCTTAGCACAATAGAGGCTAGACATATATTGTCGAAATACTGGAACCATTTTTCTGAAAATACCCCCAGGAAGCGATCAGCCTTGATGGTAGTTCTTGATCGCTCAAATTTGCCACTCTCGTTTGTGACGATCGACTCGCAGTATTTCTATTCCCTAGGGATGATGCAGACTATAAAGAAAGAAGAGAACTTAGCCTTGGACCGTCGTGTAAAGATACTCGGAGGTTGATGTGGTGGAAGGTAATGTGAGCTTGTGTCGAGGTCTGGCAATGGAGACTGTCCGAGTCACTCACCTGGAGATGGTCGTTCGGTGCACGTGATCGTGTCTGATCGTCTCCGGACGTCCGGACCGTATCCCGCAGTACAACACTGAACTTGAACCAGCATGTCGTCGCCGGGGCAGAAAATGTACGACGGGATTCGTGAAGAACGCAAAATAGACGGACACTATGAATGACTCATGGCCTGCAGCATGATGGAAGGGTGGCTTAAAAGAAGACTTTACCCTGTGTATAATCGTCTCTCCACATCACTCGGAATGATAACTACGTTAGGCGGGATATGTGCTTCCACCTTCCTCTCGTTTTAACATTCCGAAATATCAAGCCATCGCCTGTCCTTTCAGATAGCCTCCTTGTTCTGCAGAGTAGCTTTGGGGTTCAGTTTATGGACGACATTCTTTGGAAGCATTTTCCTCATTGCCTGTGGTCCGCGTTACGGTAATAACATGCACTCCGTCGGATGATCGAGCCCTGTGTCTCCGCCGCTATACTCCCGACTTTCTCGTGTACCTTGTCGATTTTCAATATTTCCATGGAGATTTTTTATTGACCAGTCCAATCCTCGCTTCTGGCCCGTTCTCCTCGATACGAATCGCACAGCTGACTTCCCATTTGGGAGCTGTAACAAGTTCTCTGTCTCCATTCCGCAATATCGCTGTAAATCAACTCCTCAACATATACGTCCTGTTGATCAGGTCCAGACAGCGAAACCGTGGATATAGTGCGCTCTGGAAGGCGATGGCGAGGCGTCGCTGTCAATTTTTTTTCACCGCGTAAGCACCGACGTGACGATCACAATTCTACTAACACCCACACCATTATTCTTCGATCTTAAGGAACCCGTGCGCTGTACCTGTCTACGATAAATGGATAATCTCGGTCCTCTATCCTCTTGGAAAGAGGCATATTACTAAAAACAAGAAATTCTGTCAGCTTCGCAAGTCAACCATATTTTCTCCAGTCGTCTGCAGCCACGTTGCTGTTATCGTGTTTGCTTCTCGCCTGGGCGTTGTCCCAGCGGCTCGAGTTATGAGCGGATGCGCGCATCCTATAATTCTCGAGGGACGGATTCCGTCTTCCTTTGAACATGCTGTGTTGACTCTGAACATGTGCCATTCTTGGAAGGCGTGAGGAAAAGCGAGATTTCAGGTTCGCTTAATCACATTGGTGGGTGTTGATCATCGGAAACACTGGAGATGTGAGTCTTTCTTATACCATATACGAAGGAACGCGATTGATGTCGAATGGTCATAGCCCCTTACGCCTGTCGTGAATGCTCGTACATTAAATGAGATGATGCCACATTCATCACGCCCGACAGTACAGGACGGACCCGGGGTACGTTTTCTGTAAACTTTTATTACACTCATCAGGTCACGCGGTCTACTTGCTAGCGCTGCCCACCTCGCTCTGCACCACAAAGTTGCGTCCTGAACGACGCATTGCCCCAAAATGGCACAGTCTGTCGTACAGACGAGATGCTTTTCCCCTCAAGGAGGGAGGGCAGTGCTGCGGAGCGCACCAACCTCATGTCCAAGAGCAAAGATGACGCTGATGCATATTCTGTGGAAGATCTACGCCTGTTGGAGAACTTGCACGCCCTGGTCGCGCAGCCGGGAAAATCGTCGGATCGTTCAAGACACCACGAAGTTTCTTCTGATATTTAGTCTGGGTATCAACACACCAACTCGTACAGATCTGGACAGTATGTATATGCGTATGGTGTCCCGAATGAAGGTTGAGTTTGATGGTGTCTTCATATCAGACATTCGATGGCTTGTCCGATCATTATCTTGACAATTTTGCTAATGAAAATATGCAGCGGCGCAGAAGTAGGCTGAAGTCATTTGGCGTAAGAACACTAGGCACGTGAGAGGGCAGACGTTTTCTGTGACTCAGGTCCGAAGTGTTTTTGACAGATGAATATCTGCCACCAGACTAATGCCCGTTTGGAAAATACCACCTCTTGGAGACCATGGCCTTCAAAGTTTTTGGTACGAGAACCCAGGTGAAAACATCCGGCTGATGCGATGTCGCATTGATACTAACTTCGTGTTCGTCTTGTTGACGTTGTGAGCGTATCACTTGTACGTGATCATCCAGACTCACCAATTAGTAAAAGCGGAGAAGGAGAGGTATCTTATCATTTTTGCGGCAGCAGAGCTCATCGAATACTAACTTATCCTTGAGTGCATGTACACATTTGGCAGATGTTGGACTTAATCGATGTTTTGGCTCTCTGAGAATATCAAAGCTGGATAGAGGTTGAGAAAGTTGGGAACAGCATATACGTCGAAACAACACACAAAAATAGTTCTTGGAAAATAAAAGTCTCCAACGTTAAGAATCAGTGGTCAACCATGATCGGCGTCTTCAAGCTCCGATTTGCCGCCTTGCCGACCGTCGGTTTGGTTTTCGCCTCAGAACGCGGTACACGTGACCACTGAACCGACTTCGAACCAACAGTGAGAACAAACTCTCGCTTTCGTCCAGGTTTGTCTCCCTCCCATCATCTGCTTCCGCAATGGGTGATAGAGAAAAGCAGCAGCTTGAGTTAGTTTTGTCTCCATCCAGGGATACCAAGCCTCGTTTTCGTATTTTTGTCATCTCGTTCTTCTGCCTACTTTCCTTGCAATGGTCAATGATACATATTGGGCCTCTATTCCAATTGAGGGTAGGTGTAGGTGTATGTTGTTTGATCGAGAGTTTCAGCGTATACACTGTTGTTCATCTAGGAGAAATATTATAGGCAAGGCTCTATTGTATGGACATCGTGCGGAGAAGACATTGATTGCGGTCGCCTGGAGTAAGTACTGGTCTTTTGTTTCCTCGCGCGTACCCTATTTACTTGTCTCTTTCTTTCTTAAGGGTTCCGCTTGACTATTTCAATGCATCCCTTGGTACTGCATCATTGGCCCTTGCTCGATATCGTGCGACCAACAAAACGTCCCGGCTCGGTACTCTCTTGACGAATCCTGGTGGGCCTGGCGGCTCTGGAGTCAATTATGTCTATAGAGCGGGAAAGCGGATTAGTGATGTTCTGGAAGGTAGATACGATGTTGTAAGCTCTGCCAGGTTCGCTATATCGACAGTGTAGATGCTAACGCGCTCTTTAGGTCAGCTGGGATCCTCGTGGAATAAACGGCACAACGTGAGTTGATGGGAAAGTTGATGGACAAGTACCGTTCACGCAAGATCGTTGCGCTAGCCCTCGGGTGGAATGCTTCGCCTCACAAACAGAACAAGATATTTTCTTTGCAAATACTCATCAAGAAATCCTGCCGGATGTGCGAAATTTGTCCGATCCCATTGATCGCGCTGCCTTTGCCGCTGGACTCCGCATAGCGGACGCACGAAACGCTGTTCTCGCTCGCTTATGTCAGGAACGATCTGGTGAGGCGTTGAAACATGTTGGTACCGCTACCGTCGTGCGTGATCTCGTGCGCTTGTATGATGAGCTTGAGGGTGAGGATGCCCCAATTAACTTCTGGGGATATTCGTATGGGACAGTCGTAGGAAGTTATCTTGTGAATATGTGGGCCAATTTTCACTGCTGTGATCTGAGGAGTTATAAAGCACAGATATTCTTAGGTTCCCGGACCGGGTAGGGAAGGTCATCATCGATGGCGTTGTGGTATACTTTATCTTGCTTTCCATATTCCAATAGCATTCTGAGGATAATCCAGAACCCTGATCTATGGGCGAATACCCCATCTTACAGATGGCCTCAATGTACGGTCAAGTTCTTTGTCCGGTAGGCTGCGGAACTGAACGGAATATCTTGTTTCTAGGGGATCTGGTTGACACTGAGAAAGATTTGCAGAACTTCTATTCTGCTTGTGCTGAAGTATGCTCATTAATTAACTCGCTCACATAATCGGAATAATTCTCGTCACAGGCGGGACCGGATCGATGTGCGCTTGCTGCGCATGGGTCAACAGCCAAAGAGCTCTCGCAAGTGGTGGACGGTCTACTTGAGAAGCTCTACGAGCAACCGGTCGCCGTGTGGAATGCGTCCCGTCCGGGCCCCTTGACTGCAAGCATGGTCTCTGGTTCGTATTTCAAGGCGCCCGATAAGACATAGCCATGGTATTGACTCTTTTCTGGAGTAATGACGTTCAGCTATCTCTACCGACCGCGAGAATGGCCCGACCTGGCTTCCAAGCTCGCAGCTGCGCTCGAAGGGAACGGCGTCCCCATTGTCGAGTATTCGCTTGACAAAATCGAACTCAACACGACGGTACAAGCACGCACCTCGTCAGCAATTGACGCGGTAACGTGTGTTGACACTCCCGGTGTATACAAGGCGCAGACGCTGGATAATATTATCGACGAAATGGCCGTCGCGCAGATAGTCGCAAGTTGGCATTTTGGTGCGCAGGATTTGGATATGTGTCATCACTGGAAGGCGCGGGAGTCGGAGAGGTTTACTGGACCATTCAACCAGACACTCGCTCATGAAATGCTCATCATTGGGAACACTGCAGATGTAAGTTTTTTTTGTCTTGCGACGAGCTGGCTGATCACTTACCTCGATCGACTCTTCCCCGTATCCGACCTGTTAGCCAATAACACCTGTTGTGAATGCTCGTGCAGTGAACGAAATGATGCCGCATTCCTCTCGTCTGATTATTCAAGACGGAAGCGGGGTAAATCCTTACGCAGTTTGCACATAATCCCAGCTAACTCCAGGTCTGCTCCGTTTAGCACTGCTCTTCAGCAATGACCTCCCTGTGCACCACGAAAGCAGTCCGAGCTTACTTCTTTGACAACAAGCTGCCTGATAACGGCCTCATTTGTCCGACGGACGAGGTGCTCTTCCCGCCAAAGAGTGAGGATGGAAGTATACCGTCTGCAAGTCTTTGGATGTCGGAGGACGAAGACAGCGAAGCCGGAATTGGTACTTATTCGGTCGAAGACTTGCGCTTGTTGGAGAATATGCGCGCTCTGGGTCGTGAATTGGAGGATTACGTAGGATCATTCAAGAGACCAAAAACGATTGTTTGATTGTACAATACTCCGGTCCTATGCGTAATATAATAAGTTTAGCTGGCACCATTAATTTTGTAGTCATGAAGGTATATCATCAGTATATAATTTTCGTTTGGAGAAAGAACTCCCGCCTGCCGAGATATCCCAGGGTTCCCGTGTTCCCGTGAGAGCCGCCAGGCTGACTTGGCTTTGTTGGTCCACCATATCGATCAGCTCTTACCAAGGCTGTCCTTGACTGATCCTAGAGGAACATCGCTGACTATCCGGCAGACAACACAGGAATTCAAGCCGGACTATTCATATTCGTGTCGCTTGGCGAGGTCTTATCTCCGTTTCATCACTGGGGATACAGAAGCAGGAAAAAAAAAGGCATTTCGTTCGAGCAGCTCACCCTCACCTACAATGTCCAACAAAAACATCGACAAGATCTTCACATCAGAGTAAACAATTACAAACAGTCGTCCGTTTACAGTTATACTTACACAGGTTACCAATAAAATAGACAAAAAAAATAAGGAGGAGATGCTAATGTCGCGTGTCCCTAGTGCGAATCGAACGCACGGCTCCACAGCCACAATGTGGCGATTTAACCACTAATCGATAGAGACGTAAGAATTAGTTCATGCCTAAAAGTATATATATACGAAAAATTGTTGCAGACTTATTTATTCTGCACGTGCACCGTCAGACATGTTGATTGCTTCCGTCCACGAATCGCTGCAACATCGATGAACTGCAGGGTCCGATGCGAATGTGAAATTCTCCATGCCACCAGTGAGGTCAAGTCTCAGCTCAATTCTGAAGACTCCGACGGGTGCGCAACTCAAGACCATCCAAAAATGACATACACGCCCGGGGATTAGGATTAGATCTGGGTAAAGAGCTGGAATAACATTCAACATTGTTATCGGATTACTACGTGCACGCAATGAGCAGTCTCCCTATTCTCGACCTGCGCGACGCGTACCTGTCCGTAGTTGCAGGTGCTCTGGTACGTTCTTTCGCATTCTTAATCGTCATTTGTGTCAACGATTTTTGCTTCCGCAGATCGTTCACTTGATCTACATGAAATCTGAAGTGCAGCCCTCGAGCTACTTCCCGACTTTCCTTTTGCTCATTGCAACTCCGTTTCTGTGCTCGTCCTTCCTCATCGCTCACTTCGCTTCAGCAACGACAGCTTACCTAGCTGGTTTTGCGACGTTCTATGTATCGCTCTTGACTAGCATCGCATGCTACCGCCTTTCTCCATGGCATCCATTGGCAAAGTACCCTGGCCCTGTTTTGGCGAAGCTTCCAAAATTCTGGATTCTGTATATGATTTGGAAAGGCAAGCAATTGAATGTCGTCACGGGCTTGCACAAAAAGTATGGCACACATGTGCGCCATGGTGAGTCTTCTCGTAGTTCTGAGTTCTAGAGCTTTCGAACTTGCTTGAAAATAGGGCCGAACGAGCCTTCTATTGCCGATGCGGATCTTCTGCCTGCGCTGCTCGCACCTGATATGCCCCGGGGACCTAGTATGTATTTCCTTGCTTGTGTCGCTCATTTTCATGACTAAATAACTCCGACAGTGTGGGATGGTCGTCGTAACCCTGACGCGGAGCCAATTTGATTGCTACGAGGAGCAGAGAGGACCACGCGCGAGAGCGGGTTGCATGGACACATGCCTTTAGCACTGCTTCGCTACGCGAGTACCAACCTGCTATTACCCGTCGCGCCGGTTAATTGGCGGAGGAGCTCGAGAAGCGTGCCCTTACCGGAGAGACGGTCGACTTGGTTAACTAGATGATCTGCTTCGCGTGAGTTCTTGTCAGTTTGTCGTTCGGATCAGATGGATTTAAATTCTTGCATACATTTACAGATTCGATTTCATGGGTGATATGGCGTGAGTTTCTCACTATGCAAATGTCATTTCAAAGACTGACAGATTGCGGAAGATTTGGCGGAGGTTTCGAACTCATGCGTGACGGAGATGTGAATGGACTATGGAAGATGATGGTTGATTGGATCGAGTACCCTTATTTTGACATTCACTACTTCCTGCAATAGTGTCATTGCTTGGCAGATGCATATTCCGTGGGCTACGCGCCTTCTGCTCAAGATTCCATTTGCGACGGAAGCAGTCGTCAAGTTCCGAAACTTTACCATTCAATGTGCAAAGCAGCGTCAAGAGAAGGGCTCGAGTGCGAAGGATCTTTTTAACCATCTCGTAAGCTGGGTTGTATTATTAGGACGGTCAGTATCGCTCACGTAGTACCGTTTCTCAGATTGGCGAAGGCAAAGATGACGATTCGAAATGACTCAAGCCCAGCTTAACGAGCTTGTAGTCAGCGGCGAACTTGCGATCGTCGCGGGTTCGGATACGGCTTCCACGACACTCAGTGGCGTATTCTTCTACCTACTCACGCACCCGGAATGACTATGATCGCCTTCGCAAAGAAGTCGATACCGTATTCCCACCTGGTGAAGGTGAACCGTTCGATGGTGCGCGTCTTGCGGAGATGAAGTGTCTGAATGCTGTGATGTGCGTTTCTTCGTCGCGAATGTACTCCATGATGACCGAGAGTTAACGTTCTTGTTCATAGTAATGAAACGCTCCGCATTCAATCCAGCGCGCGCTCCGGAGAAGGGCATGGGCGGAAAATGGATCTGCAAGGAGTGCGTACAATAATTGCTGATGACTGCACCGAGTTTCCAGACACGTAACAAAATTGACACAGTTACATCCCTGAGGGCACCGCTGTGAGCATTCCTCCTTACGTCCCGCACTACAACCCAAAGTACTTATCGCCATATGCAGCCCGACTCTTTCTTGCCAGAGCGCTGGCTTAATTCTGAGAAAATGCTGGGCAGCGAGAAGGTCGTGCACTATTATCCAGCATTCATTCCATTCAGCGCAGGCCACGCAAACTGTGCTGGAAAAAACCTCGCGATGGCGGAGATGCGAGTGGTGACTGCTCTGCTCATGCAGAAGTTTGATATACGCTTCGCTCGGGGATACGACCCTGCTCGCTGGACTCGCGAGATGATCGACTTGTTTGTTATGGAGCCTAGTGAGCTGCCTGTCGTCATCACTCTGAGAGAGTGAGACGTGCTTTTGGAGGATGATTTTTAATTGCTTGCATGTGGAATAGAATAATTCAATGTATTGTAAATTTAAGTTCGGAGCTTCGTGCCTGAATTCACGTTCGTTTTACTTTGGAAATGATCTCTATAAGTCCGTCCGCATTGAGCCATGTCGATCACTTGCGATTTCCCTGCGGATTACATTTCTTCCGAACCAATTCAATGGCTTGCTTGTTTCTTAATCCAACCTTCATGATCACCTTCTGTAGCACCTTGCAGAATCAGGCCACGCGAGCCTGTACGTACTTGCGGCTTGGGAAGACTCGAAGCTCCCGCTTCATGTCTGAAGCTGGGTTTCTGTGATGGCTCAGGGTTCGCTTCAAATTTGGCGAAGAACGTACTGCACAGCTCAGGTCTTAGGCGGAGAAGCACACATATGCGCTTTTCCTCACGCCCATCGTGGCCCCAAGGTTTGAATGTGTTCCGACCCTGTATTGTCAGTGCCCGAGGGGTATAAAGATCATACTTGTCATGAAGCTCCTTGAGATCCAGGTGGAGTTTTCCCCTTGTGTAATCCAGAGCTTCGATATTTTAGCAAATACGGGACCTGGATACTTCGCGAGAGGATGCCATGGCGAAAGTCGATACAAAATAATACTTGTAGCCAATGAAAAGTAGAAAGTAGTACTAACCATAACGTGGCGATTTAACCACTAATCGACAGAGACTTATAGAAGGATAGGGATAAGGTACCAATATAATCAAATTTGGCATACATACACTTCGAACCTAAACAACACTGAGGGCTAGTAGAGAAATTCGCCAGGCCAAAGCCTTGAAGCGTGAGTAGAGAACTTCATATATGGAAAAAGAGAGCACGTGGTGTGGAGAAATCGGCATGGAAATGGCCAGGAAATAGAGGAAGGAAGACGACTGTGCGAAGGCCGAGAGACCGGTCTCGCTAGCCAGGAACCCGCACGAACTAGTCGGTGCTTGAGAAGGTGCATACTGTCTTTGTCCTTTTTCTCAATGACTGAACAACAAAGAAACGAAATCTACATGTTTTTTTTCTTGATATTCAGACATTCGTTAGCTTGGCGAGCACGCGATTATCGACGACGATCAGCTTGTGTTAAGTATGTTATGATCATAGTGAGCGCACTATCTCAGCTTCCAAGCACGAACAATAACCATGCGACGTAGCGACTTCTCTTTCTTAGTCCGCATGGTTCTCGCGTCTTCTTTTCTCGCACTGATGGAACCGCAGCTATATAAATGTGCCAGCCACTTCGTCATCCGTTAGCCAGAGTAAAGGCGTTGCCAGCTCTCGGGCTCTCCCTTGTCGTCTGCCTGGGTTTGCTCTGCTGCTCCGCTTGTCTCTTTTTTTTTTTCGGTTTGCTCTGAATTATGCTATCTTTTCGTTGGGAGGCCTGGGCGTTTCTTCCTCTAGCGGTTTTCGCGTCTCCCCTCGACAAGCGCTGGGATGACTTTCAGGTCAAGCATGCGTGGGTCGCCGTCCCGAACGGCTGGGTCGTCCATTCTGCCGATGCTCCCCCGGACCATGTCCTAGATATGCGTATTGGATTAAAGCAAGATAAATTTGAGCAGCTTGTGGACGAGTTGTATCAAGTTAGTGATCCCAGGCATGAACGGTGCGCATATAGTCAATTTTTTTCTGCGACGATATAGTTGGAATTAATCATCGAAATGTCAGCTATGGTGCACATTTATCGAAGGAGGATGTGGAAAGACTCGTTGCACCTCATGAGGATACCGGTAAGCATACGATCCTTTAAGGCTTCCAGAGGAACACGTTTCAATATGGACCGTTTATCTATATTCCCAATACGTGAGCGCGTTATTGACGATCAGAAATGAATTTACAGTGAATACCGTCGAAGCATGGCTTACTCACCATGGCATTGATCTTTCCTCGGTTCAGCGCTCTCCGGCGGGCGACTGGCTCTCCCTGTCTATTCCCGTCTCACAAGCCGAGCGTATGCTCTCCGCAAAGTACAGTGTCTTCCACAACCCTTCATCGGAAGCGTATCTCGTGCGAACGACATCATATTCGCTTCCCTCGGAGCTTCATCGACACGTCTCGGTTGTCGCGCCGACGACATATTTTGGACAAATGCGTCCAATGAGAGCGACGAGCTTCGTGCAAGATGATGTTCCTTCGATCAGCGATGCGGAGGCCGCTGCGCAGCGCGAAGCAGTTGGCACGCTGAGCATTGGACAATTGGCGACAGTACCCACGAGTTGCAATAATCAGATCACGCCTTCATGTCTGAAAGCCTTGTACAATACGACAGGTTATACTCCACAGGCGACGGACACCAATAAGCTTGGTGTTGCAGGGTATCTTGACGAGTTTGCCAATGACGCGGATCTGCAGGTGTGTACCAGCGTCTATATACATCTTCTATTTGATAGGCGCCCAGAGGGATTAACCTAGATTGTATTTGTCGACATTAGACTTTCTTCCAGCGCTTCTTGCCTGACGCAGTCGGGACAACATTCACTCATGTTCAGGTGAATGGCGGAGGGAACGACCAGAACGACCCGGGAGTGGAAGCCAACCTTGACATCCAATACACCGAGGGTATCAGTTTTCCGACGCCGAATATTTACTTCAGCACTGGTGGCGAGCCACCGTTCATTCCGGACTCGACAACACCGACAAACACGAATGAGCCATACCTTGACTGGCTCAACTTCATTTTGGCTCAGGATGATGCGGACTTACCGCAGACGTTCACGACAAGTTATGGCGAGAATGAGCAGACGGTTCCGGAAGATTTTGCCACGACTGTATGCTCTCTTTTCGCCCAGCTTGGTTCGCGAGGGGCCAGTATCATGTTCAGCAGTGGGGACAGTGGTGTAGGTGGCGGTGATTGCAAGACAAATGATGGGACGAATACAACACAATTCCAGCCCGCTTTCCCGGCAGGCTGTGAGCATCTCCTTTCTTCTCTGGACTTGGTCTTCATGCTGATCAGTGATTTGGAAGGCCCGTTCGTGACGAGTGTTGGTGGCACGATCCGCGTCGACCCAGAGGTCGCAGTTAGCTTCAGCGGAGGTGGCTTCTCGAACTACTTCGCCCAGCCTAGCTACCAGACGTCGGCCGTTTCCACCTTCCTCAACCAACTTGGCTCGACGAATGCCGGCTTGTTCAAGTCCGTCTGTTTCTATCCCGCATTCCGTTTTGCCTTGGTGTATTGTATCTCATCAATTTTTTCTTCAAAACCAGCACTAGCGGAAGAGCGTATCCTGATGTCGCCGCACAGGGCCAAAACGTAAGGACCGAGACAGTCTTGCACAGAGCATTCGTGTTTGGCTGATTCTTGATCAGTTCCAGGTCGTCGTTGGCGGACGCACGTTTTCCGTCGGTGGTACCAGTGCCAGTTCCCCTGTAAGAATTCATCCCACTCTTGAATTTTCTTATTGTAGTTGCTTTACGCTGATACTCGAAGTCTGTCAGACCTTCGCAGGTGTGGTCAGCCTCTTGAACGACTTCCGGATCGCTTCTGGCAAGGCCCCACTTGGTTTCCTCAATCCTCTGCTTTATTCCACCGGTGCCGCTGGACTGAATGACATTACCTCCGGCAGCAATCCAGGCTGTGGTACGAATGGCTTCTCCGCTGTGACTGGATGGGATCCTGTAACCGGACTGGGAACGCCGGACTTCGGTAAATTGCAGGCGATAGTTGCAGATGCATAGTCGCTATTCAGTTGGCGGGGTAGCATCAAGATTAGCTGTTTGATTATATTTCGAGGGTTAGGAACTGTGAGGAGCGCTGGATGGCAATTGCACTGCGGATGGATGGAAATTTGAATTGTTGTAGAGTCGAATCCTTTTGGGTCAATGGCACTTTTAGGAATAACATGTTGGCCTGACGAAACTGTTACTAAGAATGCCCGACGTTCTCCGTCTGCAAGCGGGCAAAGATAGGCACAGTATACCCAAGTTAAACGTCAGTCGCTTGCTGAGGTGTGATATCTTCATCAATCTCCAAACATATCTTTTCCTCGCATCAGCATCAAGAGCCTAAATTTCGAAAATAGGAAATGGAAAGCCAAGTATGGTTGCTAGCCCGGCGGGAATTAGCCATGATCTCAAGGGAGTCGTGATCTGTTGTGATGCGCTCGAGGTTGCTTCCGCGCGTCGCCTCACCATTCATTAAATATCAGCTGAAGAACCAGGCAAGTCCCGAGGAGCCAAGATATCGCCTCTTAAAAGAAGCATCCGTCGGCTACTTCCAGTGCAGATAGATCCTGTCTCGCCTTGAATGACCCAATAGGCAGTTTAATCTTGATCTCGGACCTAATCGTAGATTAAATGACAACGCCGGAATCGGAACCGGAGAGCTTCAATTACGTTTAAGCGGGTTGTAATGGATAAGGTGGCTGATTCATATATACAGAGAGCGGTGTTAGGTGATTGAGTGTCAAGTCGGGGGACCAAGGAGGAAAAAAAGGGAAAGTGAATGCTTAGAGGATGCGCACAAATCGGTTGCCACAATAAAGACAGAACCGCGCGGCTTCCAGAAGCTCGTCGACAAGCCAACTACGGCCTGCGTCCGGGATCCAGAGATTGCTCGTGGGCGGAAGTCCAGCACTGGCAGAGGGATCTGTAGTACTACTCCCAGCTGGGCCCTGAGTGCGCGAGGACGGCGCAAGAAATGCCTTGCGAGTACATCCAGTGCACGTGCGAACCATGGGCGTAGCAAGCACAAACGACGTAATTGAGCATCGTGCTAGTTGTTTTAATAAAGCAAGGAAGTTAGGCCAATGTAAGTAAAAGGAAGAAATAATAATCAGAGCTCACCCCAAGTATGACCATTGGGACAAATTGCCGTGAGTAAGTTTTCCAGTGGAATTGGGGAATGGCATGCAGGGCACATCTCTGTGAGACCGAATGCGTCTGGATCGACGTCGGAAAACCTGACTTTTGTGGCATCGCTGAGCGCATGGGCCTCAGTCGTAAGATCTTCTGGCGAGCCTGCCAGAAGACTCTGGACAATGACACGCATAAGGAACGGTAGTTCTTGTTCTAGTGAAATCACATTAGAACAAGACTTCTGATTTTCCAAATTATATCGATGGCTTTGACCCACCTGTCAGAGACTCGATTATAGCAGCTAGATGTCGTACAAGGATTCGCATGAAGCGGTGAGAGATACTACTCAGAAGTGTCTGGGCGGCTCCGCCGAATTGGTCTCGTATTTCTTCGCTAGGAGCCATTTTCTACTTGTCCAGTAATGCAATGAAATCAAATTCAGACAGCGACTGAAACCCACCTACCCAGCAATAGTCTGCAATAGCCAGACGCAAGCGAAATGAATGGAAGGTATCCCAACCATACAATTCAATGGCCAGGTTTCGTCTGATTGCCCGTTTGATCTCTTCGTCTATCCCCCTTGACCAACGCGGCAGTCCATTGGCGTAGTTTGCGTCATCTAGACCAGGAGATAATAGTGGCAGCACACGGGTCCATACAACATCGAATGTCTTGCGCTGACACAAGTGCAAGAGTATAGGTCTCAAAACGGACGAAGGAGCATATCCTAAGACTTTGTAGATTGTGCAGTGAGCAACATTTAAGTCAGTCTCTCAGATGCCCGATCAAGGGAAAGTCATACTTGAACGCGGTCTTTCAAATGTACTAGACATATAAGACAGCAATATATCATGCTCTTTGGGATTCTGCCATAATCGTGCTACGACAAGCATAGAATTATGCTTGGCATCGTGCTTGTACGAGAAATCGGTAGGTCGACGTGTTCTTGATTATCACGACAATGAACGGGGGGAGAGAAAGAATGAGACTACAGTCCAGATCAAGTGACAAGAACTTGGACTCACTCATGTAACCAGAGGATGGTACCGAGTCCGTCAAAATCGACTACACCACTTATCCTACCCACATCAATGTGTCGTAAGGAACCGCCCTCAGCTTGCGCGATAGCTCTTCGGGTTGTGTGAGAGAGCTGTGTCGAATTAATCCCGTTTGTGCTCGCTTCCGAATCGAAAGCTCCAATATTCTGCGCTTGCCCAGTTGCATCCAGACTCGGCGAGCTACAAGCGTCGCGTACGACATGAATCGAACCATCAAAGAGTGCCACGATCAGAACGTCGTTCTCCGTGTCGGCCAACCGCACCAGTCCAGAGACGGGATAGAATGGCGACGAATCCACAGACGTCACTTGTCTTTGGACATGCAGAATGCCCAACATCTCACCTTTTGGCGATGATGTAACACCTTCCGTTATTGTGACGCTTATCCGGTAAAAATGAAATAATCCGGGCTTTGCATAGAATAAGGTGGGCTTGATCAAGGGAGCAGAGGCGAAAAGAATGATCAATAATAATACGTGTGTATCGAAGTAAATATCGATAAATTACTTTCTCTTGAGGTACTTCCGGGCGGTCAATCCAGGCCAATGCGGTAATACCTCTCCTATCCGGATCTGATGGATGAGCATCCAGCACGCTGAACTCGGCATGCACCGTAAAAGTCGGAGGAAAAGAACTGGAAAATGACGAAGCTTCGAGGTGCTGGCGGACGTGTATTAGGATGATTGCACCGCTTGCAAGGCCGCAAGCAAGAAACGATTCGCCTAAAAAAGACCATCAGAAATACCCATTTCAGTCGATGTATACGTGATGGACAATGGAAGCATCTGCGTGATGCATCTACTGACTGTGATAAGGTTCGTACGACTTCCAAGCACCCCAAGCCAGATGAACGACCCATTCATCTGCAACTTGAAGGACATGAATGGGCTTCAAATTTCGCTCCCCATCATACCTAACCAAAAGAATAGTAAATACATACTTGAGAAATGATGAAAGCTAAGATGAGTGATGAGATGAATAATTTCTTGGTTAAGTGCGATAGCACAACGCCCTGCAGCAAATGGGAGAATTCGCATGTACCTCATGAATATGACTGATCCGGCGCGGTTTCCCAGCGCTAAAATGGAGCCGTCAACAAGGATACTTGGACGAACCCCGAAATCTGATTGTTGAGACCAGGCCATGCCTAAATCTCACGAGTTCAGTTCGAAGCTCCACGAACCGTCATGCTAGAAGCAAGAAACGTACAATTCACTTGAGCCTGAAGCACTTTCAGGAGCAAATGCCGATCCTGCGGACTTCTCTCTTGAGGCGGTGGAAGTTCTTTCAGGGTAGATGTGATGTCTTGTACCTAACCGTCGCACAAGCCGTAAATAAGTGAATATTGTCTGATCGGACAAAACGGTAATAACTCTAGATCTACCTTCGTCCATGCTTCCTTGAGGTGATTTTTTGCCGCGAACCAGAGCGTAAGCTCCAAGTTTGTGTCCATGACTACAACCAAGGAGCTAATCACGTATGTACGACACATCCGCAGTCGAGAATGATGGATCACCGTTAGGCAAAGTTCAGATTAAGCTCCAAATCATTAAACTGAAACACCACAGACACCCACCCGGAGCCAGTTGAAACATTGCTAAGATTACCCGGAGAGACGGCAACCGAGCGCCACGAGACGTCCAGAGATCCGAGGTTTATTCCACCACATTCTAGGCGTACCGATAAATTAGTACATGGCACACTGCACATTGTAACAGGAAAACCCAATCTGCAACCACAACATAGCTGGATATGACAGACCTTGAGTATCCGATGGCCAGGAATGGGCAGTGTTTTTGTCCAGCTTGATCAGATTCCTGTGCCAGCCCAAATCCAAGCCAGGGTCTTTGCTTCCGTGCTCCTGCAGGTTACGTCTATCGGTTTTCAGGAGCGAGGGATTCTCAAAATTGATGCCCAGGTCCGGAGTCTATTGATCAGAATGACGCGGGAAATTTTGAGTTGATTCTCAAGTAAGCGGTGATCTGTGTGGAGATGGTTATACCAGAATGAAGACAGCACTTTTTGTGCACACGACGAGTTGACCGTCGCCTGACCACTGTGCACAGGAGATAGACGGCTGAGGACCTGGTGCGGACAGGTTGAGCGCGGTGAAAATCTCCACATCGGTCATGCCGGTCATTGATCAATCACAAGATTTTTTTCCCGATGGATTGATCTCCAGTGTAGAAAACGTAAAATGGAAAGGGAGCTTTGTGCAAGACTTTCGGTTCCTGGTTGCGATTCCAAGATGATACGAGCTTTGGATCCGTGACTGGTGGAGGTTTATTCCTCAAGTAACTCGCCGTAGTGCACTTACCAATGATCAAGAAGATGAGCTAGGGAGACCAGAAGATCGCAATGGTCCGAGTCGGAGTTCAAGTCCGTACGTTGACGCGTCGCGACGCGACTCCTGTCACGTCACTGTTTTATTCTCACGCTCAGTTTGGTTTCTTTTTCTCTTCTGAGTCTTCTCAGTGGCTCAGCACTACTAGTGACTGTACAATTACTACTTGTGCATAGCAAAACTTCTAAAAATGACAGTAAGAAATCAAGCCCGAAGAATTTGAGTAGCGCTGAAATGTTAGTTCAGGATCTAACATTTTGCCATCTGCATATGACAAACCGAGATATGCTTATATTCGAAACATTCGAGAATCCAGCAACCTATCTCAGCGGTGACCTCTCAGATGAAGGTGAGAAGAGCCATTGGCTCCGACATTATACTGTTTTGGCGCGGGCGCTCAATGGGTGAAAGAGTTGGAGATACCCGTTCATGAAGTTCCTCCAAATCCAGACGATTCCGACAGTACGTGGAAACATCCCTATCGAGAGATTGATATTACAATTGCTGCTTGATTATATCGTTGTAGTCTTACCCTCGCAGGTCCACCCATCTTATCCATATGGGAATCCGACGAGTGTAAAGCACCCTGCGAATCGCCCGCGGAAACCAACAGATCCGTCGTCGCGAGCGCTCTTCACAGACCTGGCTTACGCGGGTGGGGGGACCAACGGTGATTTGCGTTGGAATGACCTTGCACTCGAACGGCTGCTTCCCGTTGATCGAGCGCGGGAGGAGGCTGCCCGCGCAGCACTTGCGCGAAAAATGGCCAGTGGCGCAACCCAGGGGAATGGATCCGCTGCTGCCGGTCAGCCGCAACAACAACCTGCTGAACCCGGGCAGCAAACTGAAGGAAGTGAGAGCGATGAAGATGAGGACGATGAAGAAAGTGTTTCTGGCAGCGGAAGCGCAAACGATGAAGACGAAGATGAAAATGAAAATATAGAAGCCGTTTACGAGGATGAATGAACTTGTTGCATTCCGCTATTTGGCGTAATACTATACATATTGGAATGTAGTAATACTACTATGTTATTCTGCAGCTCTGGCCGTCACAGCCAAAATCATTGCTTCAGCATTTTCCTCCCGTAACAGATCTTTGACGCCACACTCGGGATCTTGCTCGAGTGCCCATTCATAAGCATCTGCAAGAATTGTGTCCGTAATCGGAACGAAGTAAGTAGCCAATACCCGCAGGATGTTGGATACCCGTGCAATAGCAGTTCGAGTCGCAGGATCGATATCCTGTAATTTGCGGCAGTTGAGACACGAAGCAAATCAAATGAATCTTAGGCCCACATTGTTTCTGCTGGAGTACACCGCCTCAGCGTCGAAACCTTCTTCCCCCTCGCGCTCCCTCTCTCTGACATGTTTGCTTACCCACACATAACCATTGAGACCAAGAATCAAGTCTACGCCGCACGGTAATGAGATAAAGTGGCTTTTCAGGCGGCGGATGAGCACCGGAGGAACAGTGATGAGCTGGCCGTTGCGGAGCTGCGTTCGGAAGCCCTTCAGTCGCTTTTCGTCAACATGTCATCTGTAACGTACCTTGCCGTACTTTAGAGATCGCGTATGTAACGACATCGCCCCATCAGCGAAAAAAGCTTGGACTTCTGCGACAAGGAGATCCCCTTCCTCAAAGAAGTTCCGCATCTGGAGTTCATCGCTCTCGAGTTTCCGACGCTATCCATATGACATGCCAAACGATACCAAACGGAAAATGTTATGGGGTTTAGCAGCCTATTGCGAAGGGACCGGAAGATTACCTGAATACCCCCGGGCAAATTGACAGAGGAGAGCATCAAAACCGCGTCTTGCCGGGCATTCGCATCAACCTTCCAACGCCGAGCAGCTACCTACGTTTGAAATTTGCATGTTAAATTGCAAGCCATAAGCCCTCTCCTAAGTATGTAGGAAATCCGATACCTCAGTTATTCTTCCAACGACAAGATCTCCCACTTCCGGATTATATCTGCTTGTTTGGACGGCGGAGAAGGTTTTAGTCAAGCGAGTAGAAACGATCGAGTCATCCCTTATGGTTAGTCTAGTTACAGGAAAAACAATCTTTCACCTGCCTCGATCGAAGTGCCCGAACAGTCACGAGTTTGTTGACACGCTCTATTGTTCCTGCAACAGATGCTATGACTTCGTCTCCGTCAACATAGGTTCCGTGACCACTGAAAGTAGGACAAGTTGTCTTGCGCGCATATCCTCTCGAATGCGTGAACATACCGCATAAATGCATGCGAAGACGTCAATGGGACACCTGGGGATGTGAGCCTCGTGTCCAAGCTATCTTCTTCATCGAACTCATCCATAAGAACGTCATCTACCACGTCCGGATGATGACGCGTCCGTTCGTAAGTATCGCTATCTTTGGATTCCGTCGGAAAGGAGGTTATTGTGATCATGTTCCGGGTGCAGATACTCTACGCAGTAAAAGGATTTATTTAAAAAAATCGGTAACAGTAGTCACGTGTTTTTGCACCGCTGTGTTGGCAAAAAAATCACCTCTCACTACTGTCTATTCTGCTTAAGCGTAAAAACGCAATTCTCAGCGACTCCCCAAATTTACGATGTGTGTGATAGGAAGCATGAGATTAAGGCACTAGTGGGCCATCTCATGTTAATTTCTTGTCTTCCTTTGGAGTTAACGTCCTGGTGGCATTCTCAGCTTTTCCGAGATTCCGAGTCGTTGGACAAGTACTTAGACACCACAACGGAAGGTATTCGCTTTATTATTACACCGTGTCTTATGCTCACGACTCACTCCACGCATAGCAAGCAGTCATGCCATATTGCTAAGCTGCAAGTGTTCCTCGCGCTTGCTAAACTTTTCCTTCGTCGGTCACAATGTCGCCGCGCTGATTGCAGCTCAATCGTCACCTGTCCTTGCGACGATCAAGACCAGTCAAATACTCATTTACGTCGGGTGTGTTTCATCATATGTTGGACACGCATTAAGTAGTCCCAAATACGTCGCCCACTGCCGAGATTATACAAACCGGGCATAAATGGATATTCGCGTGCGTCGTCAGGTTTTCTTGAGCGGAGAAGTGCTTTCTCAATACTGCACGCCGGCGAACAGGAGCGGTGATCGATAGTAGCATTGATGTGTCACTCCACTTTTCGGTATGAAATGTGATATGATCTGTTGACGGACCATCCGACGTCAAACGAAGTGGAAAACACGCGGACCATGAGCTTCATGTTCAGGTATGTAATGGAAGGCTCTCGTTCTGTCTTCATCTCCGTTTGGAGGTCAATAGCTTAAGCACAGTTCGTAAACTCGAGATCAAGGTGACGATTACGTTTCAAGAATCGATTCATATGCTTGAAGCCACTTCTCACGACGCTGGAAAGTGCGCGAATTTAGACGGAGATTGTCCAGAATTCTCTCTATATCGTGGGGAACAGAACTCGGAGCTGCCGATTTCGATGACAATGGTCTCGAGACTACCCGAGTCAGTGTTTCAAGTCAGATTGCGATGACTATGCACTCCCACCAGCCTGTACGCCCATACATGCGTGAGCCCTCGGAGCGGGAATAAGGCGCACAAAGATGACAATTCACTTTGTACCTTTTCGCCCGTTGCGATATCAGGTATCAGCTGGTATCAGGTCCGGATCAAATTTCTTAGCCTCGATACTGGTAAAGATTTTTTCCTGCAGGCCGCTGCGAACGGCTACAGAGGATTCAGTACGATTCGAAAAAGGAGAATGGGAAATTTGACGGATCACAGTCCGAACCTGTCCGGGAGTTCCGAAGCCTTGAAGTTAATTTTTGTATTGTATTTATTATGATGGCGCTTGAGGCTTCTTTTCTTCTTGTCGATCCGATCCGATACTACTGTACATATCCAGCAGCCCTATCTTGTTGCTCACACCGTACTTTTTGCTTTTCGTCCTTCTTTCCATTTGCCATTCCTTGCTCATCTCTACTTTGCCTTAAGGGAAGCTAGCTCTTTATGAAAATTTCTTTTGCCGAGATGACGAATAACGGCGGACACTAGTACTTTCTGACGTCAGTACCTGCTTATCCAGGTCACATTCCGCACAATCATTCGCTCGGAGGTGTTGTTCCGCATTTCATTCTGGTTCTTGTATCAAGCGAGGAAAAAACCTGGGCCTTTGATCTGCCTACATTGACGGACGACCTTTCGGGTCAGGAGACCAACAAGTCAAATCGGCCATTGGCACTTGCAAAAGACGCCCTATCGCTGTTGCCCTGCTTCAGCTGTCAGTGTCTGCGATTGTCTGCCCTTGTCATGATGCTTCACAGGAACTCTCGTGGTTGCGGAAGCAGACAACTGCTCCATATTCCGGGTTAGCCCATGTCCATGTTTAGATAATAGGGCTACTTTTGTCACTGGTCGGTCAAACCGCTGGTACGTCTTAACTTACCTAATTCCCTATTTATGTTGTCACTGCGCGGCAGGAATAGAGGTTACTGGCATGATCGTGCCTTGATGGAGGAGCAGTATATCAGGTACAGATGATGAAGAAAGTCACTACGCTCTATCCCCACGACATGCCCAACGAAGCCATGACACGTCTTCCTGATCGGCATTCCTAGTGGGAAGCTTTTTTGCTCACTAAACCTGATGCGCGCTATCAAAACCTTCGTACTGCCTCCGAATTATGTTGTTGATGGACCACGGAGAACTTCACACACTGCGTCTTGACCGGCTGAGCAGGGAAGATAGTACATCGACCAGGGTGGCATCAACTTCACGCGCTCATAGTTATCTTCACTTCTTTGGCGGGAACAGAACTGAAAACGAGCACCAATGACAGAGTCGATTTTGTTGTTATTTGTTACAGTTCGGCCTCAATCTAGAGACAAGATCGGACAGGTTAATCTAAGTAGTTATGACTGTACGTGCATGTATGGGTGCAACCGTAACGGGTAACTAGAAAAGTTGGGTTGGATTGTGTAACGTGTAGCACAAAAGACAGGTTGATTCCTATATTTGATGTTACATGTGTTTAGTAATACCGAACTATTCTGAAAATCCGAAAAAAAAACATCCTCATATACATATGTACTCAAATGCAGCAAATTTGACTGCCCCAGGACAATTATGACCCTGTGTAAAGCCGAAGAGGACTTTCATCTGGCAGATGTTGCATCTCACCTATTTCAGATGCTTTGACACCTTCGATAAGGTATAATAGCAACCCCTGTGACTTGGAATCTATTTTCCTGCACTTTATTCTAGAGCTTTTTAATATTTTCCGCTCCTAATACGGGATTTGGTTGCCTAAAATGAGCTGTGTAGCGGGTAACAACGGTCTGGTTGCCTGACTTGACCATGTAATGCGGGACACCAGGTTGCACTCATACGCAGCACACGTACAGTATTCAAAATAGGAGTATGCGATTACAATTATATAACATAGTAATTCAGACAACAAGCAAACAGTGATGTAAATAACAATACGGAATCTATGCAGACATGCAATCGGAAAGTGAGCGGCGATAATAAGTTAATTAATCCGATGTCCAAGCACGAATAATGTTATGCGAGGGTATTAGGTAAAAGAGTTAGAGAGCGAGGAATTTGAGATACAGTTTGGAGGCGAAAACGCAGAGACACGGGATGGATCGCAGGAGTTGTATCCATGGAAATGAATGATGATAGCGATAAATGTGATGCGACGAGATGCAAGATGCGAGATGCGGGATGTGGAAAAACTGCAACATGGGCCGGATCTTTAGAATGATGAACCTCGGCTTATCATCAAGACAGAATAATATGTATTGTACTTACGGAGCATGTGAGACAAGCCCCTGGTCCATGTGCAATAGTTTTGTTTTGCGTAGAATTTTTGTTTCTGACCTGACCAAACCCAAAGCCCGAGTCAGAGCACCCGACGCAGACGATTTAGCCGGGTAGGGTCCGAGAAAAGCGGCAGGCACGACTTCTGACCTTTATCACTTGAATGCGAGGAAATACGCTGAAAGTGCGGGCAGATCATTCGTGCTCGCGTCAGAGTAGCTCTGACGACGGGACCCGTTGAATTTCAGCACAACGACAGGTCCGGGCCATTGACGCGCAGCAGCACCAGAGGTTATACGATATATCGCTCGATTTACAGGGGTACCGCGCTGAAGAGCGATAGGGCAATAGAAGATATGCAACGGGAACCGTAACGGCTCGCCATTTAAGCCTTGAGTGAGTACGAGGGACTGTGGTGCAGCTTCTTGGAAATAGTCGTTAACGAGTGGTGCTGGGCATGAGTTTGAGTGGGGCTTGCGAGTGAGTTGGCAGTTGACATTGATTATCTGCGGACGCTCTGCGGTGAAGGCCTGCATGAGCACCGCAAGGTCAACTTTGAAAGAATGGTCACAAACTTACCTTGATTTGGCACGAAAAGAATGGCAGAGACGGTCATAACTTCTGGTGCAGCTGGTGGCGTCTGAATGACAAGCTGTGAGGGCGACTGAACCGAAGTAGCTATGCATTCCCTGCGATGTCGGGGCCAGTCCTGAAGAAATTACGCAAATTACGACACACCCGCGTGAGTTGTCAGCCACAAAGAAACGACCCTTGAACCCTGGACAGGGCTGAGCAATAACATACACTTGATAGATGTTCTGGGCTGCAATACCAGGCAAACTGGCATCGACTACACCACATCGTGGTGGGTCGGCAGCAGACAGTACAGGGATGATGAATGAGGCCTGCCTGGCTATTGCCGTTCATTCCGTTCATGTTGAAGGGTCCTTAGGGTCAATATAGAAGTACGGGGTCGGAAGACAAGATTGGATGGAGAGTTGCGGAGGGCTGAGTTTCCATGGACTCGGATTTATATGTTCGGTGAAATACTTAAGACAATGAAAAGGAGAAAGGTCAATACGACGTAATGGAGGAGATGCGAGTGGGACAATCTTAGTCGCTAAACTGTAATCTACCACGGTCAGACAGGTCAAACGTGGTGAAATCGCCTAACCGAAGGGGAAACAGATGATCTAGATAATACGCGTAAGCTGTGCCGACAGCCAGGAACGGCTCTCGTTCTTTCATTGGTAACTGCCTTTCCCGCATCAACGGAGAGTCGAGAGCGTAAATTTAAAACGGATGAGGCTAGCGCGAAATTATGAAGAGTGGGGTCTCTTGACCAGAATCAGAGATCACGACATTTTCCATCATCATTTCTTGCACGCGACCACAATGGATAGAAAACGGGCCGAATCAGTCCCGATTTGCACAAGGGTTGCAAACACGACACAGGATGTATGTATTGAATCACTCGAAATCACAACGTGAGTATATTTGCTGTGACCGGAATAGTGAAATCGCTTCTCAAATAGGTGGACCCAAACACGTAGTCGGACCTGTTGATGTGAGTCGTCAAGTGTCACTGCCCTATTTGGTGCCTCCGACGGCAACTCCTATTATTCTATTCCACGAAGACGGCACATTGGCCTATTTTGAGTCACGTTCCGGCTGGCGTGTGTCAAGGTACCGACACCAAACTGGCATAGCTGTCCGTAATCCCGTGGGACGCCCGGCTAATGGGACGATCGCCACCGGCCAGTCCAACCCGCCGTTCATCGAGTCGGAGGCCATGACGCGTGTTTCTTCTCCCATCACGGTCGTGATCCGGTAGATCGCACCCAAGAACAGAATTATGATTATTCGGAAGACGGGCGCAAAAAATGTCTGGACACGTGTAACATTCACAGACTACTAATATTTCGACTTCTCTTAGGAAGTTAGGCTCACTTATCAGACCACCCTGGAGACCAGACTGGATGTCACTTGATCAGTTCTTCGAGCGAAGGCGCTGACGGAGATCAATTAAGTATTATCGGCGCATAATGATCGCGCTTCTCGGCTTACCCCTTCAATCAGTTCAATTGCAGTGCAGCAAGCGCTTCGAGAAGTCCATTTAGAACGCGGCGATCCCATGGGATTGATAAACAATTGCCAGGAAGACTTCTCTCAAGAGCCACTCGACAGAGTGGACTTAGTTCGTCCGTAACGACGATGCCTTTGTGATACATTCGATTCGGTATTGTTTATGTCCGTGCATAGCTAGCCTTCTCGTGCGTGAAATTCTAGGCTACCGAGAAGCAGTATAATAGTGCTAATTTTTAGCGTTTAAAGGTACAGACATTAGGTGGCGGTTTATTAGCGTTCGCCTTGTTTGCCGCCACTGCATCCGCCACATGTAGTGTCTGTTATGACCGGATTTACGCAACACTGGGGAAATTGCTAGCTCTGTTACAAGTTGGATTTGAACGTGTGTAGAATCTCGATCCTTTTGGTGGTTGTATGAAATCTCAGCGCTCACAATGTAAACTCAGGGAATATATTGTCTTCAGAATAATATCTTTCTAGACGACATTAAGTCTTGGCAAATGTGACAGAGCCTCCCATTTCAAATGCACAGTGTACTTGTGCTTGTCAACAGTTTCCACATGCAGTGCCTTTCCCGCATGATAGCCAGGTTGGATGCTGTGTCCCGCCCTTTATTCTTGGATCTGTCTTAACTTAGACTCGTTTCTGAATGTTCCGAGCACGGAATGTGGGAGTGAGAAACAATATGAAAGTCTTACATACTACGCAGAAATCAGGATCAGGAATAAAATAATTTCCTACAGTACTTGACAATGAGAACATATTATTGAATTACCACGAGTTCCATAATCCACCGGCATGAAGAAAAGACGAATTCAACTCGTTTGCTTCATGTCGACACTAACTTCAAGGTTTCGTAAGCTTCACTGAGGTATACAGTCACGTGATATGCATCATCAGCAGTGATGCTTACGTAGTCAGACGAACGATTCGGTTGTCACTGTTGAAGTCCTTTTTACAACTTCCAAGTACTACGTGTTTCAAGCTTAGCGGCTAGCAACGATGTCCGACGATGAGATGAGTATGAACATCGATGATGGTATGAACTAAACTTGCAGTGTCATATTGTACCTCTAACCTGTGTCTGATACCCAGCGGGCGGTGTCGTCCGTCGAAAAGGCCGTGGGTTTCAAAAGTCTCGCGGTACGTCGTTCCAGGCATCAGTGCGAGGTACAGACCTTTATACTAACCGGGTTTCATCTCTTGGAAACGACTTCGACACCGCGATGGCTGGGATGTCCTCATGCTATCGTGAAAACCTTGGCTCTCTAAATTTAAAACCCTTTATTCGGGACAACGACTGGGTGTGCTCGTGCTTTGATCGCCAATCTTTCCGTTGGCAACTTGCTTGTTTGTCTTGACGTGTAGCAGATGATGCTGCGGTAACCACCGAGCCGACGTATGATCGAGTCGACTCAGGTGTTGCAGGCAGTGTTGCAGAGACAAAAGCTGCGCGGTGTGAGTAACCTCGTTTAAGATATTCGTGATCCAGCACACTGACGTCGTTTAATGGATGACATACTTACCCTCCTGTGGGCTTGGTTCGTTTATTCTCATATCTGCCGTATCTGCCGTTCAATGCTATTTCACTCTTGCCCAACATGTTCAACCTCCTGTTTCGGTTCTGTCATTACGTTCGGTTCGCCCCACGTGTTTCGTTTTCGCGCCCTGTGGCCATGTCGTTCGGTAACTAACTGCAGCCGTGGAGGGCTGGATAGTATTCGTGACTAATGTGCACGAGGAAGCGACGGATGAGGATCTCATGGACAAGTTTGGAGAGTTCGGAGAGATCAAAAATTTACATCTCAACCTTGATAGGCGGACCGGTTACGTGAAGGTAGATTCATTCCTCTGTTTGGGTTGGAACTGTGTTTAGCGATGTTTCTCTCACTTACTTTACTCATCTCCAGGGATATGCACTAGTTGAGTATGAGACACTCGCGGAGGCGCAAGCAGCTATTGCAAATGCCAACGGTTCCACGTTGCTCGAGCAAGTGATCGAATGTGATTTCGCTTTCGTTCGCCCGCCGCCTTCCGGCCCGAAGCAAGGCGGACGAGGTCGAGGTGGACGAGGCCGTAGCGTTAGTCCTGGAAGAAGGCGATGAGTTAAATCTTTAACTGTAGCATGTTGCTGTATCTATCTCGCCCGAGCAGTGTTTCCGCGATGCCAGCGATGTTTTGCCGCAATGACCAGCGGTGTTAAATTTGGTCATAAGTATATAGGTTGTTTTTTTACTAACTTGTTACTGTGTGACAAAGTGTGACGTGACACTTTACCTTTCGCGTCACTCACCACACCATGGCTTGTTCTCTAACCGCAATCACTTGAGGCTAGTTGCCAGTTTACCTGTTTGTTTCTATGGCCCAGGTGGAAGAACTAGACGATGCGCATATCCCCGCCAATGAAGTTAACAAACCAAGATCTCAGACCTCCACACGTGAACAAGTAGTAACTGAAAAAGTGGCCGATGAAGGTGACGAAGGCAAAGAACAGGATGACAATGGCGACGAGGAAGAAGAAGAGGAAGAATATGAGATTGAAGCAATATTGGATTATAAAAGGAGTTATTTTAAAAAGGTGTGTTCGAAACGATGACATGTCCGTTCGCGACGCGTCTTGATACGTGTTTTCGCGAGTGAACCATCCTGACAAATGACATGCCTTTACTCACATGAGACATTGCTAGGGCGAAAATGCCTATCTGGTGAAGTGGAAAGGCTATAGCGAAGAACACAACAGTTGGGTCGCGGAAGATGATGCAGAGTCAGTCCTCGCGTCCTTGAATATGTCGTTATCTGCTTCCGGGTGATCACTAATGTCTTTTCTCTAGGAATGCGAAGGAACTCATTACCGAATTCTTGAAAAAAAGGGCGAGAAACAAGGAACAGAGTGCAAAACAAGCGGTTCGTGGGCGAAAACCTAACTCGGCAAAGATATCAAAGAGTGGAAGAGATGCGACGCCTGATACCGAAAGCGTCAGCGTCTCTACGAGCAAGCGAGGTCGTGGCAGAGCGGCTTCGCCGTCCGATTCTGAGGAAGAAGAGCAGCGAACAGCGAAGAAGTCGCGCGTTAATGTGAATACCAATGGGTCGGCATCAGCAAAGCGCGGGACACTTGCCGCTCTAGACAAAACAGATGACGAGGACTTCGCGATGGTAGATGCTAGTGGAATGACTCATGACGGACGTGTGTACACGTCAATGAAAGCCTTAAAGTTGGCTGCTCGGAGAAGCTGGGAGGAACTCGTGAAACGCGTCCTGACAGTTGAACGCAGCGGGAAGGATCTTATGGTTTATTTCGAAACGTACTCATATTTTGCTATCATGCGCAGTGGAGAATCTGATTCATTGCACCTTTCAGGACCGACGGACATTATGTACGCGAATCTTCATCGATATGCAAAGACAAATTGCCGAGGAAGGTGCGTGGGATTTACTCGTTTATCTTGCAGTATATATATAAACGCAACATTTTTGACGCAGCTCTTTGACTTTTACGAGTCTCATCTGAGATGGAAAGTGACGGAGGAAGATGCTTCTGATTAGGAGGAAGCTCATATCTTTCTTTTTCTCCGTTCCTGACATTTCTTCCACCAATTCGTCGAATTGGCGAGTGGGTGATATTCTGTGCCATCTTACTGCTTTATTCTGGTCCAGCATGCCATATGCCTCATCTGTTTTTCCGTCTGAGGTCTTGTTAATTTTCATTAAGTCTATTTTTCGGGACTTCCTGTTGATTGTGAGAGATGTGTTGACGATTAAGATGGTTTAGTTGTCTTTTTTTGTCGTGCAAAACAGGCCCACTTCGATTGTGAGAAAGTCCACAACGGAAGTAGATCACGCTGAGTCAACTTCGTGCGTATCGACTCATCCTCTTAGCTATATGATAGCCACTAGATACGCTATATCATCTACACTCAGGGCATCCCGCAGAACACCTACTGCTTGCCTGCACTTAACTTCATCTACATCTTTGACGGAAGACAACAGCTTTTTGAGACGCAAACTACGTAGAATGGAAAGGATCGAAGAAAGGAAACAGCAGCAACGTGAACAGCGGCAAGCTGCTGAAAAGCCCTCGAGACAAGCGTACAAAAAGGGTCCGCGGTTAAGGGGCAACCCAAGAGATGAGGAGGATGTGCGTATTTCGAAGACTCTTTCGTGGGTGTTGCGCCACGGCGCCAAAACAGAGGGTCTAATCGTACGACCGGATGGGTATGCGAGAGTACGAGACCTGGTACGTGCACCTATTGACCAATCGTTCATCAGATTCTGACTATTGCGGCAGTTGGCATTGCAGCGTTTTCGCGATGTGAACTTTCAGACACTAGAGCGGATCGTGCAGCATGATGCTAAAGAGCGGTATCATCTGTTGTTCGAACCTGGCTCATCCGAAAATAGCGCCCCCGATGATTGCTGGTGGATACGAGCAAACCAAGGCCACACTATGAAAGTACGGCGTCACAATGAACTCTGTTCGGGCACGTTTTTAATCATCGCGTGCATCTTTCGCAGGACATCGATCTCAATTTCGCTGAAATTACGGACGCAGGACAGGTTCCGATGGCGGTTCACGGAACAAACTTCCAAGCTTGGCAGAAAATCAGTGGGTCATTCATGTCGCCAGGAGACACTCTTGTTTCTTATTATCTTTCGCTGTAGAGCAAGAAGGGTTATCACCGATGAAGCGCACGCACATACACCTTGCGCAACATATCTCTCATATAAAGGGCATGAAAGCTACCCCAGGTCCGAAGTCCCCTTAGATACTTATTCTCATCATTAACTGAATGTTCTCTGTAGGACTACGGAACAAATCCCAAGTACTTATCTATGTAGATCTTGACAAAGCAATCCGTGCCGGAATCCACTTTTATCTGTCTGCAAATGGCGTCGTACTTACAAAGGGCGATGAGACCGGTTTCTTACGGCCAGAGTACTTCCAACGAGTTACAGATGCATTGGGCTCTCCGCTTCCCGGCTGGAGTGGCGTTTTCGCGGAAGAGAAGCGCAAGTCAAGATCTCGTAGCAGGGAACGACAAGCGAAGGAGCGAAGTAAATCGATGGAAAAGGTATCCAGTGCGTCAAAAGACGCAGAGCTCGAACCGACGGTAATTCCGACGACAAAAGCACTATCCGATCTGAATTTGAACGAAACACAGTAAATGGGTATATCATTGTCCTATCTTAGTGTAGCTCCAAATAATGCATCTCTATGTATTTGTCTACGATGGATGTGCTACCTGAAACTTGAGGCAGACGACAAATGCGGAATGAAATTAGCGTTGGGGCGTGGAGTTAGGTGAACTACTTTCGCTCAAGAGCCAAGAATGCGATTCTGTCCTAGCCGAGACGGTTGTCCGCCTCCTGGTGGAAACATCTGTTTCAGAGTAGCTTGGCGAATTGTCACTGTTATCGACGTCGCTCTCGTCGTCATTCTCCCACATAGTCCATTTGAACACTGCTTTGCTGAAAACAATACCTCATGTGAGCCCTACACGAACATGCGACGATAAAAATAAGTCATCTTACTTTCCAGTCTTCCGAGCTTTGGCTGCCTGCAGAGGCTGGAAAGAGCCATTCAGTTTAGAACGCGCCTTCGACGACTCAGTGTTCTTGTGCATACGATGTACGTATCGATTATCTTCTTCTGGAAGCACGATACCAGAATCCGATTCGTACGGGTTGTGAGCGCGCGCAGGACGCTTGGGGGTCTTCTCATCCAGTTCGCTTTTGAAAGAGTCTGTATCCGAAAAGACGGGACTTGCTTTGGTGCGAGAGTTCACCATCGACGGTGCGGCCATCTGGTGAATCCGTTTTGCAGGCTTCCCTGATGTTTTCGTCGTGACGATGATGTCAGATGCATCTGAGGCCTTCCCAGCCTTCGCTTCCAGCCGACGATTGTTTGTGGAAGCATCTGTGTGAACCGAAGAGCTGTCGCTGAGCTCGATGATACGTCCAGGATCATCACTTTTTGCTGGTCGAGCCGTTGTTTTCGCCTTCGCCTTGTTCGTAATACCTTTCCGTCTGGTAGTCTCGGCGTAAGTTATGCCCGTATCTTTGGTTTCTTTTTCCTCTTCAGAAATCTCGGCGCGTCTTGCTCGGACCCGTTCCTTCATGATTGCTTCGCCAACTTGCTGACCCATTCCAAGATCCTCTCCAACGCTCATGGCATCCCGATTGTCTAAGTCCGGAAACATGGCAGTACCGTACTTACTGCTCTTACGCAAAATTCGAATTGCATATTCGATACTCGTGCCCGATCCAAGGTCCTCTTGTATCAGCGCCACGGCGCACTCGGGCACTAGAACACATCGGATGAATTCCGTAGGTGTTAGAGGTGCAACACGATCGGGATCGATGCTATCTGGCGGGAAAAGGTGGCTCAGCGTTTGGGTGATAATCACGGCACCCTGCTCTCCGTAGCTTAATATACTCAAGTTAGAATAGCGATAACGATATTGATCAGGAAAGATGAAACTGACTATCCAGGTTGACTTTTTTCGAAGGAATCAAACTGGTTTGTAACACCCATCGTTTTCCTTGCGCCGTATTTATCTATATCTTTCTTCAGGTCGCGCCAGAATATGCTCTTCCTTTTGTCACGTAACAACACTGTCATGTGCTTGCGGAGAGCGTGAATGCGCCCAGGAAGAGTCGTGAAGTCTATACACGTTGGCCACCCGGCTGCTCGAGCCTTTGGAAGAAGCTGCATTTCAAATTGATGACGCTGGCACATGGTGACGTATGAGAGAAGCGGTGCTTTGAGTCCCAACGGATTTGTTGGTCGTGCATCTGGATATTTTGGTATGCGTTTCAGCATATCGATCAGTAGGGGCGTCGGATTTGGAGGAAAAGGCATGTCACAATATGGGCAGAGTGTTTTCGGATCGGCTGTCGATCAGATGATAAGATCTGAGATATAATATTCAGAAGAGAGATGTCAGGATACTCACGCTGGATATCCGTCTGCATGAAGAACCGGTCATCGGTATCTGCAACGTCGCGTAGGCTTGAACGCGAAAGATTCATATCAGGAAGAAGTTTGTTTCACGAGAAGACGACATCTCACCCGTTTGATTCTCGTTTGTTTTGTCCGAGCATGTGGTAGCCAGATCCATCAGCAGATGAATTGGACACTTTCGCAAAGTCCGAGTCGCTAGGCTGCGGGCGGTCTTCTAATGACATAGGAAACGGAGCTAATCCGCCGCGGTTAATGATCTCGTCATTTCGATTCATGAGTAGTGGGTCCTCATCACTCCCGCTTTCCTCACTGCCATCGAGGACATTAACGGAGTCATCATAAGCAGATTTCACCAACATGGGGAACGGAGCTAGACGGGATCTCTGGTGTTCTGTGTTGATAGTAGGTTATTGCACTGAATGGCCGGCTTAGGAGGCGACTCACTTGTCACAGATTTAGCGATGCCGTCTGTCGCCAACTTCGCCATCGGGAACGGCGCTGGCCTCTTCTTAAGTGTGTTCTTGCTCGACCGCGGAGTCTCTTCCTCATCCATGCCCTCAACACCTGATTGGTAAAAATTGGTACTTCGAGACGGTCCCAAGAGCGGTTTGCTTCTTTTCTCGTTCCTTAAGGAGCTCGCGGATGCACCGTCCAGCAGCGGGCGAGAATTATTCCCGTACGCAGCGTGCGGCTTGATTTTTGGTTTCTTCTTCTCCGGGGGTTCGTCGGAAAAGCTGTTTTTGTCATTCCTTGGTCTCCATTTCGATAAACAGGGTCTTGATTTTCTAACTGACGATGAGGAAGGCGTGATTCTGGAGTCCAGAAGTGAAGATAGATTCTGTTGAATGCCATAATCATCCGAGTCGGATTCGGGCGGTGCTGTTCCTGCATCAGAGAACGGAATGTAAGGCCTTTTGGGACTTCGAATAGGTTGACTCGATGATGTTAGATTCAGCTCATCGGAGGAATCTCCTGAGTCAACTGAGATTGCTCCATTTCGACTCTGATTGGGAAGAATGGTGGCTTTGTATTTCGCCTTAGCAACCTTCCCTCTTTGTGCTTCACCTGACTTCTTCTGCGACATTTTCGATGATTTTGCGCGTTCTGGAATCTTTCTTCTGGGCTCTTTCCCACCAGTGGATGTTCCTGAAGAAGCGGAAGCGCCAGTTTGATAGTTTCCCCTGGGAGATACACCAAACCTATACGATGTCCCGCCAAGGTGTTCGAATTTCGCGCCCGTACCCGATTTAGCTCTATTCTTGGAAGAAGTATCAAGGATTTCTGGCCGTCTGAAGGACGTTCGCGCGACGGAGTCCTGCATCTTCCTGAGACCATCAAGATATTCCTGGGAGCCTAATTGCGCACTGGATTGCCTATATCGTCTAGCGCCAAATACTAAGCTTTCATTACGTGCTGCGTCGTCTAAAGCGTTCCCTGTTTGACTCAGACCAGCATAAATCTCTTCCATGGAACCCTAAGACTTTAAGTGTGACGGTGCCCAGGAAGCCCTCGTAGACTCTGCCACTTTGTCGACCGACAGGTAGCGATGAGCATTGAGAAATAGGGTAGCAAAAGGCGACGAGTCAGTCACGAGTGTGTCTTGAGAACCGTGAGATGGATCTTCAACAGGCAACTACGGCGCTACGCGTCTCTAAAAATCGCCACGAGTCACGCGTCGTGTCTGTCACATTTCGACCGAAAGCACACGCCCGATTCTTGAATTGAACAAGCTTTCAAACCACCGCAGGTTTTTTCTATGACGCGGAACTCCGGTGTCAGAATTTTTTTCCCTTTAAACTCGCCCACTAATTTTACATAACAAGTATACTCACTGCGTTACAGAGAAGATAATACATGCGTGTTTAGATGTGTGCTAGGTCACAAATCGCGTGACTACATACAAAATGTAGATCATCTAACACACAGTTTGTGTAGCAAACAAGAGTCTGACTACGTGGTGCTAGCACACTTGATGTATATGAGCTAAACAGTGCCAAAATGTAGATTGGTTTAGTTGTAATAAAAACATTTTTGTACATTTGTGTTGGATGGACTACAAAAGTCGGTATATATGCGCCTAAGAACTAAGTTTGAAATTCTTTCATCCAATGGAAAATTGAAATTACTGTATTTAGCGATAAGTTACCTAATACAAGCGAACCCGTGACTTTATGAGACGCGCTCTGAGGGTCAGAGCGCGTCTCATAAAGTTGTCTGGTCGTCTGCACAATGAATTCACAAATTCCTGACCCAAGTTTCATTGCTTCTGTCGTCCGGCAGCTTCTTGAGCAGCAATTCCAAGTGCACGCACCGCAATCCGACCCTGTGCAACCAAGTCCCGAGTCGAGCCTTCCACCATCGAGCTTGGACAGCTCGATAATCGACCCATCGCTTGAAGAGCCGCCTTCACTTGTGGAGCAAGTCGAAGCACTAAAGAACAGAGTCGCTCAGTTGGAGGTTTGTATTCCTCAATCGTCTCTTATTATTACTACTCACCGATGCTGTCTTTGTTCTCTGCTCTACTCAGGAGCTGACCAACTTTGCAGATGACGAAGGAGATGGGGGACGACGAATGAGAAGGAATGCAAAAAAAGATCTCCTAATAGGTGGGGAGTACAATAGCTTGTCAGACGGTCAGAAGAATGCTCGCAAGGAGCTTACGGTACGTACATTCTCATATTCTCACTTCAATATATGCGCTGAAAAGAAATTAGATGAGAATCAGAAGCGTCATGAAAGCACTTACCAGTGCAGATGGGGAGCCTGGCGATGGTGAGGAGGCATCTGAGACCCAACTTCCTGAAGGAGAGCGAAGTTTCGTCCCGGACTATCACGAGCCGCCAAAGTCCCTTGAAAACTCGGACCTGATCAACAGAACTGTGGAACTCGTACTTACTGAGTACGCGGTGAGTGTTCGCTGATTCGAACTTGAGTATATGTGTATCGCCCTAGTTTGTCCATGCTCATTCTCGCTTTATAGATTGACGATGCGACGGGCCATTCCTTGTGCGGCGGGATTCCCTTCAGTAAAACGGACTTGCGTGAGCTCACAACGACAACCTTTAGAAACAGAAAAAGGCGCTACCTGATACAGTTGAGCATTACAATGAAGAAAAAGGACTTACGGGCGAAATGGAAGAACAGGAGGCATCTCCGTCAGAGGCAGGTAAGTTCTTATATGTTTATAAGAACTTACCAAGACTGATCATGATTAGACAAAAAAACAGAGAGAAAAACAAATAGGAGCTTACGAAAAGAAGTACAATGCGCAAGTGCCGAAGGAAATTTTTCAATCAGACTGCATAACAGAGCTCGTGAGCGAACTCGACTCGACAGACATCCCGAACCCACCAGATGATGCCGAATCAGATGAAGGTGACGACAACGACAATGAACTGAAGAAGAGAGAGAAGGTCGTCAAAGCAGCACGAGCAGTCCGTTTCGATCAGATAGCTGAAATGGCCGGACTCACCCCGAGAGAGAAGGAGGAGAAGATCAAGGTCTGGGAGGAAAGAAAACCTGAGTTCCGCTCAGCAGAAGTGAGTTAGATCACTAGTACAATGCCAACTTGCGAACTCATGTTAATAACCAATACAGCTTAGCAATATGTACAGACGACTCGATCAGCTCACAAACAAGGCGCGTGAAGAGACGGGAGAACACTCACGTCTCTCGGCTAGGCGAGTGTTCATCAGAAACACCACTGCGAAAATTCCAAAATGCAAGAAGAAGGTATGGCCGTTCATGGTGGACCAGGGATGGTTGGAAGACGACGAGAATCACAAGAAGGCTCGCTGGACGAAGCTTCAGCGAGCCGATCCCGACGACCTTGACCTTGGCATTGGCTCACCAGTCGACTCCGAGTCGTAATCAAATGAAAACACGACGAATCTTGGACAGTACAAGCGAAATACGTCAGATAGCCAGAATGTCCTGTAGACTAGTTAGTCAGTGCTTCGTTTCAATACAACAGAATGAGTTACTTTGCTCAGACCGACAGTTACCCAAATCTTTCGGGGCGGTTCGTCATCTTCTTCATCCACATCCGCGGAGACTCGAGGCTGGCGGTAGAATACCCGAACTCTGCAGGCCTGAGAGATAACTTCTTCGGGACGAAGAAGAGGAGATGGTTCGTCAATATAAGAATCGAATTCGAAGAAGCCAATCTCCAGCTCGGGACTAGAAGGCGAAATGTTAAAGGTGAAGACTATTCACGGCTATGTAACTCTTATGTACTCACTGAATGTCCCAAACTGATGTATTAAGTATGTTTCTCTCCAGTGGTTTGAACCACCGAACGTGTAGAAGAATTGTAGAACCTTCAACAAATCTCTGACAATGCTTGATGATTCGGATGACTTGACCAACAATTTTGCCACCATTCAGTCGAGTCTGAATGATGGAATTTGGTGCGTGATATGTATCGATCGAAGGTACGATGTGTCGTCCATCTAGAATAATATACTTGAGGTACTCCACGCGATCGCTGAGGAAGTTTGGCGATCACGTGGTATGCTGATTGAACGTCGCGTTTCGAGCATATACCTGCGCATCTGCGTGATAAGTTTCGTAAAACCTTACCAAATGCTTTTGGAGCGAATTTGTGAGCTTGTTGACTGATCCAGGACTGGCCTGGAACCTTTTTCCAGCTAGAATAGTTTTTTTAGTGCAAATATATGCGCATATATGTACTAAAAGAAACACTTACCATCCATGGTTGCTTCGTCAATCTCCCTGCATAGAGAAGCTACAGTCCCTCGACAATCTTTCTCCGTTTCTAAAATAAGCCTGGACGTTTCTGAAGACCCTACATCGGGTGGTACGCTTGCTTTTTGGATTGTACTGACGAAGTCTCGAAGTCGAACGTCTCGATGAAATTCGCGAAAAAAGGAAACTTCTATTTCACCGCCTGAGTGATTATTTGTCTTGTAACTCTTGAGTACCTTGTTCAGCCGCTCGAAAGTAAATGTCCAAAAGGAATATACAGGTCCATAGTCCCGTATTTGATCAAATAAGTGAACAACCCAATGGAAATTGGGTTTCATGTCATCGGGATGTAGCTAGACAGCCAACAGATCAGATGAGATGAGCAACTCGCGCTCGAAAGAAAACGTACCTTTAGATAGCCTTGAAGAAATTCGAGTAGATTCCCTTTCGCTCGTTCCAAGTCAGCTTCGCCGATCGATCGTCCGAGAAGAATCTTGAGAGCCGCTGCCAACTTAAGAAAGTTCGCTGGCTCGTCTTCGTGCATTCGTATATCGGGCTCGGGCTCATTCATTGGACCCCTTCTCCATCTCTTGAGCATCGCTTCGTGGTCCTTGGCAGCAACGGGCTGCCATTCTGACCAAACGAAAGGAATCTGGGAAAGTAATAGTAATTGAATGAATGAATGAATGAATGAATGAATGACTTACGATCACTGGAAGATAGACGAGTGCAAGACACTTGTACTCATCTGCGCTTAGTGATCCTGCGGCCGGATAACCAACACTCGAAGGGAGCCGTCCGACCCAGGACGGCATTTCGAACTATGAGCATATAAATATATAAGACTCGAGTTAGCACCTATACAATAGATCCTAGCTGAGTATAGTACGTACCTCTTTCAAGTATGCGTTCAAAAGGTCCAGTTCTCTAGGGACCAGGTTGGGCTCGGTCCTCTTCCGAAGTGCGTTTGTCTTGATCCACGACTCGTGCCATTGGCAACGCATGATGCCTGATCAATAGAAGTAAAGCTGGACGACAAAGACAATATTGAGCTCAAGCCACTTACCTAAGAGAATATTATGCATTGGATCCACTACCGTCATGCGTACCAAATCGAAATAAGGAAGTCTTGCGAACTCGGTATACCCCACACCGCAGGCATCGAAGAACTGTTTTTTTTCTTCATCAGTTTCGAGGGCTCGATACTGAAATGCCAGTCTACGGTTCTCCTCGCCAGTTCGATGAGGGAAGACTAAAAAATAATAAGCAGTCGTTTTTAGGGTAAGCGAAGCATACCGTCTTTCAGTCCTTCGCTCGTCTTTAGTACCTCGTGGCTCGCTTTGCATTTCGTACAGAAATCATTGCTGGATGCATGGCCCGCCATAGCGCATGCTTTGCAAAGTGCTATGTGGTCCATGCATCCAGCAATGAGTACGACACGGCACAGGCGACCTGAAAACATGGTTAGCCTTCATTTTGAATGACGAGCGTGAAGGAAACTTACCTTGCGGAAACCGAGGTGTCGGCACTACCATTCCTTCGTTATAGAGCCTGAGGAGATCGTTGACGACTGGCTTGAGGATAAACTGTGTTTGTTCTGTTGAAAGCCCCTTGGGACCAGGAGCGAGGCCGCACAGAAGCACGAAACGAGGTTGATATCTGTCGTATAGCTCTGGATGAGTAAGTGAAAGTCGAAGAGAAAGGAGAACGAACCTCAGTTGAATGGGAAGATTTGCGACGCTGAAGGACAACGCATCTGATGAATGCGTCCGTCCACTCTTGCTCTGCATGAAAGAGAACCTATGAAGACAAGAGATTATATGAAGCAGTGCGCAAACGTGAAGAGAAAGTTTACAATTACATACCCATCAAATCCAAGCATTAGTGCAATTCGCAGCTCGTGGCTATCTTCACGGTTTGGACTACGATCGAAAAATAATTTGCCGTTTGGCAGTTTGAGGTTATTCCAGATGCTGCCATCGCTGATATTCCGGTAGCAGCCTTCAGTATATGTGTCTGTTCTCCAGGACTCTAACAAATCTTCTATTCCAGGTTGCATGATCATTTTGGCGAGCTGCTGAGAAATCGGATAAAAAGGATACTTAAGTTTGATTTTTGAATCCCCAGTGAGAGTTCCAGAGTCAAATAAAGGAAGTTGGCACTCAGGACATGAGAGAGATTCTGGTGAATCATGAGGAAAGATTTGCCGGCAAGCAGGACACATTGGCATAATAAGAAACTTGTCGTCTAGTCCAAGCTTTCGGAATGTCGCCTGGAGAGTAATAATCGGGTTCCATTTAGCAGGAGCTACCTTGAGACAGATAAGCAGGTGTTTGAGAACGCGAAGAACGAGATTGCAAGCTCGGAAAGGAAGATGGTAGACCAGATGTAGCCAGGACACAAGCAGTAGAATAGATCTCCAAAAAAAAGTGACGTCTAGGGAGCGCCAAGCTTTCATGGTGTCTTGAGGCACTTCGGGAACCTTAAAAAAGTAGGACGGCAACGAGAACTCGTCCAATTCTGTTGTATCAGAGTTCTCAACCGCAGTTCCTAGGTACATGGGCTGTCATCTCAATAGCGTGCCATAGATGCGCCTCACTTACCTTGTACCGGCTCATCGAGATCCATGCCCACATCCCAACCGACATCCATCCCGGCCTCAAACCCGACATCTCCTTCGCTCCAAGACTCCTCAGAGTCGGCCGCAGCAGGCGGCTCATCCACTGCTGGTTCTATCACAGCAGTGGATCCGACGGCGGTCTGCTGCTGCTGTGATTGTTGTGGTTGTTGCTGCTGCTGTTGTGGTCTCGAGAAAGGTTGAGCTATGTAGTCTGGATTGAGTGTTCTAGGTTCCGTGGACTGGGCAGCGAGATTGAGGGCAGCGTGTCGATGAAACGTGTAAAGAGGTTGCTTGCGGCCGACTCCATCTGAGCCAGACAAGCACTGCCAGCATTTGCAATAGATCATGCGTTGGTCGTACTTATACTTACTAGTTGCTGGCATTTCAGGTAAGGACACGTTCGGATGGGACGCGTAATTGTCGAAGTGACTTGGTGAAAGGTGAAGACGCGTCGTCGAGCGCAGCAGGTGAACTTATGCGGGGTGATAAATTTGTATCTAATCTTATCTAGATGATTGACGCGAATCTAAACTGACATTATATGTCAACTACAAACTTTTGTGGATTTGCGTTAGGTCACCTACATGGCCAGGTGACCTAACACAAATCTGTAGCTCATCAACACATTCCTAAAAACACGAATTGCATTACTCCATCTAGCACCAACATTTAAATTTTTTTTTCTTCAGATACAGTCCACTACACTCAATATTTCTAGCTTATCCAATGTATTTTTTTTTTAGATTTGTGCTATGTCTACTACACTCAACTACACCAGCACGTGTTAATAACCCTCGTAACGCGGTGACTGTACCTTCCCATGTAAACCAACGTATACCTTATCACAATGAAACAACACTTTATCATAATGTCATGTGACCAGTTCGTAACTACAATAATAATATTAGTATTACTTGTAACTGAATTTGCTCAATAATGAATGGTCATTAATCCAGTTAAAGTCGCGTTGAGACCAATGCGCACGCATCAGATGCAGAATAGAAAAAGAATTGTGCGTCTATTCGTCAGGCGGCTCAGACAATTCACTAGATTCGTCACTGGCCTCTCCTTCCTCCCGATCATCCACATTCTTCTTTCCCTTAAATCCAATCTTATCCTCCGATACTTCCCCCATTTCAATGTCTTCAGCTTCCTCACCCTCTTCGCGGTTGTCTTCGCCGACAGGCGACGATGGATCTGCTGGAGACAATGGGCTGCTATCCGGACCAGTAACTGGTGTAAAGACAGGACTTGCATCGCGTGATACAGACGGCGTGAGTCCCGAGAGACTTATTGCGGATAAAGTTTTCTGTAAGTGCGAATTCTGTATCGCTGTCGGCAATAGCGGGGTGGATAAACGTGGCGAAAAAGGTCTCGCTGTAGGACTGAGCGTCGAGTTTGCTTTTCCACTTCCTTCGACGTGCTTTTCATCGCCACCGTCCATAGAGCCCCCAGATGCCGTGCCTTCCGCAACGTCTATATCCATCTGGGATCCGGAGGCTGCTTGTTCAGCATCGGTCTCTGGTGGTTCGGAGGGTGCGCGCGAGGTGATTATATCAACTTTCGGAACATCTTTGCCCAGCATCGTTAGATTTCCGATCTCCGACACTAGGGCGCCTAAGGCTGTTTTCCGGGCAAGGATAGATCGGTTCAAAGTTTCATGCTCCTCTTTGATGACTTGATTATCATTTTCCAGCGCAGATATTGACCTGAAGACTGATAATTGGGACGGGCTCCTAGAGACAACGAACAACTTTTACGCACAAATCTAGTTCCTCCCTTGTGGGCAATGCGTTTATTCTCTCGGCGATCTGATCATATTCGATTTTCCGGCGACGCTCGAGCTGGGCCCGCTCCAACGCGAGTTTTAGCTCCTCGATCTCATTCCTCAAAGCCACACGCTCATCGGCTACGACGAAAAATCAGACTGTGACGTTTCGAGCGATGATACAGCCTACTCACCTATACGTTGACTTTCTTGTTTGTAGACACGAACCTGTCGGCGTTCCGAATCGCATACCATTCGGTTCTTTCGAAGGAGCAGTTGGAAGCTTGCCAGCTCAATTAAAAACGATTCGCGAGCTTCCTCCAGCGAAGTGACAACATTTGCAGAATGTCCGACTATCGGAGGGTAGGCCACTGAGGAATAAGTGTGAAACTTTCTTGCTAATCGACGTAATGGTCGCTCGTCGTTCGTAATTCGTGCATGAATGAGCGTGTCTGCAAGAAAACTGATCAGAGAAACGTATTCTACTTCAAGAAACAAGACGCTGGTACGAACCCTCTTCATCCGGATTGAGGTGAGGTATTTTGAAAGATTCCTTGAAAGCTTGAGGTCTCGTCGCCATAAAAGACACTGTTGGAAGCTGAAGGTTGATGTCTAAGCTGAGGTCACTGAGTTGAGTTTAGGAACTGGATTATATAAGCATCTATAGTATTCCTTCTCATCGTGCTCTTATATACATTACATACAAAACAAAAATACCTTGCTACTTCAGGGATGCTGGCGAATCACGTCAATATTTTTAGTTGGTTTCTTCGTCTGAATCTTCGACTGAGTCGTCATCCTCGCTCACGGACCCCGATTCGTCCTGGCTCGCTGCAGTCAGCAATTCGGTTCTACTCCAGCGATTTACGAGACGTCTGAAGACAGGATGGCCATGATTTTCCTCGCGCAGCCAACTTTCCGGCTCTTCGTGAATGTTCTTTTCAACCCATTCCATAAATCTGCGACCGTCGGGAGAGTCATTATCTGAGAGGAGGATGTTCCAGCCTAAATAGATCTCAGCACCCTCGTCTGTCCGTGCAACAATTCCTTCATCTGGTTCATAACGCATAGTATAACGCAATATCATTGGGCACGTTGCACCACGCTGAATCAACCGTAAACTGTCCGCAGAGATACCCGGGTATACGTCGCGGGTCATCTGGGCTCGAAAGCGCGCTGGCGCCCATGTAGGAGTTCGCATCTCATTAAAGTAGCCGCTAGCAAGACTGGAGCTTTCCGTTTCCTCATCCGAATCATCATTTTCGCTGCCCGTGATGACAATGATGGATTGCTCATCTACGCTTGAGAAGGAGTCCTCGTCGATTTCTGAGTCAAAACCGTCTGTCTCGGAGAGATCAGTCCCATCTTGGTCCGCAAAATCGAGATTCGCAGGAAATATGCCTTCCCAAGGATCGGATGGAACACTATCATCGTCGACGTGTTCGTTTGAGGCGAAAATAGAACGGATATTCTTGAGGACAAACAAGGGAACAGGCCTATGGTAGATCCTCGAACGGCAGAAAGGACATGTCTTTATTCGCCAGATCATGGGCAGTACTTCGACATCGCCTTCGTCTTGACGAGGCGCGGTTCGGAACCAGTTTTGCAAGCATCTAAGGCAAAAGACATGACCACAGGGAACGAGTCTGAGCGTTTCAAACCGTCAGACTGGGACGCAACTGGTTGATAACAATAATACTTACGTGTGTGGCATATACAGTAACTCTAGACAAATCTGGCACTGTAAATTTTCCTGAATCATATTTAATTGCTTCAAAACGGTATGAGCGTCGGAAACGGGAATACGGAGTCTAGAGGCATACGTATTCGGATTTCTTATTCATGGCCTTCAGCTTGTCAATATGGTTGTTCTGTTTGCGTTTCATCTATGAATATCATCAGGCTGATTACACAACATCAGAAGAGGCAAGACCAGACATTCAAGTATACCGAAAGTTCTTTCCTTAGATCTTCTATGGTCTGACGGCATTTGAGCGCTATCATAACGACACGAATTACTATTGAATTACCTTTCGCTGTTCTTCATTAGCCTTCCGCGTGCGATCAATTTCCTAGGTTATGAGTAATTAATCAATAAAGAATCAGGAAGCTGCGAATGGTGAATGCCACTGGCACCTTCTGAAGACCGATCAAATTCTGTTCCAAGTATTTTACATCCAGATCCTCATTCAAACAGCTCCGGTCTTCACGGTTTTCTTTCTTTGCCGAATGAATGCGCTCCGAAAGACCACGTTTCGTCGCCCTGCTAGCAGAAGCTACACCATGTCGATTCCTCTCCAAATTGAGGGACTTGGGCTTTCTACTCATCGTGGCTGTACCGCTGCTTGAACCTGTTAACGAAGTAATGGTCATGCGTTTAGGTGCCTTGCGCTGACGTGGTCCTGTTTTCGATGAGCATATCGTTGAAGACTCTGACTCATATTCCAACACGGATATCTTCCTCTTCCTTCCACATGCTCTGGACGCGGCGTCGTTCTCCGAAATCCCTGAACGCGCTCTGTTCTTACTCGTGGATGCTCGTGGTGGCAGATCTAGGGTAATCCTCGAATGGGGCGATGCGGAGCGATCCTTTCGTTGTCTGATGATGGCGCGCGCGGGAAGCATACCGAGTGACGAGAAAGACAAAAGTACGCTCCTATTGCAAGCAGGACAAAGTCGAACTTGTCACGTCGCGTCGTCAAATAATATAATTCGATTCAATTTGGTAGTGGCTCGAATCACGTGTCTACTTGTCTAGAGCGTAATTGTATTGTATATGTAATACCCCAAACTCTTCTTCCATCCAACATTATTGTCAGTGTTCGCTCCCTCCTTCGCTTTTACCTCGTAGCCATTTCCTTATCGTAGGAGATCTGTGTCGTGGTTGCGGAGATGACGCAGGAAGAGCCCGGTGAGAACATCGCAGTCACTGCCTTGTGCTGTACTTGCTGATGCTTTCCAATGCAAGATACATGTCGCATTTGCAGCGCTCCGGGAGAGCCTGAAGCACCTCTATTCCATCCTTGCAAGTGCTCAGGTACCATTAGATACATACATCAAGACTGGTGAGCTTGCAACTCGTATGCATAGTTGAAGTCGTTCCTCAATAAACTCCTTTCAAGTCTGACAACCTGGCTGGCACATAGCAAGAAGAAATCTTGCGATGTGTGCAAGTATCAGTATGCTTTCACAAAAGGTACGCAATACTCTCAATAAGGCCTTTGGAACTGTGTCTCAAAAGCCCTTTATAGTTTATTCGGAGAACATGCCGAAACAAATCCCCTTTATACTGTTTCTTCGCAAGTTCGCACAGAAGGCTTTTTGGGGATTGATTCTGGGAATCCGAGGAATCATGGTGGCAACCATATGGCTAGCTTTCTTGCCGTACGTAACTGTCTGGACATGGAGGTTTTACTTCATCATGGGGGAGAATATGTATGTGACACCAATCTCCCGTGTATACTCAAGCTCATCGAACTATAGTGCATGGTGGATATTTGACCATCCGCGCCCTAACTCCACACCCGTCTTTCACTCGTACTTCAACAATCTAACTCTGGATGATGATCGCAATCGGACGAATTCCCCGGCCGGGTCCTCGGAAAGATCCATTATGGATTTCGTGACGAGCTACCCAATTTGGCGCGCGCTTTCGGCGGATATCTTCACGGGACAGATCATTGCGTCGCTCATCGTCCTTGTCTTTCTGGGTATCTTTCTGCTACGAGAATGGATCATACAAAACGCTAGACCGGGAGTATTTGAAGATGAGCATATACCTGACGCGGAATTACGCGACGGTTTAGAAGCGGGTGCAGAGCCTGATCCCGAAGGGGAGGCTCGAGTAGCGCCAATGCCCGATCGGCATATAGGGACTAATCACGATGAAGCCGCTGTCCAACTTCCGGCAGATACCATCCTTGCTCCTGTACATACCTCTCTCGTCGACGGATTGGAGGCACAAGTGAATGTGATGGAAGGTCAAGGCCGATCTCAGCGCAAGCGTCGTTTCGATCCCCACGAACACGATGACAACGACGAAGTGCATGAATTTGATGCTCCTCGCGTACGTGCTCGGAGAAATGAGTTCTCCCTGGCGGACGGCGAGGAAGACTCGGAACACGTCTTGGTTACTGAAGCACAGCGTGATGGCAATTCTGTCCAACAGGTTGAAGGAAATCCTTCTGGATTCAAATTCACTTTCACTGTTGAACGACCTGCCTCCTCCAATATTGCCCCCTCGCCACAACAATTCTCTTTCGATCCGCCTGCCGATAGTGCAGGTTTATTCGGATACCGACCCTCAACTCTTCCTTATCCTTTCCCTCTAGAAGAACCCACTTCACCTGAAACAGAACCTCCCAAGACCCAACGTCCTCCCATATCTAACGTTGGCGTTACTGTCTCGGAGATGCCAGAATTCATCGAGGGCTCTGCACGTTCCTCCTCTCTTGACACCTCTTCGACTGATTACACTTCCCCACCTAAAGGACCTCTCTCTCCGCCGAATCTTACGAGCTACAAAGCGCCAGAGCAGCTTGACATTGACTCACTTTCCTCATCTTCGGAGTCAAAGTCAGACGCTTTCGATGATGACGATTCTGACGGCTCTCAAAGGGAATCTATCTCGTCATCGATGGCAACTGTGGCTGATTCTGCATTTCGAGAAGACCTGGATGAATACTTTCCTGAAATCAATGGGGCTATGGAGGAGAGACAAGACCCTATAAGAGTGGAAGAGCTTTTGGATGATGAACGTGTGCCTAGAAACGGTCCAGATCTGGCTGTCAATGAGGAAGAGCGGGACCCTGAAGACGCAGCCGAAGATCAAGATGATATTAATGATGACGATGTTGACAATGCTCTTGAAGGTAAGTGGAGGCAACTGGTCATCTTATCATGAAATATTAAACTTACACTCAGAAGCTATTGGAATGAGAGGACCTTTGACGAGCGTCTTTCAGAATGTGAGTCCGCGCCCTCCCCGCCATTGTACTGCGCTAACGTCATCTTTCAGGCGGCGCTGATGATATTTGTATTGGATACAACGATAGGGCTTGCGGTATGGCTTCCGTTCACGATCGGAAAAACAATTGCGCTTCTTTTGGTAAGATCTATAACACAAGTTTCCTTTAGCTTAGCTGAAGTTCCGCTAGTTGGAACCTATTCGGATCGTCTATCTGCTCCACTGGCCTATTCGCGTCATCCGATATGCCACCGATCCTTTGGTTGATCTGTTCACATTCACCCTATACCGCAGCGTGTGGCCCATCATGAAAGAACTAACAAGCTCGCTTTTTGATTACTCGACACCCGGCGGCGGCGTGGGATCTTCTCCGCTGGCCATATTGAATTCCACAAACTCACCAAAGGTATTTGGGAACGGTTTCTTTACTATTTTAGTACTGAAGGAAATTTGATATTCTAGCCTCTATCAGAGATCAGCTTTCTACGTACCCTCCTTTTTGGAGGCGAAGGGCGAGCTGCTGTTTTAATGCGGGGTACGGAACATGCTGCGAGTTCACCGATCGGTCAAGTCCTTGAACCGTATTTTGCTCAGCTGGGAAGAAAAGTCCGGCTGAACGCCGCATGGATCAAAGCCAGTTGGATAGAGTTGGCGAACGGAGACGCCACTGCAAATCGATTTTTCGCTATAGCTCTAGGTTATTTGGTCGCAAGTTTTCTTCTTGCGATTTATTTGAACGTCCTGAATGTGGGCAACGTTCAAAGCGCTGGCAGGGCCGTGAGGAATGCGATAAAGCAGCAGCTTATTGTTCTGAAGGTATGCCCATAATAACACCCAGTACAGCCTATGTACTGACTTTGGATAAAGGTCGCCGTTTTCATTTTGACTGAATTGGTGGTGTTCCCTCTAGGCTGCGGCATAATGTTTGACTTCTGCACACTTCGACTATTCCCAGACGCAAGTGTACAATCCCGATTCTCCTTTTCCGCGTATGCTCCGGTCACAGCCGCTTTCTACCACTGGATGATAGGCACTATGTTTATGTATGAGCTTTCTTCCTTCTTTGAATCCGATTATTGATCATCTTTTCAGGTATCAGTTTGCTATTTTGCTTGGTATGCCACCGTTTCACTACTATGACCAGCATGTCTGAGACATCTCTGCAGGGGGATGCAGGAAAATCATGCGACCAGGAGGCTTATGGTTCATAAAGGACCCACGAGACCAGAATTTCCACCCTATCCGCGACATACTGGATCGACCAACCTTAGTCCAAGTCAGGAAGCTGGCTATAAGTGCCGTAATGTACTCCTTCGTCGTTGCATTAGGGATGGGGGGCTTGGTGACCTGTTTACGATTTTGGGGACCGTTTTTGCTGCCCCTGCGCTGGAAGCTACGGTGAGTTTTGTATGAGCGAGTCCCATCATCTCTCAGATTAATTTAAGCGCATTTAGGGAGCCGTTGTCGAGCATACCAATTGACCTGCTTTCCCTTCATATCGTGATGCCTGCCACGCTGAAATACTTTCGTCCTCATAAGGCCGTCCATGCGGTAGCCACTAGATATTGGAAGTGGGCATCAAAACAGCTGAGGATCTCATCATACATGTTTGGTGGCATGTATGAGGACGAAATGCGACCTTCTAGAGGTATTTGGTTGTGGCTTACGGATATGAAAGCGGCCCGTATGCAAAGTGAGGATGGGGGCGAGGCATTTGATGGTTATTATCGGCGAGTCCCTGCGCAAGACAACATATCTCTTCCTCGTGAAATCAGGGCTACCGTCGCCGTTGATAGGAATGGAAGCCCACTAGACGAAGCAGGAAGGCGACTGATGGAAATCCAAAATGTTGAAGCCGAGAAGGCGAAGCGACGTGGCGATGTTGATTACGCCGTGGTATACCTCCCTCCACTGTTCAGGGAACGAATATTCGTCTTTATTATATCCTTATGGGTTGTCGGATCGCTGGCGCTCGTTGGTTCTCTGGCAATTCCCACTTTGCTAGGTCGTGCCGCTTTTGGAGTCGTCCTCCGTCGAGAAGTCCACGATGGTTACTCGATCGTTGTTGGCTTTTACCTACTCTGGGGATGTTATCACATTGGTATACTACTTGATAGACTGGACAAGAGGAGGCAACGATCCGGTAGCAGAAGCCGGGGGAGTCATGCAGTGTATGTCTTTAAGCGGTCAATGCTATGGATAGGAAACGTGGTCTGGGTAGTCTTCTGGTTTGGTGTCGTTATACCAACACTGCTGGCTCTGGTCATAGAAGTCTACCTTGTCCATCCCCTTCGACTCGTCTTCAATCCTTCTATGACATTGCGAATCCGTATAGTCGACTCCTGGGCTGTTGGATTGGTTTACACCAAGATGGCGTTGATCACTATGCGACTTCGACCAGAAACGCGTATAGATACTGCTATCAAGGAGGTGGGTATCCTGAACAAAGGCTACTAATTGTTATGCTCACGTTTGGTGAAAGCAGATGAAAGAGAATGGGTGGAGACGCGTAAATGCCGTTGCAATAACCCTGAACATCATTGCGCCCGTTGCAGCTGGCCTTCTTGGCATGCTCTTGCTTCCCATTCTCATTGTGATCGGCCTACAGCGGGTCTTACCCACCAAAATCAGCTCAAACACCCTCTGTCAGTCTCTCCTCCTTTCCTTACCCAATCTGTCTGTATTTTCCCCGACAGAACGGTACTTACGCCACCTATCTTGTCCGTCGATAACAGTTCTTTACGTGTATCCGGGTATATTCATCGTTGCTGGCTGCGCGCGCTTGTATACTACGATGCAGACTGTCTTCGCTTCCTGGGCGCAGCAGATTCGCGATTCCGAATTCCTTGTCGAGATGAGACTGCGGAATCTCGACGCTCCGAGTCCAAGCCCTACCCCAAAAGAGCCCGAGGCTGATGGCGATTCAGTAGTGGTAGCGCAGTTGGACGCTTTGCAGACGGAACCTCCCCAAGCGGAATGATTCATCTATTTTTCTTAGTTACATACCACAGTTATCACACCTATTTAGTTCTTACACCTCTCAGCATATATCATACTTGCACGATGTATCCTATACAAGTCCATTATCATAACGTCCCAAATCACAACTTAACCGGGGATTTTTTAATGGTAACACAGAAGTTACTGGTTTTCACTATATTTACACCCGACTCCCGTACACGTCTTGTGGTGCAGTACCAGCCTGGCCCTTACTGATGTTAGCCTGAGCCCATTTCTTAATCCGGATAGACTCAATCTGAATGAAGCCGGTCGTGTCGGTTGGCTCAAATCCTCCAAGCTCATCCATGGATGACTCGTGCTCATCGTAAAGACCTTCGTCCGAAAATCGACCCTCCACGACGACGTTACCCTTGTATAACTTGAGACGGACTACACCATTTACGGTGCGCTGGCTCGTTGGAATGCAAGAGGTGATGAATTCACGCTCTGGAGTGAAGAAGTGACCATTGTAGAGGATTTGGCTGAGTGCGGGTGTCACGAAGGTGTCTCGGAGACGACGAACATTGCGGTCGAGTGTAAGGCCTTCAATGTCCATGTGCGCTACGCGAAGGATAGTCGCTCCGGGACTCTCGTAGCATCCACGGCTCTTTACACCAATGAAGCGGTTCTCGACAATGTCGATTCGTCCGATACCGTGCTTCCGCGCAAGAGCATTAAGCTCAAGGAAGATCTCAACAGGATCAGTTACAGTCTTGGAATTTGTTGTTACTTTGCTCGGAAGTCCCCGGGTGAACTCAATGCTCAGATGCTCTGGCTGCGAAGGAGCGTCTTCAGGAGCGGTGGTGAGCTTCCACATGTCCGCAGGCGGTGTTGTATTAGGGTCCTCGAGGATCCCAGCTTCGTAAGAAATGTGGTAAAGGTTTTCGTCCGTCGACCATGGCTTCGCCGCAGTCTGTTGGACAGGGATGCCTTTCTCCGCGGCATACTGCAGGAGCGCAGCACGGCCTGCAAATCGGTTATAGAACTCTGTGAATGTAATGCGAATGAGAAATATGAAATGTGAATCTTCAAAGGTAAATTGTACCTGGAAGACGCCAAGGAGCGATGACCTTAATGTCAGGCTTTAGGCCGTAGAAAGCAAGCTCAAATCGAACTTGATCATTGCCCTTGCCCGTGCAACCATGTGAAACATAGCTGAATAGATGAAATCGGTAAAAGGAGCATCGATTAAGAGAAGGATGGAAATTTACGTACTCGCATTGCTCCTTTTCCGCAATGGACATCATGCCTCGTGCAATGACCGGGCGAGCAAGCGAGGTGCCGAGGAGGTACACATTCTGTGAAAATAACGGAGCGACAACTGACTCCATCGCGAGCTCAAAAAACAAAAGAATCAGTACTGCGGACCTCATAGATGGCGTTTGCCTGGAGAGCGGGATAGATGAGTTCCGTAATGAATTCGCGTTTGAGATCCTACGCAGCAGTCTTCATTACGAGTTAATTGGAGCCATTTCTGCGCACCACATACCTCAAGAACAAATTTCTTAGCGCCAACTTTGAGCGCTTTAGCACGAGCAGCTTCGAAATCCTACAAACGTGACTCAGGAACCAGTATCTTAGAAGCATTAGGAATGACAGGAGTACCTCTTCCTGCCCAACATCAGCCATGAAAGCGAGGACCTCATAGCCTTGCTCGATCAGCCAGGCGAGGATACAGGAAGTGTCTAGAGAACAAAAGCGAGTCAGAATATGTGCATATATCGAGTAAATGAGGAAAAACAAACCCAGGCCTCCAGAATAGGCAAGCAAGACGCGCCCTTTTGATGAAGGCATTATAGGTAGATACGCAGCAAAAGAAGACGAGAGTGGATGGAGAGGAAAGAAAAAGACGAAGAGACGCTGAAGATAATCGGCCGAGTCAGTGCTAATATGTAAACTTTTTTTGACCCTAGGCCAGGCCAGGTCTGGTTCTGAAAGTCACGTGGCTTTTATAAAGGTGACGTGTGAATTATGGTCATCACGCGTATTTCTGTGTCTAAAAGCTCCCACTCTCTGCCAGTGGTTGACTTTCGTCTCCTACCATCGCCAACCACTGCTGATAGTTACAATTCTGCCACGTCGACAACGACGGGAGAAAACTTAACTCTGAACCATTCTACGCCGTGACATTTGCATTCTTCTTCATCTCAGTTGACCTGAGCCTCAAACAACCAACATGGTTGTCACTCGCAGAACATCTGTGCCAATGCCTCCCACTTCGCGGACGAGCTCGACCACTGCTACGCCGAAAATAAACAAAGGCGAAATGGCCCACTCTCCGCTAGTTGTACATGATGTTGAGGAGACTCTTCTTAACGGAGCTGCTTCAACGGAGGGTAACCACTCTGGCCCCCAGTTCTCCGACGGCGCGCTCTTCTCTGTAAGTTTAGCTTACCAGGTCTTCTTTAGCAATCTTACTGATCTTTTGTAGGACGGATCTCCTCCAAGGAAGATCGCGAGGGATAGAGCAAAAGCAAAAACAAAGAGAAGAGAGGTGCGTCCAAGTCCTAATCCAGAATGTAATCAGGAGCTCATGTCACTCCAGAGTAAGGTGTTGCTCAGACGCAAGAAACGACCCCCGAGTTGGCTGGATCTCTTTTCTCGGATGTTTATTCTCGCGTTCCTCATTTACTCTTTGTCTGTTTGCCCAACTGCCGACAAGCAGAAATCGCCAGTCTGTCGCGCTTTGTCGGAATATCGCCGTCTTGTACTGGAACCCTACGTGATCGCTCCCGTCCAAAATCTGCTCCATCATCCCTCAGTTTCTCCGTATACAGCTCCTGTTATTGAGAAAGCCCAGCCTATACTTATCCGGTCGAAACAAGAGTGGAACTCGCGCGTCGTCCCTAAGTGGAAGGCACACGTCGTTCCACAGTGGGAGAAGCATATTGTTCCTACGTGGAATGCGCACGTTTCCCCACAATTAGCGCAACTTGGCACAAAAGTTGGCCCATACGTCCAGCGTGCATTTGACTTATACGAGAACCACGCGACTCCATATATTAAGCAGGCGCAGAGCGCAGCATACAAGGCACGACCTTATGTACTTCTCGCTGGCACAAAGACGTATGATGCATACCAAGTCTGTAAGCCCTATCTTGCTCGTTTGTACAAGGAGCTCGAGCGGGTTCCCCCGCTCGTCGTAGAATACGTGATCAATCCACTCGCCTCTGCTCGCCGCCAGTACGCCGACCCCCACGTCGAACTGCTCCTAGAAAAGATCCGGGAACTGAGCTCCGGGGCGAGGTCAAGCTCTGGTGATGATGGTTCGCCGATCTTTACTTCCACTGCCTCCAGACAGGTCGACGGAGCGGGCAAGTCTATCGAAGTAGAACTGCCAGTTGCCTCGGAGCCAATTGCTGGCAGTGAGACGCTTTCTTCCGCCGCATCCATCGTATCGGCTTCTTTATCACTCGCAACGGGCTCCCCAGAGCCTTCGCCGACGGTCATGTCATTACGCAGTCCCGAAGTAAGCGAGAGTGCAACTTTGGCGTCAGCTTCGTCAATAATATCCGCCTCTTTGATTCTTGGCGATGAAACCACGGAATCTATTCCAGGAGCAACCTACACTCCTGCGCCGGAGCCCGATCTATTATTGGGACAGAAGGCACAATCAGAATCGGAAGCAAAAGTTAACCTGCGGTCCGACAAAGTCGTAGAGAACCCCAGGGGTTCTGATACGGAAACATCTGTCTCGCCAACTGACTCCTCAAAGGATGACGAACTCGACGATTTGCTTGCAGAGCTCGGATTGGATCTGGAAGAAACGATCTCCAGTGATGCTCCACCTCCAGAGCCGTCTGTGGTAGAAGAATCTGAAGAGGAGAAAGCTGCCCGGGAAGCAAAGCGTCTAGCTGAAGTGGCAGCAAAACGTCGTGAACTGGAAGGACGTCACACGAGATGGGAAGAGAAGTTGGCTGATACGATCGAGGCGCAGAAGGTGGTATCGAAGGAAGCATTGGCTGCCATCCGACGAACAGGAGCCGCAGAACTCAAGATAAACCTGTCGATACGTGCTGGCATTGAGACGCTGAACTCCGAAGCCGAGAAGGCCCTGCGTGGTACCGATGCCTACTTCACAAAGTTGAGGACGGGAGGAAAGCCAGTCGCAGAGCAAGCTCGACTGTGGGATCGTGTTCTTGAGAAAGTCCAAGCGAAGTTCGATGAGCGCGTGCAAGATGTTGAGGAGCTTGTCAATAAGTGGTACGAAGAAGAAGTTCTCTCGAAGGAGCGGGAAGAAGTTCGTAGAATTTTGCGTCTTTTCCATTACGTCTATTGACTAAGGCGACATTTCAGATCGAGAAGGCGTCGAATGCAGTCAGAACCGTTGCTGAAGATGCACAGGCCGACATTGGACTTGATTATGCGTGGCTCGACGACGTGACTTACATGGATTGGAAGCGTTACCATGCTCTTATAGATAGTAAGTCTATCATAGTCATACCCGCTACGATATCCGCTGACAAAGTTGTTAGAACACGGGGAATTCCTTCATGAACAATTGGCACTCGCCAATGGCTCCCACACAGATCCATATCCTAACCCCGTTTATGACGCATTTGAGGACCTCCGTTCCGAAGTGCAAGATATTACTCTCGGATTTGAGACTCGTATACGTCGCATCAAACGAGAAGGCGAGCGTGCATTTGCCGAAGAACGTGCTGAACCCGAACAATCCGCGTCCAACCCCGAGGTATCGATACTACCCGTGACTGATAGTGGCAAGAAGGAGGATAAGGCATTCCAAGAGGTTGCGGATGCGATACTTGGGCGCAGTAAGGAAGAAGTCACAGCTGCGCTGGGTCGTGCAGAGGAGCAGCAACCACAGGCCATTGTTCGTGAAGAACTTTGACCATGATGTTTCGATGGCGATGTTCATCAGTTTACCTCTACTGGCACGTTCTCTTGAAGTACAACTGGGTTTCACCCTTTCTCTAGCATCAATCGAACTCCCGCTCCGTTTTCCGCTCCATCTTTGTCTTTATTCTGACTACTTAATGTTTACGATTGATTATTCATTGTCTTTATGCTCGTGATTCCGCTTCAGCCCTTTCCTCATGCTGTCTTACGGTATATTGTGTAACATACAATACATATACACAGCCTTAGTTTTCTGCTCTGCCTTTTCTTACTTACTACCTTGCTGGCTTTCTCTCGAGTCTAAAAGAAAGTACGTTTGTCTTGGGTATAATTTTAGAAGAATTGCCCAACCGAATGATGTCGAACTTTGTGAAAGGATTGTCGAGTCTCAAAGAAAGTGCAAAGCAAAGGAATTGTCCAACCAAATGATATTGGAGCTTGAAAGAGCCGTCAACTCCAAAGGAAAGTATGTTTTTCTGTATCACAGTCTCAAAGAGAATTGCCCAACTAGATGATGTCGGAGCTTACCGCGACATTATTTTTCCCACTCGTCAAAACACGACTCCGTCAATATTTCCTCGTACGCCTCTTACGTTGGTCTGAACTACCGAGTCTGAGTCTTCGATAGCTGCTGCGGAGACTGCAACTGCTACTGGACATGAACCGATATCATTTTAGCATTTCGTGCATCCTCTCTTCGCAGTTCTCATAGCGCCTGGCGATTAGTGCGGTTTCTCGAGGAGGACTCGGCAACTCGGTGTATCTGCTCCTTTCTTCTCCTTTCCGCTTAAGTCACTGTAAACCTTCAAACTCAGCATGTTACCTCCGTCATCCATGTCATATCATAGATATCCACTCTCTTTTCTGCGCTATTCTTAGGTCATGTGTTGAAGTTTCACCTCTGAACTTTTCATTCACCTTACACCACATGTCCTGCAAGATCGCGCCGGCCAAACGCCTTCATTTCTGACTATGGCTTTCCGAGTTCGGAAGTTTGCCCATTGGTGCACACTTAGCTTAGGACAGGCATCGAAGATCTTGCACTGCTTTTTCGCCCCATTTTGTGTCTCTTGTTCCTCGATTGGGGGCGCCGACGGGGAGAACTATTCCTGACCAACAGATTCCGGTGACTGTCACTTATTTACGGTGTTAATCTTCTCGTCAAAAATAGATCACATTGATTTGATGCATATCTCGTAATTCACACTGTGTCTATCTGGTTGCTTTCGGGAACAAACCTCCGTTGAATAACCTCGCGTGTTATCGTGCAGCATGATGGACAGTATCATTCAACTGCATTCTGCAGGAGTGGAAACGAACAGGTTGGGGAGCGCTCACGCAGGTTTTGTCTATAAGATGGCTCCGGCCAAGCGATAATCGATATTCCGTGCAGTCTCTCATCTTACCTGCCTCACCACGAGTGCTGGTTCTATGATGTTTACTTCCAACTGGTCGCCGCTTAACCTAAAGCCAATACTCTCAGACCTTAGCTTCGGCGATGGTGAATCGCACGGCAAGATATCTTCTTTCGCAGTTGCTGGAATATTCGTTCTCCTTGCATCACTCGTCCAGTATGTGAGGACGAAGCAGCCTTCGGTACGATCAAGTTCTGTAATGCACCACATTTACGCTAACAGGCATGCAGGTTGATGTGCCGGTGGAGGGCTCTTCTGGAGGTCTCTCCGCATATCTATACGCGTATGAGTTCATCGGGAATGCGAAATCCATTCTAGGAGATGCTTATTACAAGGTCAGTCTTTCCGACGACTCGTTAAGTATTGCCGTTGCTAAGTCCGCTGCATATAGTACGGTCGAGGTACATTCAAGATCCCCGGCGTGGAGCGGTACACGGTGGTACTGAACAGACGTGATCTCATCGAAGAAGTAACGAAAGCCTCCGATGAGAAAGTCTCATTTAACGAGGCATCTGCCGACGTCCGTCCTTATTTCAATCTGTTTATTTACTCTTTCTTAGTTTTCTTTCCCTTCCAGTTGTTTATATCCAAATGGACGTTTGGAGAAAACATAATAAAGAGCCATTATCATATACCCATCATTCGCAATCGGTTGACTCGCCTCTTGCCAAGCGTATTCGATGACGTTATGGACGAGATCGAACATGCATTTAATGACCTTATTCCCGCCGCGGTTGAGAATGGTGAGCGACTTTTATAACGTCAGATTCTTCTCGTCGTGCTCATTATCATCAAGAATGGGTCGCTATACCCACTCTGGATACTGCGAGAAATGTTGTTTGCAGAACAAGTAATAGGATTTTCGTGGGCCTTCCTCTCTGTCAGTGATACTCTCTTATAATTTCGTTCTCATCACGACTTGAACTAACCTTTGGTATTATAGGCAGGGATCCTGATTACATTGATCTGAACATCAACCATACGATCGATATCATGAAGACGGTGTTTACGCTCATCAGAGTTCCAGAAATCCTGCGTCCGTAAGTGTAATTAAACCCTGATGTAACGAAAACCGATGCTTATTTCACCTTAGCATCGTCAGCCCTTTAGTGAGCACCGCACCACGAAATATACGCCGAGGGATGAGGCTTCTTGGCCCGATACTGGAGGAGAGGTTTCGTCTGTATGAGGAGAATGGAGATGATTGGCCTGGAAAGCCTGTATGTCAAGATGACACTTCGCACCTAACGAGATCTGAAACTTTACAAAAAGGTTGACATGATTTCGTGGCTTCTTGACGATGCTCCTGAAGACGAGAGACGGAGCGTACGCGAACTGACGAAGAGGATGCTCGCCATTAATTGGGCAGCTATCCATACTTCATCAAATGTGAGGACCATACTAATTGACAAACTTTTGGTATTCTGAATTCTATCGTTGATACCAGAGCTTTACACACGCCTTGTTCCACTTAGTTGCGGAACCCGAATACATTGAACCCATTCGCGAGGAGGTCGAGAGCGTGATAAAAGAAAATGGCTGGACGAAGGTTGCGATGACTAAGATGTGGAAGCTCGACAGCTTCATGAAAGAAAGCCAGCGAATGAACGGTATTAATCTGGGTGAGCGACTTCACTCACCGCACGAACGTTTTAATTGTACTTATGAACCATAAAGTGTCATTGAATCGCAAGGTTATGTCGGACTATACGTTGTCGGATGGAACTTTCCTGCCGAAAGGCACATTCCTGAACGCAAACCTCAGAGGCCTTCATTTCGATGAATCCAATTATCCGAATCCAGATAAGTTTGATGGCTTCCGGTTCTCAAGGATGCGCGGTGAGAGCCTGGAAGAGAGCGCAAAGCACCAAATGGCTAACACCGCCGCCGATTATTTGGCTTTTGGACATGGTCGCCATGCTTGGTACGTTGAACAATCTTATAGCGAAGACATTATCTGCTTACCCACTTACCTGGATTTTTCAGCCCCGGCCGATTCTTTGCGGTGAACGAGCTGAAGGCCATGATGGCGTATTTACTCATGAACTACGACATAAAGGCAGAAGTAGAGGGCGTGAGGCCGGAGAACGTCTATCATGCCACACGACTGAACCCGAATCCGACGGCTAAAGTGCTGCTGAGAAAGCGAGCACGAGCTTAAATGAGAAGGCCTTCGCATTCCTCCACCCGAGAATATCGGTTTATGCAAGGCTGGTCCACTTTAGTGTACATGATGAAGCCCGTATTTATCACAAAAGAATGACAAATAAGTTTATATTTGCTTCAGAAGTGAAAATACTCCACGATATCGATGAATTCAACGTGCAAAGTGTAATTGTCACGCGTGACCTTCCCGACTCTGAGCCTCGAGCCTCATCCGTCCGAAGAACGACATCTGGCAGAGCGAGCAAACAAATGCCTTCCCGGAAAGGAATTTTCATTGTGATAATTGATAATACATCATGTCATGGGCGACTTGGATAGACGGTACGTAATGGGGTCTGAGTCCCAACTCAAGCTTTTCCCTGCAGTATCATTATAAGCTTCACCGATCACGGACTGCGACCTGTGCGAGGCCACTCAGGCATTCCTGTGATTCACTTATGATGCAGTCGGTATCTATTAAGACTGATCTCGTAGGTAAAGCGTCGTGGAGGAGCATCAGCAATGGTAATAACTAAGGTTCGTGGAGTAGGTGGTCTTATGTTCCATCCAGGCAATCCTGCTCCATGCGTTTAACAGCTCAGCTTCTAAAAGAGATAAACAAGGGCATTGCTGAATCTTATCTGCAAGCAATCGATACTGCATCGATGCATAACATCATCAGGGATAGTCGAACTGGCACGGTTGACTGGTCACGCAAACCGGTTGAAGGTTAAGAATGATATGATCTACGCCAATATTGTACAATACAGCACCTATATTGCAACCCTTGCTCTATCGGCGCTCTACATATATCGCCGATGGGATTCCTCTAGGTTGTCGCCCCCTGAATGCGGCTTTCGATCCGTGCCATATATCTTCGTCAACTTCGATCCAAAAGCAACGGCCTTGGTAGAACGTAGCGACTGTCCGAGCATGCTTTTCTTGTTCATCAGGTGGGCTCACTCCGATACCCGCGATGCCTACCTATCTCGTATCACGTTCTCGGCATTATCGTTTCCTATGGCAGGCTTTCTCCAACTCGTAATCTATCTGACACTGACTCTCATGCTATTAATGTCAGCGAGTACTTCTCTTCTACTTCCATACCTTCCTTTACATTGGACAGAGTTCAGCGGTGCTTGCATTGTTTGGGTGTGAAGCGGACGCAGCGTCTAGCTCCGCTGGAGTCTCTCACGGAGTCCGTCTGATAAACAAGACCCGACTGGAAATAAACGCTCCTCCCACTGACCTTCAACACCCATCTTGTCCCTTGGTTGGCGCCACCTTTAGAGCGTGGAAATGCAAAACTCTTCAAGCTGGGGCTCTGTCTTGCTAGAGACGTTTCTAGCCGACGCAACCGGCGAAGGAGAACTTGGCCCTTATTTCTCCCTCGCTCTTGCTGGTATATGCATCGCGCTTGTTTCAATTGTCCGACAAATCGCTATCACCAGGAAACTCCCCGTATGTATATGAATATTAATGGGAGGCTTTAACTGAGAGTCCTCTAGTTTTATGTACCTCTCGAAGCACCTTCCGGAACAATCCTCTTCTACACCGGCGCTTACGAGTTTCTCAAAAATACGAAGTCCATCCTGAGGCAGGCTTACAAAAAGGTATGCAAAGGGTCGCCCCTTCTAGATTTCCCACTTTTTCTAACTAGAGAGTACGAATACGCGTAGTATGGACAAGCGACATTCAGGGTTCCGGAACTGGACCATTACACCGTGGTCATCAATAAACCAGAACTTGTTGATGAAATCAAAAGGGCTTCTGACGATACATTCTCCATCGCAGAAGCCTCTGTCGAGGTTTGGGTTGATCCCACACGCTGCCAAATATACTCCACCTATCTGATTGTCTTTCAAGACTCTTGCTGCTCGTTGGACATCCGGGGAGAACGTCTTCAGGGAACCGTATCATGTGCATATAATTCAGAACCAGTTGACGCGCTCCCTCAATGCCTCTTTCGAGAACATTAGAGATGAAATAGCAGAAGCATTTAATGATCTTATTCCCGCAAGAACTGATGGTGAGTTCGGTATCAAGACTGGCAGCGAAAGACTGTTGGTTGAATGAAAATTTGGAATATCGCAGAGTGGGTCGCCTTCCCCGCTTTGCAGACCATAAGGAATATTGTTTGCAGGACGAGTAACAGGATCTTCGTTGGGCTTCCCCTTTGTGAGTCTCGAGATCTTGGCCGTAAACGTTCGTAAGATGGTTACACTGCGAAACAGGCAGAGACCCAGACTATATTGATCTGAACATTAATTTCACAATTGATGTTATCTACAACCTGTATACGATCCGCAAGTTTCCTAGCATACTGCGTCCGTAAGTATCTTCTTACTTTTCTATCCTGCTGATCGTTTACTATTTCACGAATTCAGGATAGTCGGAAACCTCGTTTCCTCTTTACCCAGAAACTTACGAAGAGGCATGAAACATCTGCGGCCTCTTTTCGAGGAGAGATTACGTCTGTATGAAGAGAATATAAACGATTGGCCAGCCAAGCCAGTAAGATATATTTATCCTTCCCCTTTGCTTTTTTCATCATCGGGAAATTGGCTATTGTCAGAATGACATGATCTCTTGGATTATCGATGGGGCATCCGAACAAGAGAGGACAAGCATCAAAGAACTTACGAGGAGGATGCTGTTCGTCAATTTCGCGGCCATTCACACGTCGTCCAACGTGAGTTATCTCCGCTTTAAAGTCGTTACCTTATTGATATTCATGCGTACTAAACATAATTTATAGAGCTTCACGCACGCTCTCTTCCATTTGGCCACGGAACCGCATTATATTGCACCCTTACGCGAAGAGGTTGCGACCGTCATTAAAGAAGAAGGTTGGACAAAGGTCGCGATGACGAAAATGTGGAAACTCGACAGCTTCTTGAAGGAAAGCATACGTATCAATGGAATATTTACGCGTACGTATGTTAATCTTCCTTGATCCATTCATCGAGTACCTATTAAATTTTCTCTAGTTACTCTAAATCGAAAGGTCATGAGGGACTATACGATGTCAGACGGAACGTTCCTGCCCGCAGGTACATTCATTGCGGCCAACATCGCAGCACAACATAGTGACGATGCGCATTATCCTGATGCGGACAAATTTGACGGCTTCCGGTTCTCGAAAATGCGTGAGCAGAGTGTGGAAGAGAGCGTGAAGCACCAAACGGTCAACACTGCTTCGGACTATCTCGCGTTTGGTCACGGTCGTCATGCATGGTATGTTGCAATTTGCTTTGATGCTATCTCGTGACTGTGGTCTGATTCTGCTTGTAGCCCGGGTCGTTTCTTTGCAGTCAACGAGCTGAAGGCTATGATGGCATACTTACTTATGAATTACGACGTTAAGTCAGAGGTCGAGGGGGTGAGACCAGAGAATGTATACATGGGGACTCGTCTCATACCGAACCCGACGGCGAAAGTACTGATCAAGAAGCGAGCTAACATCTGAGAGTAAGCTCTTCTATCTATTGGAATCATCAGATCCGAGGCAGGCTTTTAACCGACATAATTTTTAGAGAACTAGATATCCAGAAGTTCGGGGTGCTCTTATGATCTTCTTTTCTTCTCTTATTTTCCGGCGTTATTTGTGACTATCAACGCAAGCGAAGACTGAGACTTGGTTCAAGCTAAACACTGTTATAAAAGTTTGAGTGCTTTAGATAACGCTGCAATGAAAAGCGCACTAGAAATGCATACAAGGTGCAGGTGAAAACCCAGAGCGGAATCACTTGAAGTTAAAACTACGCCCGTATCAAGAAATAATAATTGTGAATAGTAAAGTTTTCGTCGAGGCGGAGTTTCAATTGGACACGCTACAGTCATGCGATGATCACGTGCATGACCTTAAAGTATTTGTAGTAACTTCACTTACCTTTTCCCAACGTCCTCATCTTCGGATACTACTCCTTCACGGACGAGGAAGTTCTTTTTGAATGCTCAAGTAACCTCAAACTCCCAGAGGTTAACCGATGCCACCGAGATCTTGTGCTCTCTGCCACAAAGCGAAGGCAATTTTGAAGCGTCCGAAAACCGGACAACAAATTTGCAAAGAATGCTTCTTCTACGTGTTTGAAACCGAAGTTCATAACACAATCACGGATGCAAAGCTATTCGATCCAGGAGACCGGGTAGCGATTGGTGCATCCGGAGGAAAAGGTACGCGTCGGTTCTCAGTGAGTCAAACGCCAATTTGTCATGAACTGATTGACGAACATCAGTTCAGATTCGACGGTTCTCGCGTATGTCATGAAGACGCTGAACGAGCGATACAACTACGGGATCGACTTGTTTCTCCTCTCTATCGACGAAGGCATTACCGGATACCGAGATGATTCGCTCGAGGTACGCCTTCCCTTCCGATCAACGTAGATCATGCCTTCAATCTGGCTGTTTCAGACTGTCAAACGGAACCAGGAGCAATATTCCATGCCACTGAAAATTTTGTCTTACGATGAGTTATATGGATGGACGATGGACTCGATCGTTCAAAAGGTTGGCAGGAAGAATAATTGTACATTTTGTGGCGTCTTCCGACGACAGGCTCTTGATCGTGGTGCTACTATGCTTCAGGTCGACCATATTGTCACCGGGCATAATGCTGATGATATTGCAGAGACGGTATTGATGAATAGTGAGTATCTTCTTTCTTTGATATGTTTCTTTCATTTAGCAATTTTTTGTCAGTAATGCGTGGAGATATCGCACGTCTTGGCCGATGCACACTGATCTGCACGCAAGGCGAAGACACGATCAGAAGATCGAAGCCCTTCAAATATACATACGAGAAGGAGATCGTGATGTACGTTTCACATGGTTACGTTTCGAATTTTACTTCGCCCTGAATTTGTCTTGTAGGTACGCTTACTTCAAGCGACTTGATTACTTCTCCACTGAATGCATATATTCTCCGGATGCGTATCGAGGTCATGCGCGAGCCTTTCTGAAAGATCTCGAGGCTGCACGACCGAGTGCCATCATCGATATCATTCATTCCGGAGAAGCGTTTGAGGTCCGAGAGGAAGTACGAAAGGGTCAGAAGATTCAACGTGGGTGAATTTTTCCATCTTCTCACCTTGAATATGTTTGAGCTCGTGCATTACTGGCCTTTAGGGACCTGTCAGAGGTGCGGATACATGTCCTCGAATACATTGTGTAAGGCGTGTACACTCTTGGAGGGACTGGAACGTGGAATTGCAGAGGCTGGACTTGTGAGTTGCTTCTTGATGACTTGACCGAAACACTCGCTCATGTACCTATGTTTCCAGACCGACAGAGGGAAGCGAAGACTTGATGAGGCAGGTCCTGCGCCTTCGGACATTCGCAAGATTCCGTTCTTTGAAATGTCCCAGGCTGCAGGGCCGGGAAGACCGGCTGTGGAGGTCGACTCTGAACCTTCAGGTGCACGTAGTTAACACGCACGCGGTCGTTGCATCGTAATTTATCCGCAATCACATACACCTGTCTACGAACAAGGAACAAAGGGTGATAGAGGGAAGAATTAAAGATCGGAAATTGAATGATCCAATTAAAAGTAAAAGAGTGAGTTATTTGACAATATACGCCTACGTACATACAGCTTTTACAGTCATTAAGTTTCGTTAAGGTGTCATGTTGAACGGATCAAGCAAGGAAGGTCGAAAGTTGTTCAATCTAATGTAACGAAAGCAAGACAGAGCAAACAACAAAGCACGGGAGAGCATTTGTCCTGATGCTACATCACCAGTATATCCATAAATTTTAAGATACCATCATCCATCTGAGACAAATGAAATTTGATTTAGCTACTGTCTCTCCGGGCCAGGAATAACCTATGAAGCCACCTACCACGATTCCTATGATACGTTCTTCGTCGAGAGCCGCGGTATCCCAGTCTAACATGAACTCTGATTGTGTCAGACGGTACGGTAATGTTGAAAGGAACTGGCGATTAAATAGAATCTTGTTCTGGACGATCTTCCTGTCCGCGACGATTCGACTGGGACGGACAGGCCACTGTGATCTCTGTGCCTCCGACTCTACTTCCCGTCCAAGCCGAGTGCCATAACATTCCTCGACAGGATCAATAGAAGTCCTAATGTTAGGTTCGAACATTGACACTCCGCGTCGCTCATTGCGAAGGTTGAAGTCGTATAGCGTAATGTCCGAGAAAGGAAGTTCGCGGTGTTCGAGGACGCTCGTCATTCCTAGGAAACGAGATCCACAGACGCAGTTCAGCATGAAGTCAGGTGGGGCCCGTTCTATATCCCATCGCGAGAAGTGTATCCAACTTTCGCTGTGGCAATGCGGATGACGCTTCGAGCGGGTGTTATTCAAGAAGCGATCGTTGATGCTCCAGCATTTTGGTGGAGGAGACGGGTCTGAAGGGAGTAGATGCAAAGCTTGAGTGAAGAATCTTCTCGGAATGGCGAAGCTTTGTCGAACGGTCCATGCTTCGTCTTCGTCAGGAGCTCCCTCTTTCCCTGGAGGCGGGGAAAAATAATCCAGTCGAACGACGACGATCGCATCGTCCGGATCTACGGGGAACGGAGGCTCGATGCGCTCCTCCAGGTTTGTATATTGTCCATGAAGGGAGGGAGATGGTTCTGAACACATGTTGATATGCCGCAACCCTGGATTGCGTCTCGCTTCCGGAAGGACAAAGGTATAAGCATGAGTTAAGGAGTCCGGGTTATCGTTGAATCGGAATAGATTTAGATGACCGTGGAACGTGGACGAAATGAGCACGGAATCGAGAGTGATAAAGCAGAAGCTCTCCCAGTATTCTTCGACTTCGAATGAGTTCATATGCTGTACAATATGAATGGATTAGTGATAGTACGCCGTAAAAGCGGAGCTCTTACCACTTTGCATGCACCTGTAGTCCAATCCCAAAGGTAAAACACGTCGAATGTCTTTCTTCGACAGAAATGGTCGAGATTTCGCCTAAGCAAGACACCGACGTGATTGCCACAAACGTGTACTGTCGTTGAAAATTCAGTCTCCAGCTGTGCGAAGAAGCGTGAGGATACGACGCTTTTGGAAGCATCAGGGTGTTTCTCGGCCGTTGTGATCGAGATAGGGTGAAGTTGACACTCAATTGTATAACCTCTGTTTGTCCTATGATGATAGTAATTCGTCAATATTCCATCTGGTTGGATGAGAAAAACATACTTGAAGTAATATAGCGCAACGCCTATGAAGAGATCGCGTGCGGCATTGATAGCCATATCATGGATTTCGTGCTCAAGAACTAACAAGTTTGTCGCATTTGCTCGGAGATTCCGACGAGATGGTAATTCTATCCATACGACCATGGTACATGGATCTTCTGTCTCTTCGTCCGAATCGTAGGGATCGACATCCAAGACACAGAACACACGCCCGTCCGAGAATTTTGCAAACGTAACGTTTTCAGGAAATTCTACACGAATTCTATGTTTCCAGTGCAAATTCGCCCATGCGACGTTGATCTCCTGGAGCTCTTGAAGCTTTTGGATTGATGTCCCAGGATACGCAGGGTTTATCCTTCGAGCTGAAGCGCCAAGGTCGATGATAAGCTTCAAAGCCGGACTTGAGTCTATAAGTTTGAGAAGATGTTTGCAGACGCATCGGCACCGAACGATATCCCGAAAATAAGCACGAAATAAAACTATTAGTTGGACTTCGGCAGGTAGGTTAAGGAATGCTGCTGGCATCCTCGACTCAAGCTCGAGGATGCTTAATTGATGAGAAGACGAGTGGGGATGGTCGTGAAAAGTAAGTTCATCAAAGGCCGTTGCATTTCGCTTGATTGTAAATGAGTTGTAATGAAATTTGAAGAAGCTTATTGTTGCCTAAATAAGGAACAATAATCTGTTTCTCAGATACCCGGAGACTCCGCTGATTGTGCGTCTCTAAGAATATATTAGATTTAATTGCGAGTCTGCCTGTATATAAGTATCGTGTACTTTTGCAGAAGTCTATCGAGCATGCTGAACAGAAATAGTCATAAAGTCGCGTGCACAAACTACCTCGCCTCCAAATTCCTTCTCCGCAAGTCCGCGAATCGTATCCATGACCACCTTCGACTCCTCGTTGACGTCGTCGTCACCTTTGTATCGCGCACTAAAGTGATTCAGCACCAGCCTTCGAACACCAGCTGCACGAGCGAAACGACCAGCCATTTGGGGCGTCGAATGACCCCGACTGCGAGTGCGTTCTTCAACATTCTCTTCCGTGTCCTCATCTCGTGTTAAAGAGTCGAGTCCGGGCAGATAGGCGTTTGTTGCTTCGTGAATAAGAAGATCTGCTCCAGTTGCGAGAGGAAGAACTGGTGATGGGTCATGGGTATCGCCTAATATTACGAGTTTTCGGCCTGGCCGGCGAGAAACTCCCTCCAGAACAGTCCCGTCTTCCAGAGTAATGGTTTCTCCACGTTGTAGTCGGGCCAAATATGACATCGGCGCCTTATTGCGTTTTATGTGCGGGACGTATTTTGTGGGGTCCATCTTCTCGGGTAATGGTGCTTCTTCCATGACATACCCTACACAAGAAATAGAGTGTTCGATGGGTGCAGCAGACACGGATACCAGGTCATCAGCGTAAATGTCATGCCAGACACCTTTCCCCCGTTCTACACCTTCTTCTTGTGTTTGCAGTAGGTTCTTTCCTGGTAATTCACAGTGATGTGGCCTGAGGTTTGTGAAGTCTCCATCCTCTCGCTGGAATGGGAACCGTAGTTCGTGTACGACGTATCGACCTTGAAGTGTTGTGCGAGTGTAATATAGGACACTTCGAATATACGCGCGGGTCCCAATAGGCCCATATATCTCAAGAGGCTAGGGTGGAATCTAAGCTAAGTATTGATGTGGTAGCACATAGTGATCTGTGTTTTACGCACTTCTATTTCCTCAGAATCCGGAGGTTGTAGTCTTGGGTCCGCAATACCCTCAATCATCCCTCCGCCACCATTCATACAACCTGCCATTAGAGGAGCAATACCGAATATGTGGTCACCTTCACGAATAAGCAGACTGTTAGCAAGATTCGTAGAGATCATACGTGAATGCTCACCGTGGGTATGAGTAATGAATATCTTCTTAATCTTGCCCATCCTCAATGAGCTCTCCTGTAACCGCCTCTGAGTCGATTCTCCGCAATCAAACAGCCACAAGTCGCCACGGCCTCCAAGATGTATGGCCAACGCTGATTGATTGCGCGTTGAAGACGGCACGGCGGAAGCTGTCCCAAGAAAAGTGACGTCGATAGACGAAAAAGTTGCGGACTGCGCTGCGGTTCTGGTTCGTGTAGGAGGCATAGTACGACGAGGGAGGAAATTATGTACAAGGGAGGGCGGGCAAGTATTACTGGTTAGGCCAGAATGGGGATGGTGGATGCGACTGAAGAGACGCGTGAGTTTAGGTGAGTGCTGCAAGGAGAAACGAGTCAAGGCGAACATGCAAAACTCGGCAGTCTACTGGTTGAGTCACAAGACTCAACGATTAAGATAAGTGAAGGTAATTCGAAAAAGCAGATCTGAAAATGATGCGAGAACCAATCAACGAAATAGTCAAAACCTAGATCGTGAAGGATGCCTTCAAGAATTACAGAGCGGGACTACCAAGCAGTCGGTAAGGGAAAAAAAAAAAACGGTCATGTGATCACAACACTTCCTCTGGCGAGTTGCACTGAAAAGTTTCGACAACGTTGGGATAGTACAATAAGGAACAATGTGCAATGCGTCTATACATCGCCGAATGCATGCTCATCACCTGCGTCTACTACATCTACGATACCCTCCTTACTATCGCGTTGAACGTCAGCATCATGAGTATCATCAACTTCACCGTCTGCATCGGCATCACGACTGAACATGTAGTTCGGGTCGACAACCTCCGCACGTGCTTCGTCGCGTTCTTCCAGCTCTTCAGAAGTGAACGGTGCCAGAGAGAGATTGATTGCATCCCATTTGTCCGAATATGTATCCCATTGCTGTGAGAGAAAGAAATCGTTAACAGACCTCCGCAGCTATTAAAAAGTGGACGTACGACAGCTCGCCGTTTCTTGAGCATGATTTTTCGTTCGACATTCTTGTAGTATGCTCCTTTCTTCCTTTGACTCTTCACGTCTTCCTCAGGTTTGACGCCCTCGCCATCGTCAAGGACGAGCAAGAACTCGTTCGAAATGTCTTCCTCAATCTTTACGGTCTCGTAATCCCGTATGAAGGAAAATATAGTTTCCTATAGGTGTTTCAGTCTCGACTGAAGATGTAAACCGGATGCAGACAGATTACCTCGGCATTTTCTCCGCTTCGTCGCATCTCGACAAAATTCTCTGCTGCCTCGTCTTCCCTGGGCAGAAAGTAAGCTAGGAAATGATCCCCGTCCGCCTCCATAGGTCGTAATATACCACACTCCAGTCTTAGATCAGGAACCTGCTCGAATATCAGTGAAGCACGGTATAATATACGCGAAAGATGTCGACGTACATCTGGTGCACGGTCTCCCGGTCGTTCGGAAAATCTGAACAAATCATATGCATTCGCCCAGATCTCAGCGTCAGGAAGTAGCTCATATGATTCGACAGCTGTAACGCCTGGTTTGTTCGGGTGCTTGAGCTTTGATAAGTCAAGGTCTTCTCCGGCGGACTTGAAAGACTTCTCGATATCTCGTAACTGAGCGTCTCGAGAGATGTCGACTGCTGCCAAATCGTCGGCCGTGGTACGGCGCCTACAGAGAGGTCAGAGATGTACATGGATTGGAGCAGATGGGAGTATACGTTTCGTAAGTCGCTGTAGGAGTTCTATTTACGGAGCTGCTGATGTATTCCGTCTTTCGAAGCCAAGAGACCTGAGGAGTTGGAGGCGTGCCTGAGGAATAAGTACCATTTGTTGCGGACATAGGCGCATCCACAAGCATGAAGGCATCTTTTGGGTCTATTGGTGGGAGCATTTCAGGATCCGGATTGATTTCTGTTCATCGTGGAGAGACGTGAGGAAAGCTCAAAGAGACAAGAATGACCCGGACGTACGTGAATCATCTGCGCCCTCCTCCCACAAGCATTCATAGTAGCTCAAATCCAGCGGCATACCAAGTTCTGCATCCACTACCATAGGTAGTGGCGTCTCGCTTGCCAACGAAGCGGTGAAGTCTGGTGCTGCATAGCGCGACGGGTTTGTCGGAATGTTAACGAGCTTGGGCGGGGTTGGCGGAGGAGGAAGTGGGTTTTGGAACCGGACTTTGAAGAGAAGGTCAAGTTTGCTGTGCAAATAGCAAGGTCAGTACAAAGACGAGAAGAATTCATCAGCTAATACCTTTTTTTAACGGACATGGCTGGTTGTTTATAAGTACTGCAACTGTAACTAAGTGTTGAGGGTGTGACTTTCACTTTGTGGTTAGACGCGAGATCCACGTGATCAATAAATAGCAAAATGATGTTACTTTTATCTGATAAAGGAGGTCCCCATAAGTAAATTCTGAATGGAATAACTAAGGAATTACTCATGAGAACCGCAGTTAGCGCGCGAAATGGCAACTGTTTCAAGTTCATTTCTTTCCATCACCTTCCGCCATCCATAGACCTACCATCACGACTATGACTGAGCCAGTAATCACTGAGGCGCCGACCACTATCACTGAGGAAGTGCCTGCGGCAACGAAGACGGCTGAACCAGCGGAGTCAACGACGCCGGCGCCCGAGGTTGAAGAGCCACAGAACGCACTCACAAAGAAGTTCACCGACGCTGAGTGGAAGGCGCTCAAGGAGTTCAGAGTACGCATCTATGTTTCTTCAGGTTCATTACACGTCTAACATCCCTTTGCATACTGTAGACGACACTTCCTAGCGTTGTAGAGGAAGTCTACAAGTCTGAGAAGCCAGAGACTGTTAAACTTTGGGGTGTCACAATCGATCCTAAGGGCATGCCAGATGCACGCGCCAGTGTCGTTCTCATGAAGTTCTTACGAGCAAGGTAAGAGCCAAGACAGTGTCATTAGTATCGGTCGAAGTCGCATTTTTCATCTGTAAACCATTCCAGGGCCTTGAACATTGAAGAGGCCAGGACCATGCTCGTCAAAACTCTGAATTGGCGTCTTGAATTTAAGACTGATGAGATTCTCAAGGAGGAGTTCCCTCAGGATGTATTCGGAAACATCGGTCATATTTACGGGAAGGACAAGGATGGTCGGCCTATTACGTGCGCATTAATTCTTTCTTACCTCTTTTTTTCCGTCTCTAACAGTCAGCGTCCATTGTAGCTACAACCTGTATGGTGGCAATCAGGACTTGAAGGCGGTATTCGGGGATGTAGATCGCTTCATTAGGTGTGTTCTTTATCCCTTTCCTCGTCCACTAGCATCAATGCTTTCGTAGGTGGCGCATTGCTTTGATGGAGAAAGGAATCGCCCTCATGGACTTTGAGAACATTGACCAGATGATCCAGATTCACGGTTTGTCATTGTCCATGTCGTCCCCAAGGAATCCTTGTAGCCTGAATGTCACATTAGATTACGAGGGTGTCACCTTGAGTAGCCGCGATGCTAATTCGAAGAAGGCTGCGTCTACTGCTTCGACCATGTTCCAGGATTACTATCCGGAATTCCTGGTAGGTTTCGCGATCATTCTATTTCAAATCCAAGTTCCCAACGGCGAGGCTATAGTATAAGAAGTTCTTCGTCAATGTTCCTGCGATCTTCACTTGGATATTCTGGTATGTCTCATCCTGAGTAGCATCATTTGATTGTTTTGCTGAAGTCGGCTTCTCAGGCTTTTCAAACCAATAATCTCAGCGCAGACGCTAGCGAAGATGAGCGTCGTCGGTACTGGTCCGAAGGTAATTGGGAAAGAACTTCTAACGGTCATAGATGTTAAGGAGCTTCCTAAGCGATATGGAGGAGAGGCAGAGGCTTTCTGAGGTTCCTCCCCCATTACGTCTACTATGCTCTGACCTTATTTCACTCACTCTCTGTATGATGTATGAAGCGACGACTTGGTATTGATCTGTGGTTCTCTTCGGCTTGATTCTTTCTTTGCCATCCCCTTGCATTTTCTCCTTATATGCTAGATATCACTTTATGTATTCTGTTGTTTGGAGTTGATTAAATTGATTCACCGTCCAAGAATTTCCGGGCCATGATGATAAGTATTTATAAACGTCTGAGCAACGCGTTTGAAACGGAAACAAATACACTTCCATGTCCGACGTGGAGTTCACCATCCCCCGGAAATATTCATTGCGCCGCCAATGGCTCGTAATTGACAGATCCGACTCGATATGAAAGTTCCTCTGGATATGAAAGTAGGTTAACAATATATACACATGTATTCAAGCACCGAGAACGAAACTGTCTAAACGATACACTGGAGGCGAATAAATATGTAATGTACAAGAACAGTTGTCACTAATTCGGCAGCTGACAAGAAAGGCGGGAATGTCATAGTGCTACATTAAACCGTCAGCATTAGAGTGGTTAGAAGTCTGAATCATCTTCGTCCTATATCCGATCACGATTGATGAGCCCAAAAGCAAGGCGACGAGGACAAAACATTTGACTTACCGAGAACTCCGGCATTTCTTCCCCCTCTTCATCAAGGAAGCCCCACGGGACGTCATATACGACCAAACTAATAAGTTTCCGTCAGTCAGCAAGCTGTTGTTGAATGAACTCCGATGGACTTACTCTTCTTCCTCCTCGTCGTTGGTTGGGTCGGGACTTTGGCGCCTCCTACCAGCGCGCTTCTTGATTTCCTTTATCTGATACATTGGAACGAAGATAGGTTCCGACGCAGAAGCATGTTGGAACATTCCAGTGACGCCACTGGCTACCCAGGTTGGACCGTGTCCTTTTCCAGACGGGTCTGCTGGAGATGAGCTGCCTGGACCGTCTTGGTTTAGGTTGACGCTGATTGTTTCTCTGCCTGGGATTTCGGGATCAGCATACCGAACAACGTAGGAGTGCATCTATGAAGTTGCTCACTCTTGTCGGATAGATAGAATGCATATGCGGAAGCCCTATAGACGTGCGTTACCAGAAGCTTTCCGTTTCCCCAATCGGTATTCCTGAGGTCCTCTTGCATTTCACCCGAGAGGCGTATGACTTGCGCTCCATGCACGAGTGCGACGGCTCCACGTGAACTACTGAATATCCATTGTCCTTGAAGCATTTGTTTTTCCCCCTCGCCTTTGGACCTAGACGCACGGCATTAGAAATGGCCAAGAATTCTTTCGGAAGCTCAGTAGTATTTACACTTGATAATCAGGAGTACCGCTGAGTTTCTTCACGTTGTTAGAGTGTAGCATATAGTTATCGACTAGAGGTCCGTATTCGAGCGGATGCTTTGCTGCAATATCTGCCACTTCGGGCACCGAGTATACGTTTCCTTCGCGTATAAATGCTCCGGACTCTATGTCGACTGTGCCATAGTCGCCCGCCTGGAACGTTCATTAGATTAGACGCGCAGGGGCGACGATAGCCAGTAATATTCACCTCTATGGGAACAGCTGGGTCCCAGTTCATCCACCTGGACGTAACTATCTTAAACAAGTCGATGAACTTCCGGGACGCTTGTTTCCTCTGTAACATGGGCATTTTTGCCTGCTGGAACAGGTCAGAGGGTGTCGATGAGGTTCAAGGGAGAAGCGATGTGTGTTGGTGAGAGATGCATATGGAGCGTGCTTTTATATAGCCAAGTTTGATTGACGCTCACTTCCTAGGACTGACTTTTATTTGAATGCTTTAGTTCGGGCGATGAACCTAGATCTATAGACGCTCTTACTGCATCCGACTCGATGAAGGGAGTAATTCAAAGATAATGTACCCTTGCGATGCCTTCGGAGAATCTTCAAAGGCTGTGAGTGGTTCTATCACCTTCTCGTACTAGTTTTGAAATCCCTAAACACACAGACATCCATGTTTGAACAAGAAAGCGGTGTAATACAGTGCAAGTACGACATTAGCACGTCGTGGTTGAGCTTATTCAAAGCAACTCACGCTCCGGAAGGATATTGAATCACAGCCAGAAGAAGACACGCTATTAAGAGAATGCGGACGAGTACACTGCATTTGATTTGAATCAGCAACTGAAGGTTCATTTCCTTCCGTGCCCAATGAAGTTTACCAGACGAGTATTGCAGTGCAATTCACGCTATGTCAGATCCTGAGATAAGACGCCGCAAGCATTTGTTCATTCACAGCCAGAGTACTGCACTGGATCGTGTTGTGGACATAGTGGTTCGGTTCAAATTAATTACTCGATTAATTTGTATTGTATTGTATGTCCGTGAGAAAATCATGGGAGTGAGAAACTATTTAGGTCACACATGTGACAGTCACTCCTCATAAATATCTCTATCTCCCATCTCTTCAGCAGCCAGTGCTCTGAGTCGACCATGACCGGCGCTGTCACTGTTGCTTCTTTCCATCGCACACTGGGCATGTCTTTCTTTTCTCGAAACAAAGGTCAGAGGCGGGAATTGCGCATTCGGTGTTGTTCAAGTGCCCTTTCAGCGCCTAATGCTGCGTTTAGACCTCGTACCGACTGAATTTTGCCGGGGATCGTTGACTTTTGTATCTCTTTATTATGCGGTTCGAGGAGAGATGATAGACTTGCAAGAGGATGGGCCCCTTGCCATTATATATTTTGCTTAGACAGTCACCATCATCATCATATCCCGCTATGACATGTTTCGACCAAGCGAGTGATCAGGGATCGTGCAAGATTGCCCAACGACGCATAACGAAGAGTGGAGAGCAGTGTGTCGTATCATCTGCTTGTCGTTTCTCTGACATAAATGTCCACCCGGTCATTCCGCGTTGTCGGCAATCTGGCAAGTTCTGCGTGAACTCGCTGTAACTTCCAAGATATTCGAAGTCCTCTTTTTTCATTCATTCATTCATCCATTCTTGTTAGACAGGGATGGTCTGGTGTATATGATTGGTGCGGTGGAAGAGGGAGAACTATGGATCAAGCGTTGCGATGCTGCTGTATGCGCGACTGCTCTGCACCCGAGGTCGCGACGGCATGAGGCGGAAGTTGGAAAGGGTATAGATATTATTTCTAGTAACCTTGCACGCATCGCTGCTAGCTTTGCTGTGTGCATACGAATTGTCCAAAGGACAGGGTTCAATAAATTAACTTTCGATGATGCCGCATAACAAGTTCAAGAACCATAGTGCGTGTAGTCGAATAGTCGGAAAGCCGGATAACTGCGAGACAAGTGCGAGTTGTTCGTACATAGCTCCGTACCATTTCTCCGTCCGGAGGTATATCTTTTCTTTCTACCACTGTTACCGAGGAAGTAGCTGAAAACCGTATCAAACACGACATACTTTTTCACCAAGAAGCTTTTTGTTTGTTGGAAAGGCCCAATTTAAAATTTGTCTTTTGAATCCAGTATCTTATGTTTCGGCTGATGGTGAACGATCCGCTGGTTTTCTGCGTCTTTCCTCTAGAAAGGCTTTTCATTGTGCGTAAGTAAGACGCATATCGGATAACTACGAGGCAAGCTATTTGTATCTTCTTCCCTTGCTCCGTTCGGGGGTGGGTCGGTACATCTTAAGCTTCTTCATATATCTACTCCTGAGGAATCATTTCGGCATCACGCCAAGTATGGTGTCCTGCGCAGGTTTGGGCCCGGATGGTACAGCAAAGACCACCTACTCCGCAGACTTTGGTTATTACTTCTGCTGATGCTCCACGACGCTCTAAATCCGAGATCAGCTTCAGTAAATTCCGACTGCATAGTAAGCGAATCGCAGGGATGCCTGAATGGTCTCGCAGTCTGTGATCGGTGAGGCTTATAACAAAAGCTTGAATAAATTATTTGTCATTCTTTCGTAATAAACACGGCTTTCTTCATGTACACCCAAAGTTCACAGCCGATGATTGCATAAACAAATATTCCTGAGGAAGTGCAAGTCCTTTCTTATGCTCGTGCTCGCTTTCTCAGCAGTACCTTGGCCTTCGGATTCGGACTCACTCGCGTGGCGTGATAGACGTTCTCCGGCCTCACGCCTTCCACTTCTGCCTTTATGTCATAGTTCATGATCAAATACGCCATCATGGCCTTCAGCTCGTTCACCGCAAAGAAGCGGCCGGGACTAAAATAGAAATCCAGATAAGTGGGTAAGCAGATAATGTCTTCACTATAAGATTATTCAACGTTACCAAGCGTGGCGACCATGTCCAAAAGCCAGATAATCGGCGCTAGTGTTAACCATTTGGTGCTTCACGCTCTCTTCCGCGCTCTCATCGCGCATTTTTGAGAACCGGAAGCCATCAAACTTATCTGGGTTCGGGTAATAGGCTTCATCGTAATGAGCGCCTGTGAGGTTTGCGGTTACGAATGTGCCCGCAGGTAGGAAAGTTCCATCCGACAGCGTAAGGTCCGACATGACCTTGCGATTCAATGAGACTTGAAGGCTTATGAGTACAAGTAAAATATTCGTGAGATGTATGAAGTCATTCACCCAGATTAATACCGTTCATTCGCTGACTTTCTTTCATGAAGCTGTCGAGCTTCCACATCTTGGTCATCGCAACCTTCGTCCAGCCATTTTCCTTTATCACACGCTCGACCTCCTCACGAATGGGCTCAATGTATTCGGGTTCCGCAGCTAAGTGGAACAAGGCGTGTGTAAAGCTCTGGCATCAACAATAGAATTCAGATTTCCAAGAATTTGCCAATAATATGGTCCTCACGTTTGATGAGGTATGAATAGCCGCAAAGTTAATGACGAGCATCCTCTTTGTCAGTTCACGTACGTTCCGTCTCTCGTTTTCAGGAGCATCGTCGAGAAGCCACGAAATCATGTCGACCTTTTCATACGATCTTAGGTCTCGTCATCCGAAAATAGGTGCGAACTGTGATACCGACTTACAGGCTTTTCAGACCAGTCATCTCCATTCTCTTCGTGCAAGCGAAACCTCTCCTCCAGCACCGGACGAAGGAGCTTCATCCCTCGACGTATGTTTCGCGGAGAGGTGCTTACCATAGGGCCGACAATACTAAGGTGAATTAAGCAACGATATTCGTTACATGAGGGTTTACATATAAGTGTACTTACGGACGCAGGATTTCTGGTACTCTGATGAGCGTATACACCGTCTTCATGACATCGATCGTATGATTGATGTTCAGGTCAATGTAATCAGGGTCCCTGCCTATAATACTAAAGGTCAGCTCAAGCCGTGATGAAAACGAAATGGAAAGAATAGAGTATTACTGACAGAGAGGAAGGCCCACGAAAATCCTATTACTGGCCCTGCAGACAACATTCCTCACAGTGTCCAGAGCCGGTATAGCGATCCATTCTTATTAATAATAATCAGCATGATAAGAATCTGTTGTCATGAAAGTTGCTCACCATCCTCAGTCGCGGCGGGAATTAGGTCATTGAATGCAAGTTCGATCTCATCCCGAACATCATCGAACAGACTTGTCAAGGAACGAGTCAACTGGTTACGAACAATGTGTAGATGATAATGGTCTTTCATTATTCTTTCCCCAAACGTCCATTTGGATACAAACAACTGGAGGGTAGACATACTTAAGGAAGAGTAAACAAATGAATTGAAGTATACAAGGACAGACCTCGGCGGATGCCTCGGTAAATGAGACCTTCTCATCGGGCGCTTTCCTTATTTCTTCGATGAGATCACGTCTGTTCAGTACTACCGTGTATCGCTCCACCCCGGGAATCTTGAATGTACCTCGACCGTACTATTTGCAGCGGACTTAGCAACGGCAATACTCAACGAGTTGTTGGAAAGACTGACTTTGTTATATGCATCTCCCAGTATGGATTTCGCATTCTTGATGAACTCATACGCATGTATATACGAAGAGACGGCTCCGGAAGAGCCCTCCACTGGCACATCAACCTGCAAGCTTGTTAATGCAAATGCCGTGCATTACAGGATAGGTCGTACCGTGGGCTTCTTCGTCTTCACATACTGGACGAGTGATGCAAGGAGAACGCATATTCCAGCGACTGCGAAAGAAGATATCTTGCCGCGCGATTCACCATCGCCGAAGCTAAGGTCTGAGAGTATCGGTTTTAGATTAAACGGAAGCCAGTTCGAAGCAAACATCATAGAGCTGGCACTTAAGCTTATGATGAAGCAGGCCAGAGATAAGAGAGGAGAGACTATATGGGACATCGGTTATCGCTAGGCGGTGCCATCTTATAGAAAACCTGCGTGAGAGCACCCCGGCCTGTCCGTCTCTCCACTTCTGCAGCATGCAGTTGAACGATACTAACCACTGCCACGCATGATAGTTCGCGAGGTTATTCAACGGGAGTCTTTCCCGAGAGCACCTATGGCGATCCAGATAGACTCAGAGTGAATTACGAGGGCACGCATCGAAGCAAGTATATCTTCTGCAACGTGATTTATGAGAAGACTGACACCGTGAACAGCTGGCCAGTCACCGGAATCGGTTGGTCAGGAATAGTCCCACCATTGAGAACACGAAGCGAAGAAGCAGTGCGGGATCTTCGATGCCTGGCCTAAAGACTTGCCGAATGGTAAGTCAGCACCAATAACCAGGGCTAAACTTCTGAACTTGGAAAGCTATAGTACTGCAGAAATGAAGGGGTTTGTTTGACAGTGCGATCTTGCAGGAGATGTAGTGTAAAGTAATGAAGACGAAGCTTCAACACGCGACCTACGATTAGCACCGAAGAAGAGTGGATACCTATAATATCATATGGATGACGGAGGTAAAATGTTGAGTTTGGAAGTTTACGGCAACTTGAGCGGAAAAGAATCGAGGCGTTTGCAACTCAACCTTATCGAGCGGGTACACCGAATCGTCGGGTCCTCCTCGAGTAAACGTACATACTAGTTTTCGCAGCAGCTGTCGAAGACGCAGACTTAGTAGTTGAGAACTGCGTAAGAGGCGTACACGTCACTGAGGAAGTATTGGCGAAGAAGCGGAGGTCTGAGCACATGCCAGGAGCGGAACGGTAGTATAGTAGCGGGTCGGCAAGGTGCTTCATGCAATCGCCGAGAGAAGACATGTTTTTGACGAGTGGGAATGTAATAATCGTGAGAAAGTCATGGAAGTGAGAAAGAAAATACTGTAAATAGAATGTCACATATGTGACAGTCCCTCCTTATAATCTCACATCTTAACACAATCGGGATTTCCATCTCCCATCTTGTCGACAGGTAGTTCAGCAGCTAGAACTCTGAGTCGACATGACCGGTGCCATTTCTGTTATTTCTTTACACTGGGCATCTCTCTTTCTACTCTTGAAACAAAGATCAGAGGCGGGAATTGCAAATTCGGACGATTTGGTGCTGTTCAAGCGCTCTTTGAGCGCCTAATGCTGCGTTCCGACCTCGTACCGACTGGATTGTTGACTTTTGTGTCTTTTCAGTATGCGGTTCGAGGAGAGATGATAGATTCGAAAGAGGATGGGTTCCTTGCTCTTATATCTTTTGCTTGGACGGTCATCATCCTATCGCACTACAGTGTGTCAAGTTTTGATCAAGGCGAGTGAGTGATCGGGGATCGTGCGAGATTTCCCAACGACGCATAATGAAGAGTGGACAGCAGTGTGCCGTATCGTCTGCTTGTCGTTTCCCTGACGTAAAGGTCCACCCGGTCATTCCGCGTTGCTGGAAATCTGGCAAGTTCTGTGTGAACTTGCTGTGACTTCCAGGATATACTTTGGTTTTCGACCCCTTATAGTTTCGTCCGAGCTATGCCTAATAGGCGTTGGCACGGATGAGAGTAATAGCCTCGTGCCGGCCCACCAGCACAAACAGTGTTTTGCGGTTTTGAAGGATGGAATAATTGCTGGATACGGATGGGTTTTTATACTCTATGCTTTCTTTTATACATATATGCAGGGCGAGGAGAACTATCGGTTAAGGGTTACGTTGGAACTGTATGAAGAGACACTCCGCGATAGGATGAAGTGGCGGATGGAATTGATGCAGTTGTTGTTAATTGAGAAGGCGGCGACCTTGCAGCGTCGGTGCTTGAATTTGCTGCTCGCGATGTAATCTTACATTTTCAACCAAATAATCTTTCTACATACAAGGGATCTACTTGGAGCTTAAGGTTCAGCGAACCGAGTTTTGATGAGACCACAACTCAACTTCATGTTTTCCTCTCAAACAGACCAAGAACCATGACGGCTATCGTCGGGTACTAGTAGTCGGAAAGCCGGTTACTTGCGAGGCAAGTCGTTCGAATTTATCTCCGTCTCATTTCTCCGCTCGGAGGTCGTCGGTATGTCATGAGCTCCTTCGTTCTACTTACTCCTAAGGAAACGCCTGGAAATAAATACGACGTACTTTTTCACTCGTGAACGTTTTGTCTGTTGGAAGGGTCTAACTTCAAATCCGTTGATTTTCTTTGTGTCGAATCCGTTGTGTTGTGCAATGACAACTGACAAACAATCTTCCGATTCTCTGCGCCTTTCCTCTTGTGCGGCTTCTTCTCATCTAAGCAAGGCGCACGAACCGGCAGTCGGAGCGAGGCAAGATATTGTATCTCCATTCCGAGGTTCCGTTCGGAGGTGGATCGGTATGTCTTGAGCTTCATTTATTCTACTCCTGAGGAATCATGTCGAAATCCTGCCGAGTATAGCAAGAGCTTGTATCACTGTCGCTCGAAAATAGCCGAGTTCAGATGGTCTACGAGGATGAACCGGGCGAAGCTCCTCGGTATTCCAAGACTGGCGGATGCAGTCAATTCTGCTAGACTAGGATTGTCTCGTCGTCATCTACCCTGCATATAGCTCACCGCTGTCGAACGGACTGCTTCCAAAATTTCACCTCGAAGTTCTAGAACTCGCGGCAGCCTGAGAGTCGGAGGGAGTACGGAGGAACTATAATATAGTAGATTCCTAAATTTTGTGGGGAATGTATGTGCCTGTCTTAAGAAGAAGGCTTTCAACCCTGTGATACGGGTCTTGCCTCAACGCTAGGTCTTGCGACCAAAATTCGGTGTATGCATGTGATGACGTCGTCATATTTGTCAGTGTTTGTCCATGTGAATCAACGGAAGAAATGACACATCATCGCCTTTCTGGGTTTCTCACTCGCCATCTTCGTGCACCGGGATCGACGGGGGCTGGTATGGTATGTTCCTCCCGAGGACCCATCGCGCTGATGGTTTGAAAACTGGTTGTATTCTTCCTTCGTAGAGGGGATTGAGCTGATCAGACAGCAGGAACTAGACCTGTTATTGGGCGGCGAGTACTTAACAGTTGCCTTGGCGAGAATGAACGGAACATTTAAGAATTGAGACATTTCCCATTTCTACCTACGTAACACAGATCATGTCCCTTCCCGACTTCGTCCGCGACATTTTACCAACACTCTAGGTTTCACTCACCCCACTTCCACGGTATGCATTGTTGATCCAGATATGTATATAAACAGTCTTGGTCCGCGTGTTTACTACCCGTCTCCGGAGATGTCGACCTCTGCTGCACAGTGCACTCTTGTAAAACCAGTCCCAAGACGCGCTCAGGCTCGCGTCGTGATCAACCGTCCTACGTCCCCTCATGGTCTGAAACAGCTCGCTGCGCGGAATGGTTCCGTGTCAGCCCCAGGCCCGCATGCTACGCGAAAGTCGCGACCTGCGCGGAGTATGATCAGTAAACTCAGCATCGTGCGTGTCCCCCAGCCGAAGCTGGATGTGAAGGCGGCAGAAGGAGGTGGGAAGAAGTTGCAGCGAAGGCAAACCACTGCTAGTGGACGCGTCTCTGGCCAGCGTCCCGAACGTCCGAGCGCAAGTCCTTCACGGCTCTCTTTTGCGTCGGCGTCCTTCTCTACGCCAAATTCGCCGACGGACGTCAAGCGTAGTAGTTTTAGCAATAGGCCCTCCAGTCCTTCACGCATGGTTTCTGCAGCTGCGTCGTTTACACTGGCGGATACCGCCCGCTCGTCTGCATTGAATCGGCGAAATGCAAGAACGTTATCTTTTTGTCAGGTTGAGCGTCTAGCTCCATCGCAGATTTACGACCTTGCAAAAGTTTCTTTGCGGCCTAGTACGAATGTACTGCCTGCTGGATATACTCCGTCAACTTTATTCATGCCGCTTACAGAAGACGTCTATCTTCCCTTCCTTGATCGTCCTTCTGAGGTTTTTGAACTTCTGACGAGGTCCGATAACAAGAAGTTGATGGTGCTCTTCGCGCGTATGCTCCCCCCGTCACCTGCAAACGCGTCATATTACCCGCGGACTTCTTGTGAGTTGGCGGCGACGGTCGGAACGTGGACGTTCGAAGACTTCACAACTTGGTTGACGCAGGTCTCTCGAGAGGAGATTGAAGATGAAATCTGGGTGCGTGCGCTGAGGCATTTCGTCTTGCCGAAGAGTGAAATTCTCTGGGAGCGCTTGAAGGGCATGCTTGGTGTACCACCGGAGCTTGATGTGGACCCAGACTTTGAAGTTGAAGAGGAAAGCTTGAAAACTTCGGCGAAAGACTCTGCGTTGCTTGTCACGCCTATTTATCCTTCACCTTTCTCTTCTGGCCCGCGACTCGATGGCATTTCCGAGATTGCGGAAGACCGTTCTGGTTCTAGAGCAGCAAGCCCGACAAGCGAAGTAGTCGGTCTGCGTATAGCAACGAGTCCCTCGTTCCCGCTGTCGCCTGCTCCCTCGCGCATCAAAGCTGCCAGGACAGTTCCATCCTCGCCTCGTTCTCAAACACCGGCAAAAGGTTATGCGCCACTCGTATCGTCCCCGCTCGCGACACAGGCTGTTACTGTAAATCAGCCCCGACCTCGGTCAGCTCCGCCCCAAAAGATTCTTGTTATTACTCCGGCTTCCACTCCCACTGGTACGAGTAGTGGAGGTCTTTTTCCGGGATTGCTTTCGAAGATCCGGAGCAAGGATATGGCCTGCCCGATGTTCCCTACTAGTTTTGACAAGCTGGGAATGCAGCCGACGCTTTTACGTATTTGAGTACGCGAATGGATTTTAAAAATGGCTTTTGCGTCCATTGGAAGCATTGTCTTTTTTCCTTCAAACATCTATCATCTACACATATGCATATGGAAATTGGGTATTTTTTCAAAAGGGACTATTGACATGCATGCTCTGAGTAGTGCTACTCGTTGTCTTCCCCCAGCTTATTTTCTAGCATAGTTTTCTTTGTTTTTCCTGTATTGGTTATATGATACATGCTATTTCCGTGATTCTAAATTTGATCGACTGTGTGAATGTGTCGAAGCGTGAGAAACGAACCAGTGGATAGTTCGGCTAATGGAGCGCGTAATGCGACGCGTCTTGTGGTTTACCTTTCGCCTCTTTCTCAAACTTTCATCATTCCGACGCTTTTTAAGCATGTCTGAGTGCGTCCAATCAATTCCAGACGGAACAAACCTCGAAATTCACCCTGCAACTTATTCATATAGCATGACAACAAAAACAGAGGCTCAGGAAACTACAGCTTCGAGCTCGTCGAACGTCGAGGAATACGTCGACAAAGCCAAACGCGCGTTCGCACTTCGGAAATACGAGGAGGCTGTCGAGCATTATGCTACTGCTCTAGAACTTACGTGCGTATTCAGAACGAACTGTTCTGAAGCACAACAATTTAGCTGACTACTTGTGGTTTCGTTTTATGCAGGGTACAGAAATACGGCGACGAAGCGCCGGAAGCAGCGGACTTGTACTTTGCGTATGGAAAGGCGCTGTTGGAGAATGCTATAAGTCAGAGTGGTGTGCTGGGAAAGGAGCAGGCTGAGGATACGCTTTTGAAGGAAGAGGGGACTGAAAGTGGTGAGTGGCGTGCGGACAAAGAATTGGAAAGCCACAAGACGTGTTTTGACGCGTTCTCTCGGTCACAATAGGTGCTGACGGAGCTTCGAAACCCTTCATTTCATTCTCTGGAGATGCGGAAGAGGAAGCTGAGGATAAGGTTGTTGACTTGTTCGCAGAAGCAAATGCCGCCGTCGAGGCTGAGAAAGAACGGGAGGGTGGAGGCGAAGACGAAGAGGGAGATGACGATGACGGAGAACCTGAGGATGACTTCAACGCTGCGTGGGAGGTGCTTGACCTTGCTCGTGCATTGTATGAGAAGAGGAAGGATGAAGTTGATGCGATTAAGCTTAAGCTTGCGGATACTTACATTACTTTGGGAGATGTTTCTCTCGAGACAGGTGAGATACACCATCTTTCCTAAGAGAAACCCGCCACATATATTGACATTGCCCAATTTGTAGAGAAATTTGATGTGGCCATCCCGGACTATGAATCGGGCCTTGCACTCAAATCCGAGCTTCTTCCTATCTCGTCCCGACAGCTCGCAGAGGCGCATTACAAGCTCAGCATGGTTCTCGATCTGACGTCGGGTAAGCTGTCACAAGCTATTCGGCATGCAGAGAAGGCGCTTGAGAGCGTGGAGACGCGCCTTGCGGAGTTGAGGATTGGATTGAGTGGACAGCTTCCTCCGTTACCGGAACCCCCTCAGGCCGCTGCTTCGAAGCAGGATGTTAAAGGGAAGGGGAAGGCTGCGCCTGTTAGGGTTGCACAGGAGGAACTTGTCCAGAATATGAGTAAAAGCCAGATTGAGGCGGAGATTAAGGAGCTGGAGGGACTTCGTGAGGATCTCGCTCTGAAGGTTTGTGATCATTGTCTGTGCTTATGCAGTGGCGATTCATCGAGCCACAGGTTGACGAATTGAGAACGAGTCCCGCGAATGAGCTCACTAACGCCCCGGCTCTCGTAGCGAAGGCGCTCGACGAAGAGTTGAATGCCGGGACAAAACCTGGGGATCCATCCAAACCGCTTGTGATTAACGACCTGAATCAGATGGTTCGGAAGAAGAAAAAACCTGCAGCGGAGGCATCTACGATGCAGAACGGAGATGCGGAGGTGAATGGGAAGAGAAAGGCTGGAGAAGTGGTGGATGAGGTAATCGATGGGTCGAAGAAGGCGAAAGTCGAGGATGTATCAGCGACTCAATAAAATGAGGCCTTCGGTAAAATACATGCATGGTTGCTATGTCTCGAACTTCTGCTGTCTTTTACTGTTGCTGTTGTTGCTGGATATTTACCTATTTTTATTAACATAGGATGCCGTATACGTACACACTATTGTTTGGTCTGTGTCTCCGGAGAATAAACCCATCAAACAGAAATATCTCAAACGAATGAAAGCATCATCTGTATATATTAATCCTGTATCCGCGATATATGTGTACAAGTAATCAAAATGGCAGCCTCGACGCCGAGATTTTTTCGTGCTTGAACTTCTTTTTGCCTTCTCCCGACCCAAACTCGGCTACGATGTGACCCTTATCATCTTTACTCCGCATAATATATTTGTACGTGCAGAGTCCCTCGAGGCCTACGGGCCCACGAGCATGTATGCGTCCAGTGCTGATACCGACTTCAGTGCCGAACCCATAGCGGAAACCATCTGCAAAACGCGTGCTGGCATTTACGTAGGTACCCGCGGAGTCGACGCCGCGGCAGAATTGAGTCGCGTTGGCTTGGGATTCGGTTACGATCGCGTCGGTGTGGTGCGATGAGTGAGCGTTGATGTACTGGATGGCGGCGGAGAGTGAAGGGACTGTGAAGACGCTTAGGGTGAGTGAGAGGTGCTCGGTGGAGTAGTCCTCTGGTTTTGAGGGTCGTACGCGAGTGCTGAGGTTGGGAACAGAAACGGGCAGGTTTTGGAGCACGGAAAGTGAGGGAGTATCGCAGAGCAGCAAGACCCCTGCTTCGAGGAGGGCTTTTGCTACATTGGGCCAGAGGGTAGTCAGAAGCTTCTCGTGCACGAGGAGCGTTTCAGCTGCGTTACAGGCAGCTGGGTAATCAGTCTAACATAGCTTCCATGAATCATTGAAAGTTCAAGAACATCGATCCAGCACTGACTTTTGAATCTACAACGATCCTAACCGCTTTTGCTTCATCAGCACTCTCGTCCAAAAATACAGTACACAGCCCGTCTGCATGCCCCATAACAGGTATTCGCGTATTATTTTGGATATGTCGAACAAGGCTATTGCTTCCTCGCGGGATGACGAGATCAATATATCGGTCTTGAGACAGGAGAGAGGAGACTTCTTCTCGCGTTTGGATGGTTTGGATGTAATCATGTGGAAGCTGGGTTTTCGAGAGTGCTGTGCGGATAGCTTGGGAGAGGAGGGCAGTTGTGCGGATGGATTCTTTCCCGCCTTTTAGGATTGCAGCGTTTCCTGCAAGGTATCAGCATATAGTGAGCGACTGAAGCGTCTTCAAGCTTTGCAAAGACCGACCGGACTTGATTGCCAAAGCTGCAATGTTAACAACTACCTCCGGCCGAGCCTCGAATATGACGAGCAGCACACCGATGGGACATGAGACACGATACAGCTCCAGGTTGTCATCCAGTTCGGATGCATACGATACGTTCCCTGTTGGGTCGGGCAGCGCAGCGACGTCCATAACACCCTGTAGCATAGCATCCCACTTATCCCCCTTGAATAGGTCCAATCGTTTTACGAGAGATGAGGACAGTCGACCCGCCTCAACTTCTCGCTGTGCCGCCTAATATCAGATAAAAATAGATATAATCAATACTGTAGTTAGTGCTACACAGCAATCGGAATAGAATAGGTTGTACAGCACCTCTAAATCGACTTTATTGGCTTCTTGGATCTCAGGCTGCAGCGCCTCTAGTTCGGATTTGATGAGATGCAGTGCTTTTATACGTTCAGATGCATCTATGAGTTGGGACGCCTCGAACGCTGCCTTTGCGGCTTTTGCGATTTGGGTTGCACTCTCTTCACTCATGGGACTTTGCAAGAGATGATGATACTTTAAGGTCTTCGTAGCTGTCGGCGTCCGAGTCTATGTAGAAATATGCCGCTGAAATCTTTTTCCGAGCCGAGCTATAACCCACGTGTCTTTTACACCTCAAACGCGTTACAGTTATTTCTCTGTACTACCCACGCACGCATCGTTTTCAATACAAACACTTCATGTACAAGTGATCGGCGGAGATCGATGCGATTTATCCCATCACCCATTAAAAAAATCAGATTACTGCATGCCTGAGAAGAACTTGTGGTCCATAGCTGACGTCAAGGCTGAAAGAGCATGTTCACGAGTGGTATCGGAGAAGGAGAGTATGAAAACGAGAATGAAATTGAAAAAGAAGGTAACGAGCCATGAGTGTTGTATAAATACAGAAATGAATGGAAGTAAGCGTAACGAGTAACATACCGAGACTGAAAGAACTGAATCGGAGAAAAAGCGAGCGAGTATGTGAAGTGAATGAAATACACAAGCCATAAGGAAAACAATAAGATGCTAATCGAGAGCACGAACGCACAAAAAAATGGAACTAGATTAAGGACGCAACACCATTCTGCCGCTTCGATGCGTCGCCTGTGGCGCCTCGGAAGAGATTGGAGCCGAGAGACGGAGTATTGTTTGTTGAATTCGGGCTCAAACTTGACCCGAATTGAGAGTTCGGTAGAGGGGGCATGCCGCCGCCTAGTTGAGTGGTCGATGGATTGAACATGGAAGCGCGGAAAGGATTGGCAACGCCTGACCCTGTCATTTGGGGGCGCAGACCTACACCTAACGATGATCCGAAAGTTGATCCCCCTCCACCAAGCCCTCCCAGGCCTGTCGCCTGTGCGTTCAATGTGCCAAGTCCCGAGGAGTTACCTAAGCCCGTTGTTGTGGATGAAAGCCCACCAAACGAAGGGGTGGCCGTAGAATTTGAGTTTGATGCTGTCGAAGAACCAAGAGCACTGAATGAAGGTTCGTTGATTGTCGACGAGGTCGTCTGCGAAGGCGATGACGCAGATCCTATGCCCCCGGCACTGAAGCCAGTCCCGGTAGGTTGTGCCAATTGCTTATCCGGGGTCGTCGAAGGCTCAGGAATGGGCGGCAAGGACTCAAGTAAAGACGCTCCAAAAGAAGACGTTGGCTTGAATGCTCTAATACCTGAAAATCCTGTCATTTGAGGACGCGACGGTGGAGAGCTTGACAATGCGGAAGTCGCGTTCGTCGTTCCAGTCGGTTGGCTAGAAAACGCGGATGCTGATGTGAACTGTGACGTCAATGAAGGAGTTCCAGTTGTGTCAGTTCCGGGCTTATTCATGTCAAGTGCCCAATTCTTGTTGAATGAGAATGATGAAGCAACGCCAGACATATTCATGCCATCCGTAGAGTTCGACGAAGGTGCCTGCGAGACGGAGCTCGTGGAGGACACCGCGCCCCGTTGAACAGTTGGAGATGGAATGGATTGTTGTGCACCGAGTCCAGGGCCCTTGTTGAACATCCCTGTAGCCAACTCCTGTAAAGTTGGTGGCTTGGGGACTGGCGGTGCTGGTTCTTGTGGACTACCGAACGGATTCCTGGAACCTGTCTGATGAGCAGCCACAGGTTTGGACATTTCAAAAACATTGTTAGTGTTGGTCAGCGGCGTCGAAGCGGGTCTTTGCGGTAGCTGTTGGGCGTTCATTGTATTTACTGTACTTGGCGGGCTGCTCGTTGCATTCTGCATAGGCGTCGGTCCAAATGAGGAATTCTGCATGTTCTGCTGTATTTGTCCGTTCGACTGTGGAACAGAGAAAGGCGAGCCCGGCTGTTGGAAAGCGTTGCCGTTTGATGCAGGAGGGAATGAAAGACCAAATGTGGGTACACCAGTGCTCTGTGGCATCAACATACTCTGACGGAACGGGTTGGCGCCTGTTATCTGAGGCTGCAAGAAGCCTGTTGGTTGCGGGCGAAGGAATGAGGAAAAGGAAGGGTGCTGTCCTTGATTGAGACCAGTCGGTTGCGGCTGCTGGAAGGCCATATTGGGCATCCCCGTCGGCTGCGGTGGCATCAAACCTGTTGGCTGAGATACCTGAGGTTGAACAAATGGCATGGCCTGCGACTGTTGGGGAAATGCTCCGGTAATCATCATTGACTGGCGCATGGCGAAAGGGTTATGAGCAGCATGCTGTTGCTGCTGGAGAAGTTGACTGATGCAGGGATGATCAGTTCCTTCTAAAAAGGCTGAGGGCGATTGAGTAGCTTACTTGGTTGGCTGCGAAGCAAACATGGCAGTCTGCTCCTCCTCGATGGAAGCAAAGAAGTCAATCAAAGCCTTGTTTTCCGTAGGAGGCTTTGCAGTTGAAGAGCTAGCTTCAGCATTCGACAATGAGGGAAGCGGGGTCGCTAAAGTAAGAAATCGATCAGATAAGAATCTGGAAAAGACGTCAGAAAGACTGACCTTTAGCAGTTCCGTTTGGTGCTTTAGTGCCTTCCCTTGCATTCTTGTCCGCCGAAGCCTTGGTAGTTTTGTATTCGATACGATTCTGCTCAAAATTCGGGTCGTTCAAGTATTCTTCAAGCGCTGCCACGAGTGACACTGGAGCCTGGGGTGACCCAGAGGAACCAGATGAGCGGTTACATTGGAACTGTATAATTTGTAACTTACATGTTTGAGATTTGGGACAGGAACGTTCAGTAGGTTTTGCAGTTTCCTCGCAACACCGAGATATTCAACCACTTTCTCAGTTTGCTTGCAGAAACTCCGGTAGATATTAAGGGCAGCTTCTGCGTCAACATGCGACATCTCGAAATAGTGCTCCAACACGTTGATGACTCCCTCGTTTACGGCTTGGAAGAGAATAAGTAGGTCCTTGACCAACATACGGAGCGCCGTTACATTAAGATCGTCCTCCAAGTTGTCGAAATAAAACTTGAGTAAATATTTGGTTTAGTCGAAGCGTTAGATGAAGAACAGAAAGGAACATACGCGGCATTCTACAAGAGCATTGATTGTCCTCTGCACGACTTTCGTCTCCCGCAGTAGGCCCTTCTCAACTGTCATTGAGCGCAACTTTCGCCCCATCATCGTTTTGCTTCTCTGAGGACCATTAGAAGCTCTAGCGGTACTACCAATCGCACTCTCAACTCGAGCGTCGCGGTTTGAGTCACTTTGCACCCTCACTGGGTCATGTTTCAAGTCCTTGTATGTACGAATCCTTGTATCAAGATAGATGGCGTAATTTTGCAAATTCTTGGGGGTATCGTAGCCTTGAAGTTGCGGCGTAACTATCAGAACGGAGATAAGCTCGAGCATCGCAATACGCACCATCCCAGTGCCCGGCAGTGACACTTCTCAAGCGAAGAATGTCGTCAGATGCAAGGGCGGACAAGACGTTATCTGTGGCACCATTGCGAATCATCGTATGTAGCACAATGAGTGCCTTGAAAACAACCTGCCATCAAACTTGGTGAGAACTGCAACTGCAGACATCACAGCGTTGAACGTACAATAGTATTCGGCTCCCTAAGCCGTAAGGCAAGCGCCCGACATACATCATGAACTGCGCCGTCTTCGGAGTACGTTGCGGCGATGATCGGGTCGATGTACTGAAGACAAGCAAATAAGCAAGCGTACACGGCGAAGATCGGTCAGTTGCATACTTTTGCCTTTGGAGGAGCAGCCTTTGGTTTGCATGCAAGCTTAACCGTCTTGTCGAAGCTCGACATGGCTGGAGAACGAGCCCGATGTTTGTGCACGGTGCCAAGCCCAGATGGCGGGTCGTCGGTGGTTGTATTGGTTGTATCGTGTGACGAAGTAACCGTCACCATGCTTTCCTCCATAGGGTTCCGCAGCGTAACGCAGACGTTACGCGCGGAACCATATGACTAAGTATCTTACCAATAGCTTATGTGAGCGCGACCCTATGCATTTAGTTAGCTTTAGTTTTCACGTTTCCCCCATGTGTAGTTTAGTTTATATAGCTGGTAGATAGCAAATGTAAGAGGGATTCTTCCCTCTCGACTATCACTCTAATACTACGGTTAATCCAGTCAGTAACGGTGTGATCTGAGTGCCAGAGGAATCTCTCGTGTGACCGAATCTTACCATTCGTCACATATTTTTGACTGTTCAACCGAACTGCTTCGTATTTGATCGCTATCTTGGTAGTCGACGTTGTCGAGGAGCCTACAGGTCTGATCAACCTACTGGTACCCGCAATAGTTGACTTATTATCTAGAAAAACACAAAAATAGCTGAGTTTCACTGATTTTCATTTGTTCTGTGTTGTTTTTGAGTGCTCACCGTATCTATGGATCCACCAAAGAATATTATAACGTTGCGCAACAAGGAAGGACGTGTTCGGGAAGTCAATAGAGACATACCGATTGTAAAACGTCAATACCGGGGTAGACGGCTGTCTGTGGGGGTTGTTGAAGAACAACTCTCCCCGAATTCGATTCGTACTGAACAAACGAAGAGAAAAGAGTCAGAAGAAGATACTCTGACTGGTGGGGACGCTCACCGAGATACCGCAGCGGTAGTTCCGCCTGCGAAGGGGCGCATCAGGGATGCAGCTCAAATTTTCCGCGAGAGAGTCGAAAGACCTCGCGAAGAACCGCGTGCCAATCCCGCGAATGTTACCAAAGAAGTACAAGGTACTCACCGGATTGACGTTGATGATAATCCGTCTATATCCAACTGGAAACCGGCGGGGTACTACCCTTCGACCGGTCCAGCTACTGTAATTACATCAGAACCAGTAAAATCAGAAAGAAATTTGGGAACACGCACCAGAACTGGGGAACAGACCCCCATGAGTCAGTATAGCACAGTACCAAGTAATGTACTGAGCCATACCACAGCTGATAACGAAGGTTTTATCCCAGTAAGCAGGAATAGACGAAATTCCGAGGGTAAACGTACCAGTAAGGAATTATCGACGCAAGAACTCGAATCAGCTGCGCAGAAAGTGCAACGCATGTTCACTGACATGAGGCTCGAATTTGGACTAGACGAATCCAATAGATTCGTGGTTGCGCCACGAGGCGAATCAAATATTCCTCTTAAGGAGGCAGTAAAGAAACTCAATGAAGAGTTGAATAATCCACCTCGGGAAGGGAGCCGCAAGTCCGACAAAGTCGAGGAAGAGAACGAAGATGATCAGTTCTCGGTTTTCTCGACTCAGACCGACTCGAAAAGTAAGGCCGAGCGTAAAGCGGACAGGAGGGCCCAGAAAGAAGAGAAGCGGTTTCAACGTCGTGCAGAGGAGATACGAGAGTGGGCTTCCGCTAGCGCAGTAGGGTTGCCCATCTCCAGCGGATCTCTTCGAGTATCAGGATATGACCAGGAATCTATGAGTCAGGACACGAAGACACCAGCAAAATTTAAGGGTAAATTACCAGACCCTGATAATTACGGAAACGTGGGACTGGCCTTCACGTCTATCTCCGATATAGATCAGCAGATGGAGTACCTTCAGGCAATCAAGTTCAGACGTATGCAAGAACAAGAAGAGGAGAGAATGCGTACCAAAGAGGCACGCATGCAGACCTTTCGCTCAGGATACGCCGGACCGTCTACCTGGGATGCCTCATCTCCTGACCAGCTAATTGAAAAGGAAAAGAAAGAAAAACAGAGAACTCATCGTCGGTACAAGTCCAAATCCAGATCGCCTAGTAAGGAGCACAATAGGGAATTCGACCGAAAGAAGGAGAAGAACATCAAGCGAGATCCAAGTGAACACGGGGACAGACACGAGTATAGCACGCGTCAATTCCACAGAGGACCCCCAGGAAGTCCGGATCACAGTTCCGATGAGAGCTCGGATGACAAGAGACGAGGCAAGGCACCCAAAGACTCGGACACAGGCAACGAAAGCAAACTATCAGATGAATTATCTGATAGTGAGCTTGATGGACCCAGACAGTCGGTACGAAAAATAGCCATTCTTGCTGGAAGACACAAGTCCCGAGTACAAGAGACCAAGAAAGCCAAGAATAGGGAAAAGCGAGACAAAAGACATGAGAAAGAGAAGAAAGAACGACATACAGGTCGTTTCGCGTCAATCAAGCCTTCTGAGAATTTAGGTCATCAGAGTTTTCTCAAACAAGCAATTCGTCGATCGTCTCGTAAACCTACCAGCCCATCTTCAAGTAATCCAAGTAGTTCGTCTAGCTCTTCATCAGATGATTCTGATTATTCGAGTGATGATACGTTAATGGAACCCTCAAGTATTAATTCGAGTGATTCGGAACATACCAAATCCAAGAAGAAACGAGCTAAACGTAGATGGAAGAAGAACATGTTACTCCTCAAAATTCAATCTCAAGGAGTAAAAGCGATTCCACCTACCCCGTACGATGGAGAAGCCAACTTGACCAAATTTAATAAGTTTGTGGTCGAAACAAACTTGTATATGCGCCAAACAGGGTTAGAAAGACTTCCAAGACAACAAGTAGGTGTCTTACCTAGTTTCTTGAAAGGTAAAGCAATGGAGTTTTATCGCCAGAAAGTAGGTATTGAAGACCAAAAATGGACTTTGTCGAAGTTCTACACCGAGTTAATGAATTACTGCTTTCCAACAAATTATTCTGAGGACTTACGAAGACAATTCCAGCGTATGAGACAAGGACGCAAAGATATACAAAAATATTTGTATGAAATGGAAGTCATGGCCGAAAACCTGGGAGATATTTCAACTAGGGAATTGATTCGCAGAGTATGGGAAGGCTTACATCCCGAATATCAAAGACAATTGCGTCTAGATAACTTGAGTCCCGATACTGTGTCTTACGAAGATCTGCATGATCGACTGGACAGCATAGAACGAGCTAACGAAGCAATTGGTGTAAAATGGCACGAGGGAATTTATACCAAAAATTATAGTCAGCAAAATTTACGTTCTGAACGTCCAGAAGAACGTAAACACTCCCCAAATGTCAAAGGCAAGCAGCCATGGAAGAACAGACGTCGATTTGAGGAAAGCGAACGATCACGTGCAAAACCGTCTCATCGGAATGTTAGTGCTAACAGCACAAACATTCGCCCTAATAATGCAAAGAATAAGGACAGAGACGAGAGAAATAAGAAGAAAGGCGCACCTAAGAAAGATAGACGTCCAAAGACCGAGAATCCATATGTAAAGAAATGGAGTAAGGAGAAACTGGATGAAATGCGAGCTAAAAATCAATGTTTCATATGCGAGCAAGTTGGACACATGGCGAAAGATTGCCCAACTAAGAGTACTGTCAAAATGGAAACGACGCTACCTAGCACCTCCAACGCAGTAACTGTCAATTACACAGCGTTGGACAAGCTTCGTTCGATGAATCGAGACGAACAGTACCTAGACCTGGAAGTGGTTACACAAGGAGCTTCATCATCAGCTGGACAACATACAATCAATGCCTCAATGATATATGTTGACGAGACCGAATACGACGAACCTGATGATGAGTTGGAGAGCGATCCGATGAGTTACGAACTCATACGAGACATGTTCCGCTTGTCTCGAACGGATCTACTAAACACCAACCATTTTGTAACCTATCAGTCAAATGCATCAGAACGCGAATTGAATGTCAAACCATTGAAACATCACACAGGGAAATTCACCAAACCAAGAATGATACGTTGCAATGGAAAGAAACCATGGGAATATAAGGATGCGTTCAGTTATGGTGCGATTGAATGCTTGAAAAATGGGATACCTTACCCATTTGACCGAAAATGCGTCAAGAAATGGAAACACCAGTATGGCGTTTCGAAACGGTTCCAGGTTACCAGAGTAAATGACGAATATTTCTGTGTCGAAGATTGGTGGGACAGAGATGAATTCATGTTACCAGTCGAATTGGCGTACATGCCTGAATTCGACATAAGAACATGGTATGCTTTAGGAAGAGAAGCAAGATACTCACCAGATGTTGTGAATACGAATGGGGTAAGGGAAGAAATCGAAGATATCTTCAACCCTAGACTGTTCGATCACCTAGACGAACCTGGAATTGAGCAATATTTTGAACCACGACTATTCGATTTGGACGTACCATGGAATAATCAACAAGTTATAAACTTGTTGCGAGGTTACTCAGAGCAGGAATGTGAATTCTTAGTGTATTGTGCACTAGCTTACCTAGTACATGGCATATTGGAGCGAGCAAACGAAAATACTGTGACAAAGATTAAGTATGAATATATTGTCAGGAGCTACTCCGTGAACGCTGTACAGACTAAGAAAAACGTACATTCTGTACCTATGCTCGAACGAACATCTGCTTACGCAAAAGACTTCAAGAGAAGTATCCCGAGTCCCATAGTCGTGATTGTACATCTTGAGGGACAGCCTGCAAGAGCTTTGGTCGACTCAGGATCACTTGCAGACTTTGTATCATCGAAATTTGCTGATCAGATTGGTCTAAGACGAATTCCACTAGCAAAACCGTTAGCAGTGCAATTGGCAGCCCAAGGATCGAGAACGAAAGTGAATTACTGTGCCTTGGCAGAACTCAAGTTTGGGAGTGTGAAATGTAAGAGACATTTCGACATAATGAATTTGGACAATTATGATATCATCCTAGGGACACCATTTTTGTACCAACACAAAGTTTCGATTGGTTTCAACCAACCAAGAATCTGGATCGAAAGCTCAGATCCATTACCATTGGAAGGTGAACAAATCACAAACCTTTCTTCGATGGTAATTGACACTTACGAACGCGAACTTGAGAAATGCCGGCTGGAAATTAAGGAATACGCACGAGATCTATTCAAAGATGCTTCGCAAACTTCCTTACCACCACTTCGAGCAATAAATCATTCTATTCCATTGATAGACGAGACTAAGAAATATAAATTTCGTCGTTCGACATGTCCAGATCCCTTGAGAGAACAATGGAAAGAAAAACGTAAGGACTACATTCAAAGTGGAAGATGGAAAGTAGTTACCGGTTCAAACGCAATGCCAATGTTATTGCTGCAAAAACCTCGTAAGAATAAAGACGAACCGATTCGATTGAGAACGGTTGTAGACTTACGAGATCGGAACGCGAATACTCGAAAATTATCTTCACCATTGCCCGACATTGAATCTGTACTTCGCAGAGTCGCATCCAAGAAATACAGATCATTAATAGATGGAAAAGATGCTTACGAGCAAATTCGAGTTGTCCCAGAACATGTATCGAGAACTATATTCAATACACCTGACGGCACAATGGTTAGTCAAGTAATGCAATTGGGAGATTGTAATAGTGGAGCGACGTACCAAGCTCTAATGAATCATATCTTTCAACCATACCTGGGAGATTGGATGGATATCTATCTTGATGACCTGGTGATATATTCTGATACGGTCGAAGATCACATTCGACATCTGAAAATTGTTATCGACATTTTGCGCAAAGAACAGTTTTACCTTAGCGAACACAAAATGCAACTGTTCCAATCAGAATTACGCATATTAGGACATATAGTCGACGATAATGGTATCAGAATGGACCCACATAAAATAGATTCGATTCAGAAATGGAAGGTACCGAGCAGTAAAGATTCGTTGAAACGATTCTTAGGAGCAGTAGGATATTTAGCACCGAACATTCCACAACTAAGAATACCAATGGGAGTACTTACCAATATTTCGGGTGAAACTGCTCGATTTCGATGGTCATTTACTGAACAACGAGCGTTTGACCAAATTGTAAAACTGGTACATGATTTTCAGAATCATCACCGCGTAGTTTTGCAGTATGGAAAGAACGCACCTCCAATCAATGTAACTACAGACGCGTCTCACACTGGAATTGGAGGAATAATCAGCCAAGGAGAAGACTGGCAAAATGCAAAGGTCGCTGCATTTTATTCCGCTAAGTTGAATTCTGCACAGCAGAACTATCCTGTACATGACAAGGAATTGTTAGCAGGAGTCGAGACTATGCTCAGACACAAAAACTTACTTCAAGGAGCACATTTCCGATGGTTTACAGATCATAAACCACTGCAACACTTATTCGAACAGCCGAATCTAAGTGGCAGACAAGCTAGATGGATAGAGAAATTGTCGGATTTCGACTTCGAAGTAATCTATGTTGCAGGAACTGAAAATATCTTAGCAGATGCATTATCACGCATATATGCAGAAGACTTACCTGGTACAGTTCGAACTAGACCAGAATACACAAACCAGATCGATGAGGACGACATACCAATATTAAGTCGCTTGGAAAACAAAGGTGCAAGCCCAATACTAGTCAATCCAACGCATATACTTCATATGTATTCTATTCCAATCCATGAGAACATGGATCGACTTTCAAACATAGCTATGAACGTACCTAAACGACTCCGAATTACCTTCAAAAGAGGAGAACAGCAAGATAATTTGTCTAATATTCAGAGGGGCGGAATGCAAAGACCACGAATTAAAAAAGTGACTTTGAGAATCCGAAACCGCGACACACCTAGCAACAACGGTCTCGATGATCGACAAAACGATCTGCGTGAGAAAGACGCGACTCAGCAAAAAGATCGACTCACTGATCTATCCTCTGAGCCAATCACTGGAAATAGCAAGACGATCCAAGATCGTCCTCACGCGCCAATCCCATCTGAACCTTCGCAAGTCGCGACTTCCGAATCAACGCATACAGGCAAGGAAATGGACACCATTGATCCACAATTTCCTACAATACAGTCAGATATTCAAAATTTACAACAATCAATAGAACCAACGCTCACCGATGTGATTGCACAAGCACAACCGCAAATCCAGTTTCCTAACTGTTTGAAAAATCGATTTCACGAAGATCAGTTTTTCAAACTGATCATGGAGAATCCTGCCCACTACAAAAATTTTCACGTCGAAAATGGATTGATATTTCGACGGGAGGGCGAGAGGTATCTGCTATGTATACCCAAAATTCTGATTAACAACAGGAGTGCACGAGAAATTGTAATTGAGCACGCACATTCAATTCTAGCACACTTGGGAGCACGGAAAACATTGCAATATCTGAGAGACCAAGTCTGGTGGAAAGAAATGGTATCAGATATTAGCTCATATTGTGATTCATGTCATACCTGTAAGATTTCGAAGCCGAATCACCAAAGACCATATGGATTGTTGAATCCATTGAATGCACCAACGCGACCCTGGCAAACTATTGGTATGGATTTTGTAGGACCGTTTCCCGAATCCAAGAATCGACTTAGTTCGTTTGATATGATATGCACGATTGTATGTTTACTCACCGGAATGGTTCATTTGCTACCTTGTAAGCAAACGTACAGAGCCAAAGAGTTTGCTGAGTTAATATTCGAAAATGTATACAAATTGCATGGCTTACCTGAATCGATTGTGAGCGATCGAGGATCACTATTCACAAGCACGCTGTGGAAACACTTGAATAAATTGCTTAATGTCAAATTGAGGCTATCAAGTGCTTACCATCCACAAACCGATGGAGCTACAGAGCGAATGAATAAAACGATTGCTCAAATGCTGAGACAATGTGTTTCACCGAACCAGAAAGATTGGGTGATGAAATTACCTATGATTGAGTTTGCAGTCAATTCTGCAAGATCAGAAACAACTGGTTACGCACCTTTCTTCCTGAACTATGGAAGAATGCCTCGTTCCATGATATGGAATGATCCGAGCCAAGACGAGTACCCGGGGGTAAGAACTTTTGCATTGAAGCTGAAAGAAGCAATCATGTCAGCACACGACTCCATCTTACAAGCTAGGGTAAAACAAACGAGGCAAGCTAATAGACATCGGCGGATGTCACCATTCGAAATCGGAGATTTGGTATATCTGTCAACAAAGAACATGAACTTACCAAAGCAACGTGCACGAAAATTAGTACCTAAGTTCATAGGGCCCTACAAGATACTTAGGGTCGCTGGAAACGATTCATATGAGATCGACTTACCTAGAAGTTTGAAAAATCGAGGCATACACCCCATTTTCCATGCATCTTTGTTAAGAATACATATGCCGAACGATGATAGATTGTTTCCTGGAAGGGATATCAGCCAAGTAACTAATTTGGAGGACGGTACTAACGAATGGGTTGTCGAATCGATAGATACCCATTATGGGAAAGGTACGGATTCATTGTTCAAGGTCGTATGGAAAGCCGGAGACCACACATGGCTTCCATACGAGAAAGTAAAGCATCTCGAGGCACTTAATACGTACCTCGAGGTCCTGGGTGTCGATTCTATAGAGAACCTGCCTATGGGGAATGATGAGCCGGATACAGATGATCCACAGATAACTGTACATACCGTTTGGGTAGAGCACGAGGCAATTTTAGCCTCTCTGCATGTAAACAACGTGTACCAACTAAAGGACTCACATAAGAAGCACTGGAAGAAGTTCAGAAGAATATCCAAAACGCTTACTATGAATTCTGACAGCCTCCCAGTCAACTTCTTTGCCCCGAACTCGAATGTTCCGAATGCACCTCCCGAAAGATTCACTGAGCCGGATACTGGCCCAATCACCCAGTCCTGGGCCACGTTTGACATGGCCACGTCCACGTCGTATGTATTCCTAGCCGCCGAATTGAGGAAGGTCTTCGAATTCCATCGATACATCGAGACGAACTCGATCCCGCCTGGTGTTAATCAACCAGAGCGTTATTTGATTATACGCAGGTTGTATAATGGACACGTACCGGATTTCTATGCGTTGGCAGCCTTGCCCCCGTTTGCAGACCCGAGGCACCTCGCTGAAGCGATCCAGAACCATTTCGACTATTCGAGACGCAAGAATCTTGCCTCGAATCAAGGTATACAGTTGATACTCTACTCCAGAACAAGTTTAGTTTTGTCACTGAATAACTCGCCGACAGGTTCGAAAGTCCGTGAGGCTCGTTTCCGAGAAGGTAGTGCCCCGTATAGTCGTCGAAACCGGGCAGCCCAGCGTAAACTCACCCCGGGAATCGAAAAGCGGCCCGACGAACCAAAAGTGGGGGATGATACCACACTTTCGTTGATTCGTCCTGCCGTTCTTCCCAACCTCGCGAGCTCGTCCAAGTTTGATGGGCTGAGTCAACCCTCCGTACAAGTCCCGAACACACTCACCCACTCGCAGTCCGCAGCACAGGTTGTTGATACTACGCCAAGTACTTCGATGACCTTCATGACCTCGAAGTCCGCCAATTTGCCAACGACCGGCACGTCGTTTTCCAATGTCCCTGCGCGTAGTTCTACTCCGATACCAGAAGGGCCTCTCTTTGGTGACGACGACATGAAGGATTGAGGACAAGTAACGTTAATAGTACATTGCTGCGCGAGATGTGATATGTGTGCTACTCTCCTCTATGCTGCTTATGTAAACTCTTTTTACGGAAATGATCGGCGAAGTCGATCGTTTACCCGATCGACTTGTCTTAGATATGTTTTATGCCGTCCTTATGAATTCACACTTGGAATATAAATTCTATACATAGATTATGTTTATTCCATTATGCTACTTTACTATAAGAACTTGTAGACAAGTTCTGGAGGGCGTATGTGACGAAGTAACCGTCACCATGCTTTCCTCCATAGGGTTCCGCAGCGTAACGCAGACGTTACGCGCGGAACCATATGACTAAGTATCTTACCAATAGCTTATGTGAGCGCGACCCTATGCATTTAGTTAGCTTTAGTTTTCACGTTTCCCCCATGTGTAGTTTAGTTTATATAGCTGGTAGATAGCAAATGTAAGAGGGATTCTTCCCTCTCGACTATCACTCTAATACTACGGTTAATCCAGTCAGTAACGGTGTGATCTGAGTGCCAGAGGAATCTCTCGTGTGACCGAATCTTACCATTCGTCACATATCGGCAAGGGATAAACAGAGCCAAATCAGGACACGGCATGCTATTGGTAAGCCAAGTGTTCACACTCACAGCTTCTACTTCGCACATGCATTATGCTCGTCGAGAAATTGCAAGAGGGAGCGGTAGCAGGATGGGATACTTCTTTGAAGTATGAACAACTTATGCGTGGACGATGGCGACACCGAGACGAGCTCGGTTGGACAACCTTGTTAGGGTGAATTACCAAATGTACATGTTCCTCAAACGCATCTCAAGGCAAGGCGTTCAATTCCGCGCACCGCCTCAGCTATATCAACTTGATCTCCATGGCCTGTTTCCCACCGCGGTCCTTCCATGAAGGCCAGCAAGTCGGCCAGGTCCAAGGAAATTCTTCAAAATGCAAGCGACATTCTCGACGTGGCTAGGAACCTAGCTCCCGTTATTCCAGTCCCGATTCTTTCCTCCATCTTTATTACCGCAAAAGGAATTGTCGACGTATCAATTGTGCGTTTCTCGATATCTTCACAAGGCTTGGTAACAGAATGTGCTGCAGAAGATGCATCAGGACAAGCGAGAAGCGGCAGAGCTTGCAGAGTATGCTGCCACCTTGACTCGCGTTGTTCATGCGACAATCCGGGGCAGAGAGAACATGATTGACAAGGATTTGAGTTTATCGCTAACACAGCTCAGCAGGTCAGTCGTCTCCCCTGTCAAATTAGTCCGCGTACTACGTTCTGACAAGCTCACGTTAGTTCACTTGATGAAATCAAATCATTCATGGAACACCAGGCTGGTTTGCGATTTTGGGAACGACTCTGTATGCGGTGCGAGATAGCCGAGAAGTTGGCAGAATATAAGTCCCGCCTTCAGTATGTCATGCAAACTTTCATGGTGAGTTTTCTTCGCTGTTATCTCTCAAATTGTCCATTCACTCTGATTGTCGTACAGACAACTTCTGGACTTAGGCAGGAATTGGGATTGCGATATTTAAAGGATGGGATGGATGAACTCAAGGAAACTCTCCAGAGTGGGCAAACTTTCGATGATCAGGTATGAGCTATTACAAACGGTAACTGCCAATACTTGACTGATATTTTTCGAAGTTTCGGATATATCGTTGGGGTGAAATTGAATTTCTCCAAGTCCATGATCTTTCTTCTCAGGGATTTCTTTCTGATGTCGAGATTTATGAAGCGAGGATAGAGGGCCAACCGAAGATTGTAAAGGTGTATCGAAGCCAGAAGGTGTCTTGATACATGATTTCTTAGCGGCAAGTCGACCTGACGTGGGACATTTTGTACAGACATTTGAAGTCAGCAGGAGAGTTTTGAAACTTGTCCGGTATGCCACTCTTTGCAACGAGGGCGGCTGTTCCGGGCTGATATGGGGTAGCGAACGCCCGTTACTACCGTTTGCACAGCTAGAGGGGTACACAAGCGATAGCAATACTCCTTTCATCGTATTAAAAGGAGGTTCGTCTCCATGCCTTCGTCTGATTGCTGAAGTCTGAACTTTTCTAGGATTGACAAATATGTTCGACTATCTGAGGGATCTTGGCATCGAGGACTACTTTGTGGAAAGACTCCGCTTTGTGAGTATGCTCAACGATATGTTTCGTTGTTCTTGGGCTGAAACGGCGTAGATGATTGATATGAAGGTAAGATTCAAGGGACTGCCAAGTTAGACGTGATTCACAGCAGATATTTAGCACGCCATGAGATTTTTGGCGGAGAATGGATTACGATGGAAAGGCTGGGTGAGCTATTCGGCCTATTCTCTAGGACGCATTAGAACGCGTTACTGACCCACGTCTAGATTGAGAAACTCATGATCAACGACAGTGGACGTTTGGTGATTGGCTATGTCGACGATATTGTTCAAAGACTTGACACCGAATCTGATGGAGGCATCTCGCGGATCTTGATAAGTTGGCCAAAGCTAGGGATTGCGGAAGGATTGCATGTTCTGTAAGTGTTAAATCTGACATTGTACTCAATTTTGTCAGTTATCTAACGAGTGTGCCAGTGTCGATAGGAAAGATGATATTCTTCCGACCTTATACTCAGCTCTTCAGTCTCCAAAGATTGAATATAATATTGACAGAATAAGTACTCTCTGGGGGAGTTACATCGACGAGCTCAATTGTGGCATCGCGAGTTTCGTCACTGTTACGAACATCCACCCACCACCTCTTGGAAGCGTAGGTCAGCTCAGGCCAACTGTACATGGAGTACACTTCTATAGATTGTTCTCGACGTACACCGGGAAGGTGAATGTCCGGACAACTGGACAGATCAGGCCCAGGACGAGCAAGGAGGAAGATGGTGAGGGTGATTATGATATGTTCAACGCAAGGGATTGGCGTAATTTTGAAGGAGAAGATATCTCGTGAGTTCAAATATCGAATAGTTTCGGGTGTATGGCGACCTCATTTGTGATTCCATCAGTATGCCCCTCTGCTTGACTGAGGAAACTGGGTCTCTTCTGAGTTATAGAACGTCCTACACGCAGTTACATGGACAAGCACACGTTGTTGAACATTATATTCGGAATAGTACCATCAATCTCGGCTACGAACTGGAATCGCTCGTAGTCGGTCAGTTGCTTTCTTGTTCATTAATCTGTCTTGTTTGGACTTACGAGTTGATTCGATAGTGTCCGGAGTGATTGAGCGAGCAAGAGCCACGTTTTCTAAGACCCCGGCAGCCTCACCATCTTCACCTTCTTCATCGCCGAAAGGCGCGCCGCCAACTGTTGAAGGATCGACTTTCTTCCACCCGTATCCGCCGACAAAGCGCGGTTATATGCGAAAGCCATGGGGATACTTATCAGACACAGCCGAAATGATCACCGATAACGACGTAAGCAACGAATTTCTTACGACTCACGATGAGACTAGCCCTCCGAACAATTTCCATCTCACCTTGGATGATTTTACTGCGCATACAGAGTAAGTCTGCTTGCCTACTAACTCGAATTTGTTTCGTCACTAACCTTTTTACGTGTCAAGGCAAAGTTATGAATTGTATTGTTTTCAATTTTCACCTACTGAAGCAGAAGCGATCCGTTGTATAATTAGAAAGTGTTTGAAGTTCTAAGCTTTGGGGATTGTGTTCTCAACTCGGAAGTCCTTTGTAATTACTATTCATCCGATCACGGACAATTGCTTTATTTGGATGCCTTATGTAGTGCATTCCCACACGCTAACACACAAAGTCATTCCTTACCTTACGCCTTACGCCTACCATCTCGTACCAAGCCACTAGCTTCCACAAAGGTGTTTGAGTTTCCTCTCGAACCCTAATCTACCTTCGGTGCTGGGAATACGCTTTGACTTCTGCATTCTATTGTACACATGGGGCAGTCGTATTTACGGCCCGCGACAATTTCTGTCAACTTTACCTTACAACCCGTTCCATTCAAAGGCATCTATGTTCTGGAGAACGAGTGAAGCTTTCACCGGAAAACTCTCGGAGGATGGTCCAACATATACTGTGTACTCTCCACCTTCAATCGTCCAAGCATTGATGCGCTCCTCCCAATAGCTAACGGCGTACTTATCGAGCGCAAGCTCCGCGATGCGCTTCTCTCCTGGTTGTATGTCTCGTAATTTCTTGAAGGCCCGTAGTGCAAGAGTTACCTGAGTAAGTGCGGAGGTAACTGGATATGCGACGTATACTTGGACTATCTCGGAGCCTGTCACTGAACCCGCATTTGCGACTGCCAAGGACACGATGACCTGTAAGTCCTTCTTGCCATTTAAATCCACGACCTTGGGCTGTGAGACGATCAGATCCGAGTACTCGAACGTTGTGTATGAAAGCCCATGGCTGACCCAGAAGTCAGCGTCCATCCGCAGAGGATAAAAATAAGACTTGCCCAAACGCCCACAGCGGCTTCATCTTAATATTCGGGTAATGTTTGTAGCCCTAGGATGTCCATTTCAAGCTTCATACACAGATATCTCGCGGAAGAGGAAGACATACAACGAACAAATCCTCCGAATACAGTACCGATCCATTCTCCGAGTGGAAATGGCCGTACGATAGCACATCCTCGAGTCGTTTCGGGAATGTGAAGGACATCCTTCCGGATGGGTTCACTTTGCCAATCAGGACATCGGCGATAGCGTCACCTGTCGCATTGCCGAGACACCATGAATGCACGATGGTCGGCACGGAGTCAACCCATGGCATGGTAATAACAGAACCCTGAGTGGCTGAATTAGATACTGCCTAACGAGTTTGTGGGAACCTACCGACTGTGTCACAACAATAGTCTTCCTGTTTACCGCGGCTACTTTTTCTACGAGCTCATCGTTGCGTCCTGGGAGCGCCAGAGTGGTTCTGTCATAACCTTCGCTTTCCCAGTCCCCATTCAGCCCGACAACGATGATGGCTACATCTGCCTCTTTGGCAAGCTGCACGGCGAGTGCCAAGTCTTCATCGGGGTTCTTAACGGGAGCGCCACCGAGGCGGACGGCGGGATTGATGTCCATGAGCAACTCATCCTCATCGCCCGTCCGCAGGACCGCGTACGCTGACATAGTGCACATGCACCTCGTGCGCGACTCCTGCTTTCAGCTCAAAGACGCCCTTCTCTTCCGATGTACCTGTGCTGAAGAATGCTTCGCCACGTCTTTGACGCGTCCAATTATCAATTAAGAGCTTTCCGTCGACATACAACTGTATTCGCCGACTCTGAATGGGGAGTCCAGGATTATAAGAATTAAAAGCAACGCACCTTGGCACGTCCTGCAACGGTCAAGCCAAATTCGAACTTCGTATCCTTGGCTCTCGGCTTTATTTTGCCTTCAAATGCAACGTGAAGTGAGGAGGGACACCATCTGGCTTGTCCTGAATAAAAGCATTCGTCTCATCAAAGACTTGCGAAAATACGGGATCGCCTTCAGCCAGTCAAGCCAGCGGGGTCGTTCGCGTACCACTCTCCAATCCAGCATTTCTCGCCCTTCTCTGTGACGAGCTCATTCTCCATTGTAGGCGGCGCTTTGAAGGCTGCAAGTCACCGTTGAAATATCAGAACCCTGCTATCTTCGTGAAATCGGGATTCGTACATACCTCTAGTACCCTCGGCATACGTGATCTCGATGTTCTCACCAAGTGCCTTCGAAATCCCGTCATAAGGTGAGACAAAGAAGGACGCTTTCAGGGATGCAGAACCGCCTCCAGAGAGAACGGCGGCCTTAGCATTCCCGCCAATAATTGCAACTTTCTTCAATGTAGACATCTGAAGAGGAAGTAAATTTCCTTCATTCTTCAGAAGCACTATCGACTCCGAAGCAACTTTGCGCATCAATGCCGTGTCCTCATCGCTCTCGAGAGTCCGTTCCTTGCCGTCTCCATCTAAGACATCCGGGGCACCCTGCGCACAGCGCTTGACCATCTCAAGTACCTTGGCTGCGCGCTCCTTGACAATACGAGCTGTGGGTTTTGCGCGCATCGACCGCGCGACGGACTTTGTCCCATGTCCGCCATTTGTTGACGCCTGGCATTTCAATATCGAGACCTGCATTGATGTTCTCTGATACGCTGTAAGTCCCAAACCTATATTATTCTCCTATTTTCAGCTCTCAAACTCTGCAAGCAAAATTCGGTACGTACAATTCACTCATGATGGTAGCATTGGATCCCCATTCTTTCCGAAGGACGTCCTGGAGAATGAACGGGTTGTCATTCACATGCAGCCCTTTCAATTTGTTATATCTATATTCGCTTAATAAAAGTAGTCTTGAATGAGAGTAGCCAACTTACGCAGTCATGAAGACCCATGGTTTTGCATATTTCTCGGCGAGCATGAAAGACAGTAAGTAAATTTCTCGCAGAGCTCGGGCGGTTACTCGACTATCGTAGCCAAAGCGATCATTCTCCTTGTCATTCGCGCTGAAGATACACGTTGAGATACTCAGCGAGGATGTAGATACAAGCTCGCACAAAATGTTTGACTGTGGCACCAATTCCTCTAGATTGAATGCCTGCGATGTACGCAGACGCGATCAAGCCTGATAAGATGGGGTCTTCTGAGAAGCTCTCGAAGCTCTGAATGAAAATAGCTCGACACTTGATTACTGTAGCGAATGACATTATACTCAAAGACGTACCCTACCGCCAAGTGGGTTCTATAGTCAACGGATCAGAGAGACGGTCAGGTAAGATCAGCGTCAGAAAGGGACATGCATTCTATTGCAGGGAAAGTAAAAGAGATTCTCACACATTGAATGTTGCATGTAGGAGCCAGGATAATGGAAGCAGAGCGCTCCGGAGCGAGGAGCTTTGCACTAACATCGTGAATGAGTTCGGTATCCGACGTTGCACCAAGTGCTGTGGCTGACTGTCAAGTTAAGTGAGGTTTCAGATGTCTCATCTGTTCAAAATAGACATACTGGTAGACACTTCGCAGGCGTGCCCTTGAAAAAGAAATTTCCGCGTATGCCTATGCATCACGTTAGGTTAGGACATGCTACATAGGGCATTCATTGGAATATTGATCAGTCGCCATTGGGACCATCGCTAACCTAGAAACGATTATTGGATATCAATAACAAAGAAAACAGTATGAGCTTGAAGGGGAAGAAATAATACCTTGATTGCCGGTATTCCGAGACGCTCGATGCCATGGGTATTCCAGTAGCCAACACCGGCGATGAGGGTAGTGGCCTCCTCGAGAGTCAGCTTTTCAACAGTACTCGGAATGTCCGCGTTTGCAAAATCAGATGGAGGCATCGTTTATGACTGTGATAGCGCACAAGCTAGCTCTCCTATAGTATAGAACGAGGTCAGGACAAGAAGGAGGACATAGACTGCAATTTGGGGACACGAAATTACACCATGTATGATATTTGAGATGGTATACAAGTATTACTTATTCCAGTACTAGTGTTTCTCGCCAATAATAGGCCGAAACCATTTCTCCGAAGATAATCCGAAGTCTTCATGAGGAAATGCCAAGCGAAGATCCCTAAAGGACTCCATACACGCATAGACGTATCGTATGACACAGTCCTCAGAAAACGTCGCAATTTCAATTTGCGTCCTATGTTTGAGGTCTTCAGGAGAAGGCAAATTTGGCCCTTTGGGAGAAAATGCATCAGGTGTTGGATCCCGCCACCTCTTCTTTCATTCAGAAGAACAGGCCTAGGCCCTTGCAGACTCCGACATGAACAGCATAGTGTGTACTTGGCAGGTATTGGAGGTATCTGGCAGAGCCGCACAAGAAAAACTGTCAGTGTTATCCTCGAAATGAGCAAGATCGTCGCCATAAGTTTGGTGGCGAAAGCACTGGGCATTGAGACACATTTTTTGGCCCTAGGGCTACAATTTGAAGTTTGAATGAATCCACGACGCGAATACATTCCATGTACATACAGTGTACCTACGCGTCTTTTACTGTTTGCATACAGTAATTCCTAAGAATGGCAATCATCACGTGTTTATTCGCCATGTCGTGTTCAACCTCAGCAAAAATTGATTGAAATGAGTTTTTCTCCGTCAATATTCAACCATATTGTCCAGTTAAACAATGTAAAATCAGAGAAATTAATGATTAATATGTAGGACAAAAAAGAATCTGTATATTTTGCTTTGCCACTGCATGCTTGCAAAAATTTACAATCCTTTGGAATTCAGCAAAAAGCCTATGTCAAACTTGTGCTCCTAATTCATATGAGTAGACTATACAGAATGTTTTGTAGTAAATGTATCTGTAATTGATTTCTCTAATTTTACGTTGTTTAACTCAACAAAACAGCTGGATATTAACAGAGAAAATCCCATTTCAATCAATTTTTGCTGAAGTTGAACATGACGCAGTGAAAAAAACATGTGATGATTGGCATGCTAAGGAATTATGCTGGGGACTGGCAAAGTCCAACATCGCCGCGCGATGCTTTTTTCAGCAGAGATTGAATGATTACCACTTTTAGCAGCCCTTATGGACTCTGAGTTACTAGCTTCTTTCATTACGCCAATTAAATTATTTCTCCCAGATAAAACCTAGGCTTATTCCCAAGATGTTAGGCTATAGAATTCATTTTTGGTTTCAAAAAAATACTGTGTATTGAGGGAGGCATGATTTTTTCAAACATTTTCAATGCATTTAAATTGTTACCCTCTATCAACAGAGCCTGATTCAGATCACGTGTTTGGGGCTTTCCACTTGTGTGATGCATACATCTTCCTGCCCAACTTCTTTAATGTAGAACCACTTTGCTACACAACTCATAATTTCAAGCTTTCATATGATAGATGGCATAATAATCTTCAAAATAGTCAAAAAATTTTGACTTGAGATTGCATATTACCTAAGATATATCAAAATTCTTGAGTAATTCACCTCCTGCTTGACCAATTTTTGACCAAAATTTAAAAAAAAAAAATTTAACCAAAATTAAGATTTGCTTCCTATTTACAACATAGGGTACTTTATTTTGCTGAAGGTGCTTTGCAGAATGAGCCTTTATGCATTAAATAGGACCTCCAAAAACCGGTAACTAAGCGAGCTCGCGTCGATCACCGGCGCTACTCGGCAGGGCCGTGGGAGTTCTTCACTGAACCATTGGGATTGCCGGTTCCCAATTATGCAATTTGCAAACGGCAGTAAAACTTTAAATTCAGGCACGTGCGCTTCGGACATACTTCGGAATATCTACGACCGGCTCTTCGCCAAGTCCCGATAACGGTCTTTCTACCTCCTAGGCTGAAGACATGCCGACCAACTATATATGACAGTTCTGCTTTGTGTTCGTATTGGACAAACCTCCTCCCCTTCTATATCTCTCTAGCCTGTGCAATGCTTGAAGAAGCAAAGCCGGATTCACTCCTAGTCGTCACGGTCGAAAGAGAACGACGCCCCTTCGTCGGCGAAGATACTGAACTTGATCAATCAAGGGTATCTGAAGTACCGACTGTTGCAGTACCCTCACTGGCGGCTAGGACGTCCAACGAGATGCTCGAAGATGTCAATGTACCACCCAAGAGTCCAGCGATGAAGCGGACAGAAAGAGTACAACTTTTCGCTCTATTCTTATCGATATTTGTTGCCGGCTGGGACGGGGGAACGTATGGACCGCTTTTACCTAGGTTTCAAACATATTACGATGTTCGTCCACGAGGGAAGAGTTCTTCAAGTGATATATAATGAATCGCTTTTCAGGTCAACTATACTGTAGTGTCCATGATCTTCGTTTCGAATTGCGTCGTACGTCTTCATTCAGGACTCAGACAGCGCTTGGAGAAGTCTTACCAATTTCAGGGCTTTATTGTTGGAGCAACCGCAAACGTTTATTTGACGGATAGACTGGGGTTTGGGAAAGCAAGTATCAGACTTCGTCTTGTATTTGCTTCTTGCTAATGTCATGGGCAGACAATCGTTTTAGGTCAGGTGAACTGGATTCCTTTTCGCGAATCTATCTAATAATCGTTTCAGGAGCAATTGGACAAGTGATTGGTTACTCGCTATTATCTGCGCGTCTGCCATTCCCTGCCTTCTGCGTCGCATTTTTCATCAACGGTTGGGGTATGTCTCTTCAGGTGAGTGCTCAAGCAGGAGTCTACTTCTTCTGCTAAGGGACCTTCTAGGATGCTCAAGCGAACGGATATGTAGTTGCATTAAGCAGAGATTCTGCCACGAAGATGGGAATCATGCATGCAATCTATGGTACGACACAGATTTCAAAACCGGACAAATGTCGTCGCATCTTAGACGATCTCATTTTCCCACAGGATTGGGTGCTATGATTGCACCATTCTCCGCAACCCAGTTTGCTGAGATGACGCACCGATGGTCCCTTCATTTTGTCGTTTCAGTGGTAATTGCTGTAGTGAACACGATGACCTTAGTTCTCGTTTTCCGTGGCAAAACCCAAGATGGTGCGTTGGATCCCTACAGTTACGCCTGCCGCAACTTATTTCTCACGTCCCTGCAGAATGCTATCTTGAGATCGGGGAACCAACTATGAAACGCGGGACCAGCCAACACAACAAATACAGACAGATTTTTACTCACAAGGTTATGCATGTGTTGGCATTTTACAGCTTTGTATATGTAGGAGTCGAGATCACGATATCAGGTCCGTATTTTCTTAGAACATAACTATTCACTGTTTAATTTCTGGTGTAGGATGGACTGTTTCATACCTGCAGGAATACCGGGACGCAGGTGCTTCTTCTGGATATGTCTCAACTGGATTCTTTGGAGGTACGATTAAGGTACTTCGCTAGGGATTGGCTTAATGAAGCCTTCACGACAATAGGTATCACTCTTGGACGCGTTGCCTTGCTGTGGGTGAACAAAAAGGTAAGTCTGATCTCTGTGGGGTGATGACCATAATCCAAATGTAGACCATCTTCAGATCGGAGAATACCGAGTCATGTATATCTACATGTTGTTATCCCTCGGGTTTGTAGCTTCCTATCTGATTGCTACAGCATCTTCACTGATTAAAATATTTAGTCTTGAGCTTGTCGTATGGCTGGTTCCATCTGTCGTCATTGCCGGAGTAGCAGTCTCATTTGTCGGCTTCTTCCTTGGCCCGATATATCCTATCATCATAAACGAGGCTGGTCGTCAAATTCCTCAATGGCTGCTTACCGGCTCTGTTGGATGGATAGCCTCCTTCGGCTTCTCAGGTGTGTGTGCACATACATATTCGAATCTACTTATAATCGTGACTCAAATGACCTCAATTCAACCAGGCTCGGCCCTCTTCCCTTTCATCACGGGTGCCCTTTCCGAAGAGTTTGGAATTGTAGCTTTGCAGCCAGTGTAAGCCTTCTACTTCCAGATATTTACGACCAAAGAGCTGAAACTACTATTTAGGCTTATCGTTCTGATGGCTGTCATGATCGGTCTATGGTTACTTGTTCCGAGCGGCCGCCGTCGAGCTCGCCAAATGATCAAAGAGAGTGATATGACTGAAAAGCCCCCTCGGGATGCGAGTGGTGTGGCTCAGAATGCAACGCCTGGCGTGTAGATCTTCTGTAGCGAATCGGTCTTTTGGGTCCTACCAGAACACAAAACTTATCAATTTTGAATTGAAGCGCGGCATATTCACCTATATTCAATTATAGAAATTGAAATCATAATTAAGTTATTTTTGCGCCGGCACTCGTTGTCCGAATTGCTGACCCTTAGAGCCTTACTTCTTCCGTTTAAAACATAACGTATATCTGACGAGTGTAGATGATGCCATGGATCTGACAAAGTTGTTCAAGAAGGGCCGTCGGTGATGCCCCCAAAAAATTAGTATAGAAGGAAAGCATCATCGTGAATCGCTGCACCGAAAGCATTCAGAGACCCCCGTACGGCATCATACATACCCATTAATAAATCGTACGGTACGGTACGGAATTGAAGTCAAAAAGCATAATATAATTACATAAGCATATGCCGCATGACTCTACAACACCATCATTTTTAGAATCTCATTTTTCCCCCCTTCATGTGAAAGTAAGTACTTATATTGTACCCTACATTACAGTAATCAAAGTTCGGCACAGTCCAGAGACGAAGACCGATGTGCCAATCGGAACACGCAAAGATGAGTTGTCGATCGTACCACTTCAGATTTAATAATGATATAAGCTAGAGAAAAATTCCGGAGGTTGGTCTCGTCCGTCCGCCAACACGGTGACTCTCCGTTCATCATGGGTGCTCAAAGTGAGCTTCGCCAGCGCAAATCTACCCCAGCCAATGGCTTTACCCCGAGCGAGGTGGGTAGAAAACGCGATGAACGATTGGACAAGCATGAGCAGTACGTGTCTATTTTCATGCTTTCGGGCTTGCCTCCGCCATCTTCACGATGCGTTGCTTTTGTAGTTATGAGTTTGGTGGACCTTGGGGTGTCGTCGCTATGATGATCGGATTCCCGATCCTCATGTATTATCTCTGGATTTGCTTGTGGTTCCATGACGGCAAGCTTGTATACCCGACGTCCTTGGACGATGTGCAACCATTTTTAGAGAGAATGTGGGATCATGTACGAACGGTGAGCACCAAGGTCAATTCCAAAAAGTCCTTTATTTACGATGACGTGGTAGGAAGCGAGCCCGAATGCGTATGCCTGGAAAGTCTATTCTGGCTTTTTCTTCTTCCAGCTCTTTATAGCCTTTATTATGCCTGGCTATCAACAAGAGGGTCTCCCTGTCCCGTCTCTTGGGTATAAGACTCTCATGTACAAGTGCAATGCCCTTTCATGCCTATACGTTACTATGGCCACAGCAGCCATCCTTCACATCTCTGGCATATTCCCCCTCACGTCCATCATCGAAAACTACGGACACCTCATGACTGTTGCTATCATTTACAGCTTCGCCGTGAGCTTTGGTATGTATTTCATATCAGTCGCGAAGGGAAGGCAAATTCGGATGTCGGGAAACTTCTTTTACGATGTGTTCATGGGTGCCGCGCTCAATCCTCGTATTGGAAGCGTAGATTTAAAGATGTGGGCGGAGGTGCGCATCCCGTGGAACATTACTTTCTTCCTTGCGGTATCCGGTGCTTGTATGCAATACGAGAAGTACGGATATGTTACTCCTGTAAGTTTTCTTGGTCTCGTTGAATGCGGATGTTTGTTACCTACTATTTAGAATATGGCATTCATGTGCCTTGCTACTTGGCTTTATGTGAATGCTTGGTGAGTTGGATTTAATTGCCACACGAGATATCTAGCTCACCCCACCATAGTGGTAAAGGAGAAGAATGCATTCCTCAGACCTGGGATATGTTCCATGAAAAATGGGGATTCATGGTTATTTTCTGGAACTTTGCTGGTGTACCATTCGTAAGCACGATTCACACCAACGGTTTCTGTGATTGTTTTGACTAAGAGTCCCACTAGACTTATGTTTACTCCGTTGTCTACATGGCTAGACATGACCCCTTTGAGTACAAGTTCTCGACACCAGCTTATATCGCGTTATACGCGACACTATTGACAGCTTACTATATGTACGATATTTTTCTCTTACTGGAAGAAGGCTAAAAGTCCCAACTAAAATTTGGTGCAGCTTCGACACGTCAATGTCCCAAAAGAGCCGCTTCAAGATGCAGACGCAAGGCACGTTCAAGTGGCGCAAAGCTTTCCCGCAGTTTCCTTGGGGCACAATCGAGAATCCGACTTACATCCAGACAGAGCATGGGTGTGTTTTTATGTTCTTTGTTATTCATGATTTTTATTTTCTTATGTTACCAAAAAATACAGCAACCGCCTTCTGACAAGTGGCTGGTGGGCATACGCTCGCAAGCCAAACTACACAGCTGACTGGGTACAGAGCCTCACATGGGGCCTCTGTATCGGTTCCGCATCGATCATCCCTTACTTCTATTCTGTCTTCTTCATCAACGTTCTAATTCACCGGTGCGGACGTGACTTTGAGCGCTGTGCGGTCAAGTACGGCAAGGACTGGGATCGCTATTGCGAAATTGTCAAGTACAAGTTCATCCCTTACGTTTACTAAGCAGTTGATTAGTTGATTCGCGTGCATAACCGTCTTGATTCGAAATATAGTAGACTTCCGTGCCTGGTATGGGCAATTTTTTGGTAACAAAACGGGATGACATTACGAAATGGAAAGGAAGACACTAGTGAAGATAATTGCGACAAGGTGAACATACGTATGAAATATACCAATGCGAGTGCACACGACGGAGGCAAAACAAGAAGAACAAAAGAAAAAAATAAAATAGTTCCGTTCATAATGAACAACCGGAGGTATCGTGACAGTGATGTCGATAGAGATCCTGATGGACGAGTAGTAAAGTCGAGTTAGAATCGTTATTCGTAGGGCATATTCTCGACTGCTTCGGCAAGTGAATTCCAGTTGGTCAAGACGACTTCTGCGAAGGCGCTCTCGTCTCGTGTGAATTCCCGAACGATCTGTGTTATGAGTGTGTTTTCGCGATTGTGCAGGACAACACGAAGCTCGTGCCACATACTAGGAGTAAGCAACCAGACTCAGTAATTCCTCCTTCCGGATACAGAGAACAGGCAACTTACTTATAGCGAATGAAGATGCGTCGGTTCAGTAGTGATGCGATTGTGGCTTGGTCGTGTTCAACAAGGCCAGACAATCGATCTACTTCTTGCTCCCAGCCGTCCTTCTGGGCTACGCGGATTCCTTCGAGCTTTGATTGCGTTGTCTCAATACGTTTCTTCAGACGCTCGACGTTGTCGCTTGAGAGACGGTCATGGCGTAAGAACAAGTCACGCATGGCGATGTATAAATCGCGTTGACTCTGGAAAGGAACAATCCAGTAACGTCATATATCTGATGGCAGAGCTAATTTACCTTAAGAGCTTCGAGCGTGGACAGTGACATGACTCGTGCCTAATAACAAATTCATTAAATGGCTAAATCCCTCAAGCAGATGGACAGACGAACTCTTTGATCCAAGTTGTCCGATTGCTTGCCGATATGATTGGATACCTGTTCTAAACCCGACCGCACGCCTGAGCACAGCTCGCAATCATCACCGCGCCAACATTGGGCATTCAGTTCGTTGAGTGCATTTAGGGTAATTGTTAACCGCGAAAGATCCGCCTGTGAGTCCTCCCAGTAAGAGGTGTAAAAGCCGCCATCGGCAGAGCCATCCGGACGCGCAGAACCAACGATCGGTGCAGAAGCAAATGACCCGAATACGGATACGGATGGGAGCACCGGCAGAACGGATGAGACCATTGAAACCGGAGAGGCAGGAGGTGATGAGGTCGGCGATGCAGCCGATGATGATGAGGGGACAGAGGGAGTCAGAACGGACGATAAGAACGAGCGCCTGAAGATGGCATGAGGATTCCGTACCGCTGCCGCTTCGCGTCGTTTGATAAGGCGCTCTGCCAATATGCAAATCTTCTGCCACTGTTCAATAACAGGACTTAATTTGTTGCGAACGATCCTACGAGAAATTATGTTAGTCGGTCAAGATGGATTAGTCTGAAGATAATGTACTTCAGCTTGTCCTCAAGGTCGCTTGGAATCGTCATCTCCTCGACTTTGTCGAGACGTTTGCTTGCTGACTCTTCCTCCAAAGACAAGGTATTGTGCTTCCGCCACTGCTCAAGCGACGGCTCAGTCAAGAACACTGCAAGTAAGCCATCTTCTTTAATGACTGGGTGATTACTGGGGGCTCTTTAGTTGATCCATATCTGATCAGAAGGGCTCGCCTTACACTACAAAATTTAAGAATCGTTGAAGCCCTCTCCTGTATTATTGATTCAGTTATGAAATGTAGCTGAGAGTGCTGTTTCCGAGCGACTTGCCTCCTTTGCTCCAAGAAAGACTCGTCAGCTGGTAATATCGGGGTCAGTTGAGATGCAGGAAGTGTGGGGAGGGAGCACATACGACCGATACGTTTAGGAGGCAACTGGAGTAGTAGTCGGAAAGGGTATCTTCGAACGAGGCATTCCCATAGGAAAGCGAATTCCGAATACCTTCTTGAAACTGGTGTACCTCGCTGGAAATGGAAATGAGAAACACGAGAAAACGCGGACAACAAAATATCTCACGTCGGAAGCCACGGCATATAACATGTATCTCTTCAGAATAAAACCCTGCATGCCGATAAGCTGGACTTGTACACGCTCCTGCCTCCTCCACCATTCCCTCGGTAAGCCTGTACCACTAATGCTCGAAGGTGCACCATTCACAAGGCTAGCATTTCCGCCATTTGTATCAGTGACACGCTGCCAAGGATCATCTGACGAGTAAGTCGGTTGCATTGCGTCACGCGGTAAAGTCACCACGGTATCGCGACGGGAGGAAAATGTAGATGTAGCTGGAGCGATTGCTCCAAGGTCAAGCGACGGCACAGGGAGTGCATCTTGGGCAGCCAGAGACGCGACCTGCTCAATGGAAATATCTAGAAAGCATTCAGAATATAATGACGTCGTGCTCACTGATGTTGCTTACCTTTTCCGGTTTGCGCCAAAGCCACGAGAGCAAGAGCAACAAAGAACTCGAGCTTGGACACCCGAGGTCGAGAACTGACAAGATTCACAATCTGAAATTCCGTCAGACAGATATCGCACTTCGCAGAGATTTAAGAGCTTCACCCTATCAATGGTAGATGCCGATACGCCAGAAGTGAGGAGAACGCGGAACAACGAACTGATAGACGTTTCTCCTGTCCCTGATGGGTTTACTACACCAAACGCTTTCTGATACAGCGAGGGTGCCTTAGCTTCATCTGAGAGAACGGTTAAATTTCTTCAAGCTTCCATACTGAATGTAAACATATACCAAGGACAGAAGCAAATGGTGACGGCGGTACTGCTGAAGGGGGAGGTGGTAAATCGGGGGAAGGAGCCGAGCTCCATGGGTCTAAGCCATCATAAGTTGAGTTTGCAAGAGGGTCATCACCCATGAAGTTTGCGCTTCCAAAGCCGTTGTTTGCCGTGAGCGAACCAGAGGTCCCGTAGCGATGAGTTTGACGAGGAGTATTGAACATCGTCGACGAATAATGCCGACCTCTGCCTGTGACGATGATTGTCAGTCCGTGAAGATCGACGGATGGAGCACGTGACTTCCCTTAACCGCGTTGCCCTTCGTTTGCACCTTCAACTTGTCACTCTTCTATCACTATTTCTTGTTAGAGACATTCTCGCCTGTTCCGCTGCACCAAAAGGATTGCCGGCGTCAACCTGTATCCATCATGAATGCGGACGAAGCTGCTAGCGAACTACATCCACTTCTCAAGAATGAAGACGTGGACGCGACACCCGTTTATCCAATCATTCACATGATTCGTCAAGTGTGTGTTTATTCACCTGATTTGTGACCGTTTCTCATAGGCATTTGGTCTATTGTAGGACATGATAGTGAGCGCCATTTATACCGGCTTAGTTGCAGGGCTGATAGTTTACCACTTCCTTCTTTGTGTGTAGCACTTCATCGGTATGGTCTCTTCTCGCGCCTGCTCTGTTTGTTTGATACTGATTACCTGTGAAGATACCCCATTAACATATGATGCTTTGACCGCTCCTGATCTCACGTATACTCTCACTAAGCCTTTGGAAGACAAATATGCAAATATTCAGCGCAAAGGGAATTACTCGGTTGTCTTCTGCTTTCTGCTCAACCGAGTTAATTTCCTTCGGGATCAGAACCTCGTGACTTCATCTCTTTCGCGCTCTCGTGCTGCTCTATGCGAAATAATGGCTACTCGGTTGCTCCGACTGTACGGCGATAGCACACTTGAACTTGCATTCGTGACTACAACGAGCTGGCGAGTCTACTCTGGCGCAGATGAGGGGATGCTTAAGCATCTCCTGGAAGAACTCGATATTGACGATGTGGAGGAACGTGTTGGAAACGCCATTGAAATGGCTATCATCGGAAAAGCGAAGGGATTCATAAAAAGCTCGGCATGCCAGAGGGTCATTGACAGTATATGGAGGTTAGAACTTGACTCCATAAGCCATGATTCCGACTCACATACTTGTTGACAAACCTAGCGGTAAATGTGTGTATCAAGCGCAAAGCAGCCATTCAATCCTATCAGATGTAAGGATGTCGAGCCTTCGGTTCTTCACCTGATCCAGAATCTAATCTAATCTATTTTGGAAGACGTACAAGCAGACTCCGATTCATTTCTATGACCCTCACAAGGCCCCTCTGCTCGACCATTACCGGTGTGGTGAAGCTCTGTCTTCACTTGCTCTTCCTCACTCATCGCCTATTCAGCTTGAAAGTCCCGGCAATTCGATCTGTCCTTGAATATATGAAGTGAGTCAATATTTGTTTCGTTCGTTTTCCAGATTCTTTTAAGGTTTATCTCCGCGACTATAGCTTTCTGATTCTCTTCATCCTCTTCGTCCTGACACTGGAATTCAATGAGTTGAACCGACTGAATTGGATTGAAATAGCGTTCATGGTTTATGCTCTCGGTGAATTTTATTCCTTGTTACTGGAGTTGATATGCTGAGCTCCAACGTCAGGTTTCGCTTTGGAGAAAGTAGCTGCGATGCAAGAGCATGGTTTGAAAGTCTATTTCACGGGAACCTGGGTAAGTTATAATTTTCCAAGACTTTGCGATGCTCATGGAGGCTGATTGAGATTAGAACGGCTTCGATCTCGCACTCAGTGAGCTTGATGACGTCTATCCTGGGATGACATCCTGATTCTTTGTGTCTCAGTTACCATCTTCGTTGCCTATGCATCGTTACGGCTGACCGGTTTCCGTTACGACAGTAAGTTCCGCAAAATTCAGGACGAAGTGGCACACCAATCGTTTTGTCTTAGATCGATGGGCAAGATCGAGCGGTATCGACTGCTTGGCGCTTGCAGGGTGCTTACTTTTTCCGAGGTAAATTCAACCTTATTTGCGAGTCTGACTTTCTTAACCACTGACGTGAATGTCAGATTAGCTTTTGCTACCCTAAAGAACAACCTTGTGAGGGCATGAATGCCAGGACCATACAGCTGTGGACTGATTTACATTCATACAGATGGTCTTATCTCTGAGGGCGATGATCATACAGTTTGTTGTTCTCATGCTCATTGCCGCATTCTGTTTCGCTGGTTTCCTGTACGCCCTGTGGACGTGAGCGGGTTATTTATTAGTCAAGCATGAACGATTGCTGATGCAATTCTAGGCTTGCGAGGAATGAGGCAAAGCGAGTCGTCTTGGCTTTACAGCACTTAAGATAATTAACTGACAGCAAATATAGTTACTCCGCGAGCGATATATTCTGGTGGATGGCTGACCTTTGGTTTGGTCTAGATGCAACCGGATTTATGCTGGCCTGTAAGTCGCAACTCTCGCATAGCTATTTCCTTGTTAGCTAAAGGCCGCCATGAAGCATCATTCCATCAATATTTCGGTCCAATTTTGATGGTTTCATACGCTTGCTTGAGTAATACCCTCCTTCTGACTGGTGAGTGTGCTTTGTGAGCTTCTTTCCTCCCATACTCACTTCGCTGGCATATAGTCTTGGTATCTGTATGTGTCCCAGAGTTACTCTGACAGATCATGTTCTGAAGCGGGCTTAGATTCTATCGCATACCTTTTCGACGATCAGTGAGGACGCACCTGCCGAGGTGTGCTACAGAGCTTTGTTCATCCTCACCCTACTCAATAAATTCTATTCAGGCCATGTTCCGAAGAGCTGTCCTTACTATCGAAGGGTTTGTTTCCTTTCGGTTTCTGCTTCGAGATCACTGACTTCGTCTTAGAGTGAAGGCTGACTACCTGTTCTCTTATCAACCTCCTGTGAACGTCATCGCTCTCTGCATCATGCTCCCCGCAAGCTATATCTTGACACCAAGATGGTTCCATAAAGTACGTCTAAGCGAGTGTGCATTCTCTCTTGACGCTAACGTCAGGTGCAGGTCAACGTGTTTATGATCAGGTATGATCTTGTTTCAAGTAAGAAGCTGTTGCTCAATACATCTCCGTCAGAGTGACAAGTTTTCCTATCTTGCTCTTTATTGCCTTTTACGAGCGCAAAACAAAGCAGATCGAAGCTACTACATTCTCAGAGTTTGTGTCCGCAACTACAGAGAGAATGATGGAGACTTTGCCCCGAAGCATCAAGAGAATGAGTGAGCGCCAAGCTTTTTGTGTCCTTTATAACATTCTCCGACCGGTTTCTTTCAGCCTTTTTCGAGGGCCTGTTTGCTGGGAAGGCTTCTGATATCGACGTGGTTAGTCTGACATTCCATGGGTAACCAACATGGTTAGTGAACGAGCATAACAGATTTTTGATATCGAGGACGAAATGATGCAGTTTGCAAGTGAAAGTGCTCTGGATACGAGAGATCTCGAGAGCACACCGTCTTTGAAGCCCACAGCTACGGATCCAGCGCGTCGAGGTTCCCAAGCATCACGTCGAGTATCCATGCAAAGCGCGAAACCGATGAAGCTAGTTCCATCCAATTCATCTGCAATCTCAATGGCTAGTCAGGATGGACAAGGTCCGTCATCTCCTCCCTCGACCAAAGGAATCCGGCAAAGGCTTGCATCCGTCGTACAGCGCGGAGCGGAGGCTGTGAATAACATCACTAGTCCATTAGCTCAGATTTACCAGCCTCTCGTGGTCGATGATGATATTGTCGAGGAGATAGCCGAACCGTCCCAGACAATGCCAACCAGCAATCTAAATTACGCTCCCGGCATGCGTCGACGTCTTTCATCAATGCACAGGTTCCCGCCAATGCAGCCCGCGGGTGCGCACCGGAGCTTAAATAGCACGTATGGCCAAAACCGAGGTGGAAATCTTCTGGATGGTGAGATGTTGCAAGAGAGCCCGAGATCGACGGATCCTTTCACTCCTGTTAGAGAAGGGCGTATAGAGGAAGAAGGCACCTCACCTCCTGAGCCGGCTAGTCAGGTTCTCGAAGGAGAGGAGACACCAAGCCGGGCTCCGCAGGTCAACGAACGTCTTGCTAAAATCGAGGAGCGACAAAAACGTCTGGAGGATCTCATATTGCAGCTTATTGAAGATCTGCGACCGAGAAGGCGCTGAGCTTCCGTCGCATCGGCTGAGTGTCTCGGTCTAAGGAGCTTCATTAGCCCACACCGTCAAGACGAGCTTGACCAATTCTATCCGCCGTAAATGACGAATGGAAGAATTTCATAAACATTTCCTCTCACACGTCTGGTATTTTCAGAGTATTGCCAATGCAATCGTGGCATGCACACCTCGATTTGCGTGCATGACCATATGTTAATTAACAGTAAAGTAGAAAACTTTTATATACTAATACACGGCGATTGAACGAAAAAAAACTCGTAAGGTCATTATTAACACAAGAGTCGAGTGACGAATGGAATGGCAATATAGCAAAGTTGAGAAGTTGGAAAGTGGTTTCTACTAATACCACCATCACCGTGGGGGACCACCTTGATTACGATCGCCCCACGCCTTGTCAGCCGACGCTGGGCGTGGACCTCTGTCGTCGTGGAACGGCTTGCCGCGTCCTCTTTTCCCTCGTCTTCCTCTTTCACTCCCGCGCCATCCAGCCCCACGTCCTCCATAGCCATCTCTGCCGAAATCTCTATTTCGACCAGCTCGATCGTCAAAGTAGTGTTCTCCGTACTGGCCCTGAGAATGCGGAGGGGAGTATGGCTGAGAGGGAGAATAATGTCCGGGCAGAGGCTGGGCTTGCTGTTGACTTGTGGGGGGGAATTGAGGAGGGAAAGGCGGCATCCCTGGAGCAGGATACGAAGGAGCAGGCGGAGGTGTGGATCCCGTGGCAGGTGCGTATGTAGGAGCCCCCACGGGGGTTGGCAGGGGAAGACTCCGCGACTGCGACAGATGCTGTACCATTAGAGAGACTTGTTCCGGTGTTAAAGAAGCGATCTCCACTGCCAGTGCTGCTTGATCTATCCTAGCTTGCGTGCTAGGAGCAACGGAAGGCTGAGATGTCGGCACAGAGCCGGGAGGGATGCTCGGGATACTCTGAGGCGCACTTGGTAGTGAGGGAAAGGGCGTTGGCGTTGGAGCAGGACCAACAGCTCCAGGCAAAGGAGTTGTTGCCATCAATTTTCCCTTATTCAAGACAAAGGCACCCAGCAGCACGTTTGCCGGTCTTTCCTTAGGAAGACGATGGTCATCCATTAGTTCCAAGAATTCTGGAATTGGCTGATCTTTCAGCAAAGGGATAAGATAAAGTTCTCGTCCCGGTGCCTGTGGCTTTGGTTGAGCACCCCAAGGAAATACGAGAGCATGACGGCTACGGGGAGAATAGGTTAATATGATGAACACAAAAGCCGCATATGGAACCCGTACTCTTTTCTCATTAGGAAGTCAATTAATTCATTGAACTTCGAAATCGCCTCTTCGGATCTTGGAGTGAATATGACGACAATGAGTTCCTTCGAAGAGTTCATCCTGACAGAGACAAGATACTGGGCCGATTGAGCGGTGGGTACGCGGCCATCAATGCGGGCCTGAGTCGCAGGAAACAGTGTTTGCCAGTATCCAGACAATGGCTCCAAGTTTCTTCCGCCAATCTGTTTGCAGGAAACGTCGATTGATAAAATTTCAAAATTCTCTTTGGGCATGGTAATCTTCAAAGAATCGATTAAAACAAGATGCCTGAAAACTGTCATAGTTACTTACATTTCCTGTCCATACTTCGGGCAAAGAATCGACGATTGACATGGACTGTGGGAAGAGATTTTCATTGGTTTGTGCCACACTCGCGGTTTGCTCAAATATCGCATCTAGTGCACGCTCGTTGTCATCGTCATCACTGTCCAATTCCATAGCTTCCTCCTGGCCTTCAGGTGCGTTACCTGTCGTAGGATTGTCATCAGCTGGAGAAGTCGCACTTCGGTCTGCTGCAATATCATCGCCACTAGTATTGGGCCCTTCGTCCCTATTGGAACCGGTCCACAAGGCGCTGAGGTCAAAAGACGAACGCTGTGGTGAAGCAGCAGGCCTTGAAGGGGCAAAGGGTGATGGCCCCGATGGGGTCACTGTAATAGGCGACGAACTAGGACCTGCTTCACCACTGACTTGCACAATCATGCGCTGCTGTGAGTTCGACGGAGGAGCATCTTTCATCGGTACATCGTCATCCATGTTGATGATATCGTCGAGACTGAGGCCTTGTTCTGACGTTGCTAATTCATTAGCCACGGATGGCATGAAAAGTGGGCGTACAGTAGGTCTGCCGGTGGCCGGTGAGACTGGAAGAACAGCTTGCTGCACCTGAATCGGGATTGGTGCTGGCGCACCCCAAGATTGTTGCGAACCAGAGGTATCCACTGTGGGACTCTGCTTCGGAAGCGTTGAGGACGATGGTGACTGCTCCATTGCCGAAGTCGGTGAACCTTGATGATGAGAAATGGAAAGCGTGCGTGTCCGGGCGACTTTTTCTCGCTCACGCTTCTCCATCTCCATCCGTCGCTCTTCTTCCTCCCTCGCTGCATCGGCGGCACGCTGACCTGACATATCTTCAATAGTCTCGAGACCTTTATGAGTGATCTTCGCGCGAGGCGCAGTGATCTTCTGTAAGATCGAATGCTCAAGAGCTTCCTTCTCGGCTTGTTCAATCTCATGTTTTGTCTGCTCATTAGCAAGATCAGTAGAAGACATAACATTAAGCTGAGCTGGCGTTATTCGACCCGATGCGATACCCTTACGTAACGCAACTCTGTCTGGCTTTGGTAAATTGAATTGCAGCATTCGGAAGCGCTCCCTAAGCACATCTCGTCAGCTCGTATGTACGAGGCAAGCAGTCGAAGACTTACTTGTATTTCCCGCCGGCGCTTGGTTTTCCGGTCTTGTCAGGCTCTGCGTATGTGTCCATCATGCATCGCTCCAATTCATTCACGAACGACTTGACTTTCTGCACCAATTCATTCTTATCGTCCTCAACTGAGGAAATGGTAGACTCTCTGGCGTCATCGCCACCTTCCTCCTTGACTTGGCCTTCCGTCTGAGAACGAGACTGCGCTTCTCGATATTCTTCAAACATCGGGCGGATGATCTCTTCCAATTTCGACAGACAATATTTTCGGATCGCGTCATCATGTGATGATTCAGCAGTCTTTGACCTTTTGGGAGCGGGGTGCTGCGCAGAAGAGCTTCTTCGCTTGAGCGACGATTCTGGTGCGGGGGACGCTGATACTTTCTTCAGTCGCTTCAGTCGTCCGCTCTTCGGAGGGCGTCGACGACGGCCACCTTCTGATTCATTGTCATCGACATCAGTTACAGTTTCATCCGAAGAAACGGTAGCCTGACGAGCTGGTCGCTACACACAAGCTCGAATTAAGAATCCAAGCTATTCCTGGGAAGAAACGAAGTAAACTTACCTTGCTTGTCTTAGATTTTCTGTTTGAAGGTTCAGCGACATAGTCATCCTCCGAACCCGCTCCATCACTCTCTTCTGGACTGTCCACCACATCAATCTCTTCATTGGGTATTCTTCTGCGCGTTTTCTTGGCAACGGGCTGCGCAGGCACAACGGGAGGCGGTTCGACAAATGCATCTGTTCCCTCGAAGTCCACTAAAAATGCAGGCAGTTAGCGCCGAGAATCTGAACTAAAATGAACAAAACGAAATAAAATGGATGAAAACAGATCTAAAAAAGTAACCACTGCATGTCATCGATTCATGATGCTCTTTTCTCCTGTTGTCTGCGTCCGCGTGTCGTTATTTACTGTAATATGCTTGAGCGCAACGTAGTACTACCCAGCACAACACAGCATAGAGCAATATCTACTACCATGACAATTTGTGTACTACTGAACACAACATAACTTGTAGAATGCGTGCCACAATTCAGGTCCGCAGATATGATTGCTCCCAAACGATGAATCAAGTGGCGAAGTTGTCGAGTCTCAACAACGATATGCAGCACGTCTTGACATACAGTGATTGCTCAGATCGATGATGCAGATTGCAAAATATAGTGAAGAAAAACCAGATTGTCGTGGTACATACGAATGATAGAAATACATGACGACAATCCAACAAATGTACAACAGAAACTCACACTTACTGACGGTCTTACGCCCAGTTTTCACTTCGCACTCGGGACAAATATACTGTTCTAGAAATAAGCGCAACGTCAGGACCAGATCACGTTTAACAAAGGAAGACCACCAGGCTTACCTATTTCTCCTGCATCATCCTCATCCAAATCGACACACCGGAAATGATACCTAATGAGAGTTGTGAGCAACAAAAATCGCCCCAGCGAACGAACATGCGTACCAGCTCTGACATCCACCCTCACATTTGATCATAGGAGTGCCATCGTCCTCCCCTTTACAGAGGCAATACGTCCCGCCCCCTTTCTTTCTACTTCTGTCTGTAGACTTGCTCGTCATGCTCGCGGAAGATACAGGCGGCTTGGAGGAAGCGACCTTCTTCTGCACCGCTTTCTTGTTGTCCTCCTGCTCGGGTTTTGAAATATCTTGAACATTAGGAGCAGCGCCACTCGCGACGGAGGAGCGCGTCGTTCGCTTATTTGCGGCACCTTCCGCCGCAGTCTTGCTGCGCGAGCTGACCATCACTTGACGCAAAACAACTTGCACCAGTTGCTAATAGTAATCTGTACTCTGTACCGGCCTTCTGGTGGTGTTGCGGCAGATGACAAAAGACGACGTTAACGATAAGTCAAGTGGCGACACTTCCAGCAACTTCTTCCCACAAGGACTCATCACGTGGGAACTTCAGACATTTGATTTGAAAGTGTTATTATTGTAAAAGGCGCGTTATTTGTTAAAATGTGGTTTTGTAGGTAAAAATTGTAGAAAGTAAAAACGGGGTAAAAAATGTTCCATGTTATGAAAGAGAAAAACCCCCTCCAATATCATGCAGAAAAAGACCCCTACGGACGTGTTTGAAGGAATGTTGGAGCGCTTCCGTTGGTTGGTTGAAAACGCGCTCTGGGTCGCGTGGGAGGACGTGCAGGTAGAAGCCTCATATCGCGCTTGGCAGTACAGGGGGCGTTCTACTATGCGGTGGGTAACGGTGTCAGGTCGGTGGCAGCAGGTACACGAGGGGTGGAGTCATACGCGGTTTAGGGTAACGTTAGTGTAAGCGACGTTTATCATGGCAATGGCCTGGCGCGACCAAGGCCAGATCAGGGGGCGCTTTGGTTGTCTGTGACGTTACTGAGAGCGGTGGTGTAAAGGGTCATGCCCGCGTATTGTTGGCGGTCAAGTCAGCGTCGCATCGCAACCGCCCATGTATTGAAGGGTAAGTGCTTGTTCAAGTTGTTGTGCCCGGATTTCCACTGCCGTGCTGATGTTGATCCTGACCATGTCCTCAGGTTCGATGAACAACGATTTGAAACGTCGTTGGGGGATCTCCACTAGCTGGATAGGGTGAGGGAAATTGGGTAAAAGGGAGGCGCATAAGTAAAGGTTGTACGTATAACGTAAATTCACGTCCCTCTCTCATGAACTTCACTATTTAGTATTATTTCAATAAATGGATTCTATTGAGGCAGCCTGACGAATTGTTACAAAGCCAAGGAACATATACCTCACCTTGAAATGTTTTGAAGATACGGATTTGATTTTTCTTATGATCTGTTTTACATTCAGTCTTCCAGGAGAAATATCATTGATTGAGAAAAGATTCGCAAAAGACTCGAAGCGTTTCGCCTCAGATGATACAACTTCAAGATAACTTAAGAAGTGAGGTACCGCCATAGAATGTCTGCAGCTGATTATGTGAAAGGAGTCGCTATACCGAACATTTTCTGCCCTAAATAGTATGGGTCTTCTTGGCGGCGAAATGCAACGTCCAAGTACTGAGAAGCCTTCGGGCGTTGACTTGGTCCCCGGTGAGACTAAGTAAAGGAAAGAAGTTGGTCAGGTTCAGAAAAAAGGGCAAGAAAGGATTGAGGCTCACCCAGGAGTACCATAGGTTAATGGAGAGATGTAGATCAGCATGATGAACTCCGCGACCGTAAAAACGGCGACAGCTGCAAGAGCTTTCGGTCCTATATCGGAGTATTGTGTTGGCCTCATTCTTGTCTTACGTCCAGCAATCGAAATCGGGTAATTGATCGTTTCCGACATAATGAAATTCAACACAGCACCAGCAAGAAGAGCGGAAAAAAGGTGGGCAGCGAGGTAGTGATGAATGAACAGCTGGCGGCTCATTAGGAAGAATGGGAAGTAATGCGTCGCCCAGCCAATAACGAAGAAGCCTGCGTTGTTCCAAAGGCGGTTACGGACGGCTACGAAAATATTCATAAGAACGTCAATGACAAAACATGGAATACTGTCTTACATTCAGGAATGGGCTCCACTCCTCTTCTCCTCGCCAGCAAATCAGCACATAGGACTCCTATAAATATTGACAACGACATCGTGCAAGCCCACCAGGAAACGATGTTCCCTATCATATAGATCTGGCGCTGTTCCTTGTTATCCGTCCAGAAGCTGATGCCGCTGACGACGAAAGGCCAGTTGATGGGATTGCTGGCATAAGGATGCGACGCAGTGAGACCGGCATTGTGTTGGAGCATAAGCATCTGTAATTCAAAGAACTTCTTCAAGAAACTTCTCTTCTTCGGTGGTTTGGCTTCGACCTTGGCAGTACGTCGCAGGAAGTCCTCCTCGTCCTCTGCACCGACGAGGTCATCAACATACCAAATTGCAGTTTTCTCCAGAGAATTTTTGTTTCCGTTAATTTCCTGCTGTTTGAAGGCCCAGTCTGGCAAAGGCTTTTTGTGCGTCCACATCGCAACGCGAGTCGGAACATGTATCAATCTGAAGTATCCCGACTTGGTCTTCCAGGTTGCGTCATCCCCTTGATCTACGATCTGCAGCTGGAACAGCGTGTCATTGTATCGAGAACTATCGTCGCGTGGCCAAGTCGTAAACTCTTGGTTTGTAGGCATAAGCGGAGAGGCAACGTCGTGGGTTAGAAGCAGGCTGTTGGTATTGACATGCAAAAGCTGAATAACGTCCTCATTCTTGACGTTTCGTCCTGGCCCTGTGGCAGGCAATGCCTTGGTCGGGATGATTTGCCAGAAATTGTTCGTGTCATTGTGTGCATAGCCAGTGACTTGTTGACCTGATCTCGGAGTCAGCTATTACAATGCGTTATGATTGCACCGAAGACACTTGCCTTGGGAGCTGACTCGACCGTCATCGTATCGGAGTGGATACCGTTCCTTATGCGAGTGCAGAAAGACCTTCGTGTCCTTGTGTTTCATTGCGATCGTATCATAATAACGAATATCTGCGGAAGGTGTTAATGTACATGACACCCAGCTTTTTCTGCACTTACCTTGCGCGTTTAAGAGCATTTCATTGCCCATCAAAGTCTCTTGGAAGGCTGGACTCATAAAAGTGTCACCAGGGCCAGATTTTGGTAAAAATTTGAAGTGGAACCAGAAGAACGAGAGGTAGACAATGATAGGCACGATGATTAGACCAATTGTTCTAGCAATAAAATGCCGGGTAAAATATTCCTGACAAACCGAAGCTCGGACAAATTGTAAATGCCAAGTGATAGAGAAAATACATACCATGGAGTGGCCTTTCTTGATATCCAGCAAATCCCAAAGGTCGACGAGAACAGCTGCGCCAACGGCGAAAAATATGAGAACACCGTTGATCTTGCTACCCGCAGTACATGCTAGAGATACACCAGTCGCAATGAGCCATGCCCACCATTCGGCAGAAAAGTCGCTGTGCACGTTGACATCAGCACCTTGCATAGAAATTTGCTTCCGCGACGTACTGGTAACGAAGCTTCCTGAACCGAATGTACGTGTAAATGGTTAATGCAGTGAAGAAGATCAACTGGGCATCAATTAAAATAAGGCGGTCTTGAGTAATATGCGCATTATCTGTGCCGAACGCAACGTTATATTTGGACACATGACGAACGATAGTTCTGCGCACCGAAAAGGACGAGAATAGCAGAGAACGCAGCGATGATGGTTGAGTAACCGCTCTCCTTCATGATTGCATATACCAGTGGAACGGTGAGAGCACCAAACGTGGCAGGAAGAGCACGCATTCCGACGTAAGGAACGTGGTTATCCGTGTAACTGTCTCCAATATTCTCGAAGTTGAAATTCCCATCAAACCCAGCGAACCAGCCAGCGGCTCCTAGCATCATCTTCGCGAAAGGCGGATGAACATCGAAGTAATATTCTCCACGAATATAATACGCGGCAAATTTGCCAAAATGAACTTCATCAAAACTAGATACTCGTCAGGAGCGAAGAAGGGAGAATGACTTTGATGAGTACTAACACGACTTCGTCAGGATTGTTGATCTTGTAAAAACGAGTGAAGAAAGCGAGCGCTGCCAGCGTACTGCTGACCAGAAGATTTGTTCTCTTAGACTCAGCAAGCTGTTGGAATTTTCCGCGCTGCGAAGAGACGTATCAGCTTGGCTCGGATCGAACGCGTCGAAATGAAAGCACCTGGCTATAAGTTGCGACATAGTGTTCGTCTGGGTCTGTTTGCGAAGAGTGCGTGCTAGCACTACGCGCTGAAGAGCCGACATTTCGCCGGCGAGTGGTCACCGGCGTCTCCATTGGCGCAACGGCTGCGAGGACGAGGGAAGATGTTGAGAAAGTGAGAAAGAGGTGCTGCGTGCGGCGCGCGCGAAAGTTGAAGTTGAGTTGACGTGTCAGTCACAACCGCGTTCCGCCTGCCATATTCGGTACATGCACTGTAACCTCCAGACGTCGGTCTTGACTTACGCTCTCGCTCATATTCAAATAATTTACTAAATATTACTCTCTCCTTTGGGCGGATGCTATGGCTGAGCTGACTCTGGATACACTCATTGATGAGGGAGGGTACGGGGACCGTGCTCGGATAGAGAATCAAGCATTGCTCGATGAACTTGAACGCAAAAAGAAGGCCAGGAGCTTGGCCGTACCGACAGACGATGCACGCGTTAGGGCACGTCTACGGGAACTTGGAGAGCCAATCACCCTATTCGGCGAACGCGTGAGTCCTCTTCATCCTTTGCGTATACTAAATCTGATGTATGGCGACTAGCCTGCCGACCGACGAGATCGACTGAAATATGTTCTTTCCCAAATATCTGTGGCTCGGGGCGGAGATCTCGCAGAGATGGAAAGCGAATCTGAGTCGTCAGATGAAGAAGAGGAAACCGTAAGTAACGTGTATGCTAACCTTTGAACTTTGATGACGGATGGTATTTAGACCGAAGAATTTTACACTCCAGGTCCGATTGAACTCTTGGAAGCGCGACGACGAATAGCGGAATTCTCATTGCCCAGGTCATAGTTTCGCTTCAGAATGGTTCAACGAGGTGCTTACTTTTATATTCTTTCGTGTACACATTACAGAGCTCAAAAAAGGGTCGCCCAGCAGCGCATTGAGAGCAAAATGCCCTTGAGACAACTGATCGACATGCGGAAGAAAATCTTCGGAGAAGTGAAAGTAAGTACCCATGGATTTACTTGTTCTTCTAGCTTGAGTCTGATTTTCTTAGAGCTTTGCGAACATGGGCTCCCAAATCGGCGACGAACGACCCATCTCCATGGTTCGATTCTCTCCAGACAGCAAGATGCTTGCTACGGGTAGCTGGTCAGGAGGCGTAAAGCTCTGGAACATTCCATCATGTACTCCCATACGTACATTACGAGGTGCGCCTATTATATATTAAGCTATGACCGTCGGCTGAGCAGCCACTAGGTCATGGTGATCGGGTCGGTGGGCTTGCCTGGCATCCACAAGCCACATTAACGCAAAGTCCAGACTCAGTCAATCTTGTAAGCGGTGCAGGGGATTTCAATCTCCACCTGTGGTCACTTTCTAAGTAAAGCTTTAATTTGCTACAGTCGTCAGGCATAGACGCCTGACCGTTCTTTTTTAGTGATGCGCCTCTAGCTATCCTGAAAGGACATGAAGGCCGCGTTTGTCGTACTGCATTCCACCCATCCGGAGACTATGTCGCCAGCGCTAGTTTCGATACGTCGTGGCGATTATGGGACGTTACGACTCAGACTGAGCTTCTACTTCAAGAAGGTCACTCGAAAGAAGTCTACTCAGTAGAATTCCAGGATGACGGCGCATTGATTGCCTCTGGGTGAGAGAAAAGCTATTTTAATCGCGCCTTCCAGCAGTCTGTATTGACTTGATATGTTTATCTCAGAGGCCTTGACGCCATTGGTCGAGTATGGGATCTTCGAACGGGACGAACTGCGATGGTCTTAGATGGACACGTACAAGGCATCTACTCTATCGCCTTTTCTCCTAATGGGTATCAGATCGCAACCGGAGCAGGAGACGACACGATACGTATATGGGACATGCGGTCACTCCAAGCTCAATACACCATCCCTGCGCACCGCTCAAACGTCTCCGACATCCGATTTTTCCGAGGCACAGGGACAGGTTCACCTTCCGGAGTTCAAAAAGACGTTGAAATGAACGACGCCGATACAGATGCAGATGTCTCTCATGACAAGCAGCAGCCGCCAAATGGAATAATTGAGCAGGAGGCGAGGTACCGCTGCGGGTTATATTTCGCTAGCGCAGGATACGATGGTTTCGTCAAGCTCTGGAGTGCGGATGACTGGCAGCTGTTACGCACACTGACGACAGATGCCGGAAAGGTCATGTCTGTTGACCTGTCGAACGATGGGAAGTATTTGGTATCGGGGACTTATAACCGGAACTTCCAGTTGTACGAGCCGGAGGGAGTGTAGTCACGTATTTACGGAATGTGTTAAAATTCGACGGGGACAATGTATACACGGAAGCTGATCAGGGACAGGAAAGTGTCGTCCTTCCAGCCTTTTCAGGTTTTTATTGTCCAGAGTGCGATATTTGTGCGCGCATCCTAGCCCGAAGCAAGTATGGATCAAACGAAATATCATCATTCCCCAGTATTTCAATGTCTATACTTTGGATTGCGACAAATGTATAACAGTTATACTTGATAAATGACTAGTAATACAGTTTTGACTGCGACACTGTACAATCATCAAGAGAACGAAACGACAAGTTGGTAACAAAGAGGGCGACAGCGCAAGGCAGATAAAAAAATGCAGCATATTGTTCGCAAGGTCCCATTGTCACAGTGAAGGATTGAAAAGTAGCTACCGAGTCTCGTTTACTTTTTGCATGAAACCGGATACACGACCAATATCGATTATCTGCGATTCACTCTCGACTGCGAGGAGTAGATCATCGAGCATCTGTAACTGTGAGGTCAGCGGCGGATAAGAATTGTTACAAAGATGACAGGCACTCACATCTTCCACTTTATCAACGGGGATACCTGTACACATTGCAACGATTCTTTTACTCTGGTATTCCTTTTCAGCACTGGCTCCCTGAAGACTCTGCAATCGGTCTTGTAGAAGCTTGGCTATCCGATCTTCGTACAATTTCATACGTCGCATTTTGATGAGACTTGCCAATGAATCCATCTCGGGCAAGGGTGGCTCAGAATCCGGCACATTTGAAAGGTCCAGTGGACCCATACCCGTAAGGGTCGATTGCGGACCCCTATAGGCAAACGCACGATGCACCTCGGGCCCTGCCGGGTTGCCATTGGCTTCAGTCCGGCCAGTCCAATCCACATGATCCTCCGCCTTCAATGCCTTCTCAGTATTTCGTATTCGCTGCAGCACTTGATCAAGTTCTCCTCGTCTCTGCTTCCAAAATTCTATTTGTTTTCGCTGCTCAGCGAGCTCTCGTGTTGCTGCACGAACATGGGCGTTTGTCACGTCAAATGCGTCTTGTTTTGATTTTATTTCGGCAGCAAATTCAGCGCTTAGGTTCTGAATCATAGCCGTGAGATCTATCATAGAGGGCCCGTAAGTCATCATGAAATGAACGGAGAAGAGAAATAGAAATACCTGCAATAACATCCTGGCTTTTTTGCACGGGTGCGGATGGGGCGGCCCGTAAGGCAGACACAAGATCTTCAGCTTTGGGGCCCGACGAAAGCTAGACACATTTACTTTGGTGAGACGATTGCTAGAATTTCGGATGGTACTAACCTCAGGCTCCACACCGAAATCACCAGGTCGTAAGCCCAACTTGTTAGGTAACAACCGATTCGCGCCAACATCTAGGAGCGTTCGCACAAGACCCTTATTCCCAACACGAGCAGCGATATTCAGAGCCGTGTCGCCATGTTCATCTTGAAGATCAATCATGCTCCCGAAAAAGGCATTTTCGCGCTGAGCGATCCAACTTAACACGCCCTCGAGGTAATACCGTGCATGTGGTGCTCTCCCTTTGACGCCTGCGGTCAGGACTGCGTGGTGCAGCACAGTACGTTTAGCTGTATCGATCGTCCGGATTGAAGGGTGCAATATTTCAAGGAGAGCGGGGAAGCTTTGGACGTCGTAATTGTGGGTCGAAAGCACTGATCGCATCAAAGGTGTTTCTCCTTGATAATTTCCACGATAGATATCTGCACCATTAGCTACCAGCGCTTTCACGGTTTCAAGATGTGCTAGAGAGGCAGCAAGGTGGAGAGGCGAATGACCCAAATCGTCAATTATTAAATCGAAATCGACTCTTTGACCACCTCCCTGGTCTTGCGCGGAACTGGATGATGCCTCCCTTACAAGATTAATTATTGAGCCAGGGTTATCGCCCTGGCAGATGGCGGTCATAATCGCACTTCTTCGTGGATTTTTGAGTGGCTCCAATTTGTCTCCACTTCGAGGATAAGGTGGTTTAGTGGCTTGTCGAACGGGGTACATGCTTGACGAGGTGCCATTGGCAGTTCTCGACCCAGACACAATAGAAAGGCTGCTGTCGCTCCGTAGAAGACCATTAGGACGAGGCTGAGGAGTAGACGAAAATGCACGAGAATTAGTCATGGACTGAATGGCAGCCTGGATATGGGAATTGAGCTCCAGCTGTGTACTTGGCGGTGGAGGGTCTGTACGCGCTCGCTTCGCAGGTGATGGTTCGTCGATGCCGTTGGCACGAGCATCTGGGGGAGCAGAAGTTGAAGGTCGAGGTACGTCTTCTAACGTGAAATCGAGAACTTGAACTTGCGATCCAGACTGGGCACCTTTGTCGCCATTTTGGTTATCTGAAGAAGATGGATGAAAGTCAATTTCACTGTCGGTACGGGTCCGCTTCAAAGACATATCGGGTTTAGGCGTCGTATTTGCCGATGGGGTCTGAGAAGGGAACCCCGGAAGCAGACCCGGTATATAGATATTATTCGAGTTACCTGCGAGTCCCGACCTGGCCAGTAAAGAGGAGGTTGAAGGAGTGAACAAGCCTTGCGCGCGACCTTGATTTAGAAGGCGTAGGGCTGATCCTGGAGTAATTGGAGCTATTCAGAGTTGACAAAAAGGATCAGGAGATGAACCGGTAATGAACGCACCGAGGTTGGGATATGACGCTGAACCAGATAGTGGACGGCCACCCGTCAGCCCAGGGAGACCTGGTAACGATGCTGGTAAACCTCCCATTGTTTGCTGAGTGGGTTGAAAGTCAAAAAGCGGCGATAAGAGCGGGGCAATCCCGTACTGAAGCGCCAATTCGCGCCCACGTTCAAGGGGAATCCTGTAGCAGTATTAGCAACATGCGTAACAAAATTATGACGCATGACTAGCGAAGAAGTGGCTTCAACAGATCGAACATTATGTGTAAGGATATTCGAAGCGTGAGATACATGAAATGCTTATAATTCCCTTCGAGCCACCGTTCGTTGACAGGCTTTATGTGCGTTTATACATGCATTCGTGCCATGTATTGGTGTGAAAAATTATCAAAAGCGCTCACCAGGTTCCTTGGTACTTTCCATACCCGCCTTGAACGATCTCATGTTTGCCGGGAAGAACCTCCTTCTCAAGAATTTTTGTTCGACGGCCCTTGTCAACGCCAGCGACCTTGAGTATCTGCGTGGCATTCACGTAGGAGTCTGCGCGACGGCGCATCACGGCGATGCCGCGCACCATGCATTCGTATACCTAGGTCGAGAAGATGGGCGTGTCAGCGTGGAGACGCGACCGCGTCCGAAACCGCGCGCGAATGGTGATACGCACCTGAACGGATGAGTAAACCGCATTGTATATTTTGACCGACGTTGGCTGGTTAGGCGGCCGCTGTTGGGCTGTGTTCTGCATGGCGCGCCAGGCGATAGCAAAGGAGAACTTAATACGGAGTGGTCACGATGAACGAGCCTCACAAGCGCGTCAATCAAACACTATAGTGAAGGACAAACAATGCACAAACAATCCGGTCCGATCACGCTAATCGTGTCCCTTTTCACCACAGAATAATAGAATCAGATAAAAAATATAAAAACAGAGTCTATCTTCGACGCGTCAGTTGAGAAATATCTAGACTCTTGTTGGTGCTGGGAACTGTGATGAGCCTAAGGGATTTGTATCTACTCGTATAGCGACAGCAAACGTGACGTCAGTCTCCATTCAGTTTTATCACGGCTCTACCACGCGATCTGACTGTAACACTTTACGTCCATGTTCTTCTGAGACTGGGCCTAGAAGTTGGCTTCGCAGGAATGCATCGGACTTTTCAACAGTTTCGTGGGCGTTTCTCCGCGTCACATTGGAACCAGCTCATGACAACTTTTTTTTAAAGGCAAAGAGAGAATACGGCACAACTTCAAGCACGTTCGATCATGTATTAGTGATTCCATCTTTCTGAATCCACCACCTGATGATTCTCGAAGGACGGAATTGCTGCCTCAGGAGTACCCGCTATTCACGCCTGAAGATTCCAATCCAATTGAAGCTAATGTAGTATGAAAATAGCACTTATCTTTATTAATTGGTTATTGAGTGAGGCATGTCTGTCAGTTCCTTGATCTACATCTATCCTGGGTCCACTGAACATTGATCCTCTTTGCTTATCACGGACTTGAGGAACGTTCGGTGATCAAGGTGGAGGTTAACTCATAAATCGAAAATGAAAGCTTCCGCTGAACTTCACTTTACCCGAGGTATCAAGATAGAGAATGACGAGACGCTTATATGCGATGCTTTGATCGAGGTAAGTACTCTTCTCTATCTCTATGAAAATAAGCAGGCACCAGGATACCCGCTCACTTCTATACACCATGTAACTCACGCATCCTTTACAATTCAAACACTTTACTCAGTTCGGCATCCTCCGGAATAGATTCGTCACGAGCACGAGCTTCCTTGCACCCGTGCTTCCTTAAACCTTCTTGCAAGACTTGGAACTATGTGGAATTCCCAACCTAACCCCTTTTCGAAGAAGTCGTATCGTAATCTACCGAAAGGTCGAGGACTCTACGGAGCATGGTATATGTGGGGTGTTCCCGCTCGGCTTTGATGGCCAAGTTCAGGTGATATGTGCAAAGCGGAGTAGCACGTCTTGCCGAACATCTATACTATCAATCTTGCATGGAAGCATCGTTCGTCCTTCGCGCTTATTCCGCCGGTAGGAGCTCACTTAACTTATCGCACTTCCCGAATGGGAAGAATGGACACAAGTCTGTACGTGTCCCCTCAGCCTCTTCCATCCAATCTGCTGGAATTCCCCACGAGTGACTGGTTAAAGAGGCAGTCTCTCCACACTTCGGAGGCTTCACCGAGCTCATTGAATGAATCGTCATTGTGAGCCTCATGATCGCTAGGATTCTCGAAGCTGCGATAATCGGGGACGTTTAGATATGGCTCGTCCAGTGTTCTTCGATTCAAGGATGGTAAGATGATGATGGAAGCTATATAGTATCCGATACTTTGGCTATCTATGCAAAGTCACTGTACATCGGCGGACTGATACCTCGTAAGGGTGTCGGGTTACTAGACTTTCCTCGAAGGGGCATTCACTTTACGTTTACTCACTGACCTCTACCTAGTCGGTATATTCGAGGGTTTGGGCGTTCAAAAAGAACTTTAGCAGTACCATGTATTGTATATTGGCAAATTCTCATCCGATTTCATCGAAGGATGGATTCCGTTGGAGCGTTTCGCGCCATTTCGCAACACATATCTTCTGTAAGTCCCTATCTGATCGCATACTACTCCAGGATGGTAACATAAACAACTTCGAGGTTGTATTCGAGTATCCACAGGAGAAAGAAGAGCGCTCGCGGGAATGTAGTGAAGCTCCAACGAACAAGCCGAACACCCCTTTATGCCATCGGTGCGCTCCGGACTCGCTTCTTACTTCTCTCAAAGGGAGATATACAGCTATCATAGGGTCCACGGCAAAATCAAATTGAACATACCTAATCAAATCTCGGAACTGGAACTCATTTTCTTAGTATGTACACCGTAAAACAACCGGACATTGTATCATGAATACAATCTTGAGGATGATCGTCGGTAATGTGGCTTCTCATGACCACTCCGCGACTTCAATTCAACTTTCTTAGTGTGGTTCTCCCTATGCGCAACCTTAGAAGCAGAGCAGCACTGTCTTCCTGCTATATCCAATCAAAAACTAGAATCCTAGGTGGGAAGTCGATTCAACTATCTTCCAGTTCGCTCGCTGAGTAATTCGCAGAACCACATCATTTATGTACTTGCCAGATAAAGGTTGGAAGGTCTAGTCTTTCCTCCGTCCCTCCGACGTCATTCAGAACGCGGCGGAGAAGCATAATGGGCTTCTAAGACATTCGGCTGATGGATTCGACCCCTTCTATCACCTCCGCAGCAATTATTACTGTCTTACATGTATTCGATGCCATGGCTAATTTCGGTCGAAGCCACATTGGCCTAAAGTGGAAATATTGGTTGGCGAGGAGAGACAGATGGCACTGCTAGCTTCTGACCTGGACAGTAGCAGTCAAGATTCATATTTGTTCTTGCCATTGGCCAGGAAACATGCTCAGTGAAGATGACCACATAGATTTGGAATTGTACTGTAATCCGAAAGCTTTTGGTTTCCATTTCCATATTTGAGATTTGAGCGTATTGACGGAACGCGTATATATGGATTCCGAGTTCAGGCCAACTTGGAATGGCTGTAACCAATAAACTACATAACGAGATGTGCATTGTACACATTTGTTAATAATTGTATAGAGATGAGAAACATGTCCGTGTTGACGCGGCTTCTTCTCGTCCCATGATCTGTTTTCCGCGTTCTTTCAATGCCGCTTCTCGATTCCCCTTGACGAGCAGAGAACCCCGGGTAAGCTCAAGGCCGCCGGCGTTCCTCTCAGTCCCGCTTTACAAATCTATGGTTCAACTGGTTCGGCGGAGGTTGGTCTTTCCCTTTTGCGCAAAAATATGCACCCGAGTGGCCGAAGGTTCACAGCCAAGCCACAGAGAAGCATCTCGAAGTTATATATAGCCGTCGGTAGGTATTGGCAATTGTCTCCGCAGCACTTCATTGTACTCCGATGTCAGACCTATTTTTGTCTTTATTTTTGTCAGTTTATACGATGTAAGAGCCAAAGTGCTAGAGTACCAAAGAATCGCGTCTTTGGAGAGGAACAGGCCCGACCGCCCCGAAATGTTTAGCGAAAATGCATATTAATGGACTTCCTCGGGTCTCTGGGGTCGAGGCGTACAGTCTGCCTATCCTCCGGAAACTCAAACAGCGTTCCGGCCCTGTCCTAGATATTAGGGGGGAGGAAGCAAGCTTCGTAGCGAGAAACTCGCGAGTTGGTTGAGCTTGAATTTGCTAGACCGGGAGTATCGGACGTAGTACCGGTGACAGATATGCCAAGATAGACGTACCATTTGGATCGTCGAGTTCAGTCCAAGTACTCAGCTGGCAGCACGTACACGATGGATGCAATATCTGCCTAATCAGAAGGTTTCTTCATTTCTTTCTTCGGACTTGAAGATAGACAAACCATAAAAAAATACAAGCATACAAGTGCGCAGTCAGAAGGTTCCCAATTTGGTGAGGATAACAGGACAAAACAGGCTACGCAAAGTGAAAACTCAAGAGCTGAGCTGACCGGGTTCATGTCGGTATGACGTGGCCTTTTCGAACCTCAATCCAGATCGATGTTCGATCCAACGTAGCGGTACGTAGATATGCCGAGAAGGTGATCGAAGCTGTTGAGCTCGTTCAAAACGCCCACTTGTCGGTCTATGTCTCTATAATATACTTGCAGTGCTTCGACGTCTGACACAGTTCAATCATGTTTTCACTTCTCTGGATAGCAATAAAGACTGGGCAAGAACCTTCCAGCAGTAAACAGGTCCAGCCGGTCTGACCTGACTCACTTTTGCCCCCCTGCCTCCGGGGACTCGAATGACAATAAGCTTCACGCAGAGAAACTCGAGAGCTGACCGATTTTGGGTGTGTTTGTGGTCCGATGGTTTAGCGCTGAAGGAAATAATAGACATGCCGATATCGATGAGCGGGGTTTGGAATTTTGAGAAAAAATCGAGCTTGAGCTTGAGCTTATGCGTATGGGTTGAAAGTAGGTGCTCATTTCGGGTGCTGGAACGTTCGAGTCTCAAGGGGTCATTCAAGTTGATATTAATATTGGGAAGTATATGCATCGGGTACATTTTTAACATGCTTACCGTTAATGCTAACATTAGTACTGGGGGCACACGTTCGAGAATACTGAGCGCCTTGCACGTACTAGTATATTTCCTTTTCGACTTTGCATCTACATGGTACTTCAGGACACCAAGAGAGGTAGACGGAAAAGAATCAATTATGCCAGAATCAAATAAATCTGAACAACACATACGTACGAAAGACTCCGTGTCCTGAAAAGAGATTTCTCAGTCAACGGACTCTGGCTATGACTCAGTCACTCACTCTCCACGTCCACGTCCATTTCTCAAAGGATCAAGCAAAGTCATACCGCGTCGAATTCCCTGAGAAATCCAAATTAGGCAATTCGAGGACCCACAGATCACCATCATTCCTCATCTGTCATCAGGTTACGTAATAAAATCTAGACCGAGCCACAACCACGAGACGAGTCACGTGAACGCGGCGCGTTTCCGACGCGTGCCGATGGGATGGTTGAACTTTTATGACGTTGTGTCGATCTCCGAGTGCATTGCTTTCTTTATTACGAACCACCACCATTGCTACCAGGAATCGCAAGTTATTGCCTCTTGAGAATTGACCTACTTGATACTTGATACTTTACCATTGCGCATTGCGAGTCTGAACGAAGATGCCTCCAAGACCGAGACCGAGACCGAGACCAAGGCATAGAGGGACTGCGCAGGCGCAGGAGAATGTCGAGAATGAGAACCAAGGAGGGTTAGGGATAAACAACAAGGACCCGGGCTCGAGTTTAGATTTGGGTGTCGTGGATGTTCTTCGTACGTCGACACCTATCCGTCTTCCTCCTCCATCACGCAGAGGTCGAGAACGCAAGCCGATTCAACGAGCTATCGTGCCTTCGATCCTTCCGCCATCATCACCTCCGTTCGCTGCTTCGCCCCTTCAGGAGAGACTCGTACAGGACTCTGTCGAAACAACGGAAGTAGAGGACGACCCGTTTGGATTCTTCGCTACCGAGCGTCGCTTGAAGCAGAAGCGAGACGCGGAGCAGATAGCCAAAGAGAAGCGAGAACCGGGTTTGGCGCGCGAAAGCGACGACGACGGTACAACGCCTCCTCAGCATTTAGAAGACCCCGAGCCAGAATTTGAGCTTGACCTGAGCACGTTCGTGTCTGGTACGTGCACACCACCAGGCCACACGCCCGACCCTCGCGCCGCAACGCCTCGACATCATCATCCGAGGCAGAAGAAGTTTCCTTCAACGCCGACATCTCAGGAGGAGCCATTTTCGATCCCGCAGACGCCTTCGCCGATGAAACGCGTTAGTATGGGCCCAGCATCTGTACCGCGACGGCCTTTTGCAGATGTTGCGCATTTGGAAAATTCACCTGTAAAGAAATCGAATGATGATATTACGATGATGACGAAAGCTGCGAAGGGGAAGGGGAAGAAGAGAGGCGGGAAAGGTGGAGGTGGACGAGCGCGGAAGAAGCACAAGACGGACGAGACGTTTGCGGAGGAAGAGTTGAAAGGAATGACGGAGGAGCTGAAGGAGCTACTTCCGAGTCGACCGAAGCGTAAGGCAGCGCAGCGGAAGAGTGTTGTTCCGGTGGCGCGTCCGGCGAAGAAGAGCACGGCGAAGGGGAAGGGCAAGACGAAGGACGCCAAGCCACGATCGACAGGGAGGCGAGCAAAGGCCGAAGAAGATGAAGGAGAGTCGTTTGTGTTGAGTGGAGACGAACGGGAGGTGAGAGTCGAGTGTTCGTGAGATTCAGGGATAGAGAGGTTGACGATTGACTGAATAGCAATTTGAAGTGAATCGAGAGGTGCGGCGAGAGTACTTCCGGGAGGTGGACTTGTATGTTATGGATGAGGAAAGTGTATACGTTATTTGATGATGGCGTGTGAAGTACAGCAATAATGTGGAGTTGTCTAATGCTGTGGAGTTGTTAATATCATATGCCACTGTCCAGCTCAGCATTGCATTGCATTGACCTGCGTTGACACGAGTCTCGTGTCTGCCGCTGTGTGTGCCGAATTCTGATATCCGCTCTTTCATCTGCTTCGATTACCTCTTCGCATCTTCTTTCCCTCGTCTTCTTCTTTGATCCCCTTTCTCTTTCTTTTCTCTGTCTTTCTCTTCCCTTGTCATCAATGTCCTCTCAGGAGAAAGAGCCACCTGAGTCTGCGTCCCCGTCCAGCGCGAGCAGCACGGTGGCGACTCGCGTGGAAGAGGCTAATCGGTAAGTTGTCAGCATCCGGAAGCAAATTTGAGTGAGGTCGAGCCACGTCGGACCATATCCCCGAAATCGCCTTACACTGCATTCCTTCTCCGTTCCTCCCTCTCTTTCTCTCTCTCTCTTTCATTGATAGCTCATACTGCTATCTATCCTTCTTGCAGCAAACTGGAGTCGACTGCACAGGCATCTGTCAACTGGGGTGTGAGGCATGAACGCCAGATTCAGGAATTCGAGGTGCGTTCTGTTGCGATGCGGCAGATGATGCACGTGAATTGACCATGCCGACGACGGCGATAATCAATAACAGGCTGAGTTGGCTAGTGCATTGAGCAACTCTCGAGCGGTGCATAACTTGCTCGTTGAGGCGCTGGGTAGCATCGAGGTTCGTCCATCCATCCAGAACAAAATTCACTAAAAAAATTAAAACGTAATAATTATACCTGTGCCGGCATATAGCTCAACCGCCAACGTGTCGACCGCGCCCTCCTGCAGCACATCCCACACATCTATCGAGAACTCAACGGGTCGATGGTCTCCCTCTCCGCACTGCAGGACCGCCTTCCCGAGCTGCGCTCGCACGTCCGCACCATCCGCGCCGCCTATGACTCCGGGCGCAACAAGGCGCAGGTGCTGACGAGTGAGCTGGAGTGGAAGCGGATGCCCGTGCAGGATAAGATTTGGAGAGTCGCTTTTGCGAGAGGGGAGAAGGAGGGTGTGCCCGTGAGGAGGAGGGATGTGTGGTTGACGAGGATGGTGCTCGTCGTGCTTGCGCTGTTGCTTTGTTGGCAGCTTGCAAGTGCGCTGGACGGAGCGTATAGAGCGTATCGCCACCGCCTCGTTTGGGGGGACAAGCTTATTTCGTAAGGTCGTATGACGGCCTCGACGCTGGGCGTCCCAACTTCCGTCTTCAACTCTAACATCCAATTGACGTCCGGCACGATTCGACTCGACCTGGCATATCGTTCGTTTTCTTTCACTTCATTCTTCATTCACTTTCAGCCCCCGCAAAAGTCCATACGATTTGCGAAAGTGTTCGCAGTAACATAACATTACATTATCTGTATCCAAACTCTTCAGGCGGCTTGTACCATACAACCCACTCCTGTTCATATACCCCTCTCTCGCCTCACTCATCCAACGCAAACCGATTCCCCTTCACCAATACCGTTATTGTACGACCAGTCTTTCTCCTTAATCGTTCCTCTCTCCGTCCTTTCTCGGATTCTGGGTCTCTTCCACTCTCACTTCCTCTTTTCACGTAGATAGACAATCTTAAACACGGGCAAAATAAAGCCACTCTGTACATTAGTCCCTCCCCGATACTCAAGTAGTACTCACGGTCAAAGAATCGAATGTAGGATAATCCTTTAAATTTCTCATGTAAATGTGAACGACTTCTCTAGTTGGCTCTCGCCAATCTGATTTAAGACGAAAATAACAAGTAGTTGTAAGAAAGAGGGGGATTTATAAAGGAGTGCTATATATATGTATGTGTAGGCGACGACACAAGTGCGTTTCTTTGGGTGGCCGTACGACGTGAAGAAGTGTTCGAAAAGAGAGAAAGAAGGGGCGAATGGAATGCATGTGCGGCGAACATGGGTCCGTACGAAAGAACAAAGAAGCAGTAAACGGAGATTAAAATAAAGTAAGTCCTTCGCGAATCGAGAAGAAATGAAAGTGAGGAAGGGCGTACGATTACAATACGGCTATGTAGTACGAAGGAACGTGTACCGTACCAAGAAGCACGAACACGCAATTTAAGTCTCAGTCACAAAGGCGGACACAAGCGGGAAAACAGACAATATTAGTTCCACAGACAGCGAGAGTATGTATGTATGTAATTATGGTGCCCGAAGAGAAAGGACAGTAATAATGATGAAGATCGACACAGCTGAAAAAGAAGAGAAAAGACAGAGGAAGACGAACAGACAGAAGGGTAGAGACAAAGCGACGAGATAGTAAGGAGACAAAGACGTTCTGCGTGTATGTGAATGTCATGCAGTGTTGAGTAGTGTTGCATGGGACTGGCAAGTGGAGATGAGGGTATGTATGCACATCGAAACAGAGGCAGAAAAATATAAAATTGAAACCGGGGTTAATGATACAGCGAGTGAAGAAAGAAACGTCCGAACAGGTCTCGTCTCAGCATCATTGGTCATGAACTGGCGAAGCGAAAAGAAAAGAGAAATAAAAGACCTTTTCAAAAGGGTCTGAGAGTTTTATTGCAGCACGCAGCCTTTCTCCTTCTCCCCTCCGGCAGACGGACGCGATTCATGGCGACGTGCTCCCAATCGCCACGCACGTTCGGCGGCGTGTCGCTCAAGCTCATCGTCCTCGTAATCACCGTATCCTCCGACGCTAGGCGCAGCAAGTACAGACGCACGCCGAGGGTCGTTCGAATCTGCCGCGGAAACCGCCATGGAAAACCGACTTGGTGCGTACTGCGTAGCAGCGTCTGCCTCCGTCTCAGTATCGCCGTCATTTGCCAGGCCAAGCGGAGTAGCTGCAGCGCTCCTTTCACCAGGCCCTTGTGAGCGCGACCGATCCAGCGCAGATTGGCTACGTGAATACGTGTACGTAGTGTACTGAGAATGAGAATGAGACTGCGAATGTGAGTGTGCCTGAGAATACGAATCATCGGAGAGGTCGATGCTGCCCGTCGTTGTCTCCGCACTACGATGGCTCCCGCGATTTTGCGTCATGTTATCACTCGACATCGATATAGGACGGGCGTGCGCAGGTTTCATAAGGACAGTAGGACGCGTGGGACGCGCGTTGACTTGGGGCGACACATGCGAAGCGAGAACAGACTCGTTTGAACCTTCACCTGACGTCTGCGAAATTGAAGTCGTCCGCTTGCGGGGCTTGTCTTGATCGTTCGTTAGCGATGACCGCGAACGGCGGAAGGCACTGAACATCTTGAAAGCAGTCGGTGGCGCCTCCTCTTGGGCAGGTGTGGCCTGCTTTGAAGACAGTACAGAGTCGGGGAGAGGACTACTAGATGGAGTGAGCTGTCGGAAGATTTCCAAAGCTTGAGGCGAATCTGGAGATGGAGGATAGTTTGCAATCTGCAAGAGCTGTGCTCGAATGCCACACGTCGGCGGCGCGGACGGAGCGCAACGAGCGTGAGCGATAAGGGCACATTCTTCACAGACTACAGCATGCTTCTTGACAGCTTGCATACAAACACGGCAGAGCAGGGCTGAACAGATTGGAATACTTAATTACGGAATAACTTCAAGTCTCAGGAGAAATAACTCACGCTTTCCGAACGCTGTTTTGACAAAGGAATGTTCGCGGATCATGGTCGCTTCACTCTCCGGACTCCTAGGTGTCGCGGGGCCGGTTGATAATCGATTCTTCGGCGGAGAACCCGGCAGACCTGAAGTAGCGGGAGAAGCCGACCTTTCTTCAGACCTTCGAGGAGGCTCGACTGAAGCACGCGAGTCCGATCGCGGTCCTTCAACATTCACGAAGCGCACCGCATCCGGCGGCCTCTGTAAGTCTTGACTGACGCGTCGCAAGAACGGGATACTATCTTTGGGACGAAGCACCCTATGAACATCGCAGTGCTCCTTAAGCCACTCATGTTCACTCAGAGCCTCAGCGCTCGGTCGGTCAGCTGGGTTGCGCTGGAAGCATTGACTCAGGAAATCCTTCAGCAAGGGGGACCAATCTTCAGGAATAGGAGGCATCGGATCATCTACAATGCGGTACATCACTACAGGAAAAACGTGTCGGTCATGTTTACAGTTTTGAGAAGAGATCTCAAGATGTGAAAATTAAACTTACCAGACATGCCGTTCGGAATGTCGGCGTATGGCGGCCGGCCAGTAAGGAGCTCGATAACTGTGCATCCAAGGGACCAAATGTCACTAGCACGGGACGCGCCCTTGAGCTCAATGACTTCAGGCGCCACTTAAAAGAGGGTACTTCAGCATCTCACAATCGCCAAAAAATGAACAGATCTATGCAACTCACTCCAGTTCGGAGTGCCTGTGACATCTGTTTTATGGTCGCGGCCAACCTTACGCAAGTTAAGCGACACGCCAAAATCGGAAAGCTTCACGTTTCCGGTCTTCGTGGTCAGGATATTCGCCGCCTTGAGGTCGCAGTGCACAACGTCGTTGCGGTGCAAATAATCTAGGCCTTCCAAGATCTTGATCACATATGTCGCAACAAGCTTTTCATTCAATTTTCCAAAGGCCTTGAGCGTCTGCCCCAGAGATCCATTTTCCGCGTATCTAATTAAAAGATCGAAATTAACACGGCCGTTAATTTTAGTTATTATAACGGAAGGAATGGAAGAGAATATGAAAATAATAGCAGGGTGCTATCGTATAAAAGTAGAGCCGCACTTACTCGAGCACGATGTTCAGCGTGTCGCTGTCTTTGGACATGCCCTCATATTTAACGATGCTTGGATGCGATAGACTCTTGACCGTCTCCACCTCCCTCATGAGCTGCTTCACGTCCTCCTCCGAAAGGCCCTCCAGTCGGATTCTCTTGACTGCCACCATTTGTCCATTATTAAGGTTCAAAGCGCGGTACACCGACCCAAATTGACCGCGTCCGATACAATTGCCGAGTTGCTAATAAAATATTAGTCCGATTCAAGTCAAAGAAAAAATGGGCCAATCAGAAACGAGGACTTACGAAGTGCGTAGTTGGCTTCCCTTCGTCTTTTATAATCAGCGTTTTGCGCATAGCACTTCCATCCATCGAGCTGCGAATGTCACTCGCGCTGAAATTGCTGCTCGACGCGCCACCGATGCTCACCATGCTCTCGATCCGCGAGCGGTGAGGTTTCGCACCGAGCTCATCGTACGAATTCGGACGCGGCCGACGGCGAGAGCCTGCATCTACGTCAGACTGGAAGCGTCCCCGAGAATAACGGCTCTGTTGAGCGGCAGACGCGGCAGCTGTGGTTGCGGAGATCTCAGCGTTAACTGGGTGTTCGCCAGACACTGCACGCGGGAATGGCACACGCGCGCTGACGGACGCGTCTGGAGAAGGATTCGGCGAAGCACTGTCACTTCTTGGGACATATACCCCATGACGGTTCGCGGAATTGGTGCGTTTGGGTATGATTCGAGATGAAGACGCGCCTTCAGGTCCACCGTTTGAATTGTCACGATCCCGGATGAATGGCGGCTCTTTGGGACGGAGCACTGGAGCATCGATACTATGTCGCGGACGATGCAGAGGACGACGCTGAGGGAGCTGCGGAAGAGACTCTGCACTATCATTACCTTCCGCATTCTTAAGCAGGTGTGAAGCAAGTCGCGGAGGTGACGCGGCAAGCGGACTGGAAGACAGTACGCGCTCAGCCTCGGCTCGGTGGAACGCGATCCCAGAGCCTGAACCGGGACTGGAACGCGGAGGGGACCCGGATTTGAAGGCCTGAACGAAATCGTCCGGCCACTTTCCCTTTCCGAGCTGAATTGCCTGCGGTCGGCGCTTCGGCTCCGGAGCCGCTTCCCCACTTGAACCACCCGCCCCACCGGCTGCTGCTGTGCCGTCTTCCGCCTCTTCCGCGACGCGACTCAGGTCAATAACCGCAGCTTCACTCGGTCGCCGGTCACGCAGCTGTGGCTTCTTTAAGAGCGAGGACGAAACAACAAATCCAGACGATTGCGCGCTATTAGAAGAGATCTCATCCCAAAGTGACACGGACGCGGACGCTTCCGAAGCGGATCCCCGCACACTAACATCTGCACGATAATTTTCAGAAGGCGCTACGGATGTCGCGACTGTTGTTGCAGTTCTTATTGTACCGAACTGCGTGGAAGCGCGTTCACCGCCTGTAGAATCCCTTGGGCGACTAGCTGCGAGCAGCGATGAAGGTGCAGTGCTCTGCGTTGTCTGTGTTGTCTCACTCGCCAGAGATACACGCCCAGGAATCGGGGGCACAGGTGGTATTGCGGATGGTTTCGGAGGTACAGCAGGCGCTATGGAAAGCGTACTGTGCGTCTTGTGATGACTTGCAGCATCATAGAACTTCTCGTTCGCATCTTCCTCGACATCCGAATCAGACCCAGAATCAGTCGCGAGTGCCGACTCATCTTCAAGCTTTCCCTTCAACGGCAACCTGCTTCTCGCCGATTGAATTTCTGTATTTGCCGACGCGCCAGAACCGGATCTTGAACCATCTCCTTCCTTTTGTCGTTCCTTGCTCTTGTTGCTCTTTGACCGCTTCCCGGACGTGCTCCCTGCTTTACTTGAATTCGCGGGATCGGGGGAGACAGTGCCAGAACCAGTGTCTTCACCAGCAACAGTCGAAAGGGCAGGACTAGGGGGACTCCAGCGCTTTACCTTCCTTCTCAAACCAGGACTTGAACTAAGCGCGGGCGGAGATGCAGAGCGCTGCAACGTCGAGAGGTTTGGAGTCGACGATGATGCGCCCTTTGCACGAGTACCATATGGACTATTCGTGGGCCGCTTTTCTTCCCTTGCTTGACCACCACCCAGCAGAATTTTTCGAGCGACTCGCTCAGCTGCCGCATCCTCGCCAGCGCGAGCTACGACGGCCACAATCGCACGTGCGACACGGAATAGCGCGTCCGGTGTAGACTTGATGAGGTCATCTCTCTCGAACAACTCGGATGCAGGGATACCGAACGGCCCTGCGGCTGCAGCGAGAAATTTAGTCGCGTTTGAAGACGACTTGAAACCGTCTTCATAGGGATCAACACGAGGAATCGTGCCTGGCCGCAGCTTGTTCGCAAGTCTATATACACAAATGTAAAATCAGTTGGGGAATACGGGGAGTCATGTGCAGTACGTACTGGCAAAGGACATAGCCATCTCGGACTGCCTCAGCAAACACGCGCCTCTCGCGCTCTTCACCTGCAGGATTCACACTCCCTACGACCGCGCCAGCGCCGACAAGACTAACTGCACTCCCGCCGTATGGCCCGCCGAGCCTAACGCGTTCGGCGCGTGCAAGTAATCTGAGACGCGCCTCGCATTCATCCCAAATTTCCGGCGTCCATGCTTCCTGTGCGAGCGTAGGTGCAGATGTACTGCTTGGAAACAGCGCTTGTAACGGTGTCGTCGGCTGCGAAGAGGAGGAAGGTGACGAAGACGAACGAGGAAGCGCTCGTGGTCGAGGACCATCGAGTTCACGCAAGAGAAGAGACGCAGCATGTCGAATGACGTCCCTGTGTCCTGCAGGCAATGGCGGAGCAGGCGACGTCGCTCGTCGAACGACTCCGGCTCCGGCTCCCGATTGGGACGGCGATCGCGAGCGGTCCGCTTCAGCACGTGAAAGCACGAGGGACGACGCGCTCGCGGACGCGCGTGAGCGCGTTTGTGCCTGTTGCTGTTGCTGTTGCTGCTGCTTTTCCCTTTCACGCTCGAGCGATTGTGCACGCGTCGACTCGGCGCGAGAGCGCGAGCTGCTCGTCGGTGCCGCATGCGAAGGTGATCCCGTCGGCGTCGTGCGTCCCGTCCCATTCCCATTAGTGACAGTCGTCACACTTCCTACAGAAGGTCGTCTTCGCTCTGGTCTCTCTGGAGGCTTTTCTTTCTCAGCAACGCTTGACGATGATGACAGCGAAGATGGTTCCATCGGCAGACTTGTCGTACTCGCACTACGTATCCCCGATCCGCCTGGCTGCGACATGGCGGTCCGGAGCCGCAGTCTGCTCGCGGCATTCACACCTGCGCTCGGACTGAGCGGCGGTCGCGAAGGTCGTGGGGGTATAGGAGAAGCATTCCGTGGCGTTTGACTCTGAGAAGCAAGGGACGTCGGCGTGGTCGGCGAAGGAGGAATGGACCGTGTAGGAATAGGGTTCGTGACTGAGCGACTGAGTGTATGCGGTGAGGACGAAGTGCTAGAACTCGTTCCGGCTGAATGAGAGGTGGACTGGATAGGAGCAGGGCGGGGCCGCGTGCGAGGAGCGAGTGGTGGTGCGGGTGAGGGGACCGGTGCTATTCCTGGAGATGGTGTGGTGTTCGGAGTCGAAGTAGCACCATTCGATAACGTGGGAGAAGCAGAGGACGAAGGCGAGGAAAGCGAAGGTGAAGAAGGTGATGTCAGCTTGATGCGGGAGCGCGATTCGGTCGGAGATATGCGTGGAGGTGGTGATGGCGAGGGCGGCGTGCGTTTATGCGGCGGCGGGGGAGGAGGAAGGGGCGATGACGCACGCACTGTTCCTTTTTCTTCTTCTCGGTCGCGATCTCGGTCACGCCGCGTGGTCGAGGTTGACGTTGTTGAGGTGGAAACGTCGAGGGCTGATGTGGAAGCTGACGGATGCGAGGTGAGCGAGGGAGCGAGGAAGGACCACTTCTTGGAGCGCGTGCGTGTCGTTGTCGGATCCTCCTTTTCTTTCTTGTCCCTGTCTCTGTCTCTATCTTTAACCGACTTGTCGCGTTCCTTGCGCAGCTTCGTCGGGCCTGATATTGAGATTGACAGAGGCGGGGAGGACGAGTGCGAGGAAGTAGTAGTAGCAGTAACAGGCGCACCGGCGGAAGTGATGACTTCTGGTCGAGTAGCCTCTCGACTCGAAAGTCTTCGTAAACCGACCTTGCTCTCGAGTTTGCGAAGTCCACCACTGAAGCGCGATGTATGCGAGGTCGATGTGCGGTCACTTGCAACAGTAACAGGAGCGGCGAGTTTCTCCCTCTCCCTCTCCTCCGAGACGCGCCGTCGCTCGCGTTCGCGTTCGCGTTCCCGTTCCCGATCGCGACTACGCTCGATACCGACAAAGTCGACCGAGGCACGGTGCTTGCCCTTTTGTGAAGGTGCAGGGGGTGGCATTGGCAAAGAGGCTGCAGCAGCTGCCCCCGCCTTGTGCGGCTGTGCTGAAAGTGGAGCTGTAGGAGAGTAGTGTGTATTAGTAGTAGTTGAATCGCTGGCAGAAGGTTTTTGGTGGGGGATGCGCGAAGCCGGGTTTGGTGATGATGCCGACAAAGCCGGTGGTTGCTGTGGATGAGAGGAATGGGGCTGCTGCTCCCTGCGGGATCTGGCACCGGCAGCAGCGGCGGCTCGGAGTGTGTGTTCGAGGGAGGTACGGAGGCGGCGGAACGTCTTTTTCTGAGCGTTTGTGGATTGCTCAGCGTCAGGAGCGATAGGTGAGCTCGGGCCGGCGCCAGGAGAGGAAGAAGAAGAGGAGGAGGAAGGAGGAAGAGAATGAGATAGAGAGATGGATACATGAACAGGCGGCGGGGAGACAGCCATAGAGATCCTTTCCTTAGCTTCGTCTTAGCTGGCAGTACTGGTATGGTATGATGATGACGATGGTAATAGTAGTGGCAGTCAAGATCACATCTAACAAGCATATCCTGTCCATCCACAGTGACGGAAAGAAAATGCACACAGAGGAAGTGGAAGTGGAAGAGCGTGAGGGCAGGGAAGAGCGAGGCAGGGGGCGCGATACTACGACACGCGTCAATTCAACGATGCGATGTGTTTTTATTTCAACAGCAAAGGCGAAGGAAGGGAACGAACAACATGACATGATCCTGTGTTTGTCTTTGTTTCCCATCGTCCTCGTCCTCCCATCACCGGCGGCGTCCCCGGTCCACGTTCCACGTTCCACGTCCACGACGCATGCACATGCACATGTACATGTACTCGCAATGCGTGGCACATCATGTAGCTAGTCTTTATTCGCTACAACTGGACTGTTCTGCCCTGGTACTATGCGTACTTAGTTTCATCTATTGTACCTTACTATTGGCTGCTTGCTCATACCCAGATGCCCGACTCCACCGCCGCCCTCCCCGTGCCCGTGCCCTTGTCCTGTTCCTGCGCCGCTCTAGTTATGTCTTCGCGAAGACCACCCGGCTCTCTGGGGGTCTCCTGTATCTAACCTACCTACCGCGGGGTTGTACCATATGTTTCCCTAACCCATTCCCATACCCTCTGACAAATTCGGAAAGCATTCGGAAGTTAGAAGCCAGAAGCCTCGCATCTCCCGTGTCCCATCCCATCCATTTGGGCCTCACTCATTGACTTATCCCCACGGTCTCTTCTTCCTTCATCTTTGCCGTCCGTTCTGTCTATGTTTGGTTCGTAGACACTCTCTCCTGACGCTATCCCGTATGTGGTCACTCATCCCGGGCACTTTGCGCGTATATTTGGTAACAGAGGCGCTCAGGCAACCCGCCCGCGCGCGTGTGTTATCTGCTTTGGTCTGCTATGTGGAATGCGCGTGACGGCAAATCCCTCTTAACTCGGAGAGATCCAGATCCCCTCGCGCATATGATCGGAATGACGCATCGCGTCTATCGCATCGGCCCATTGCCGATATCCTCATTCAATTCCGATGGGCTCGTTGCCATTGGAGATCACGGCATCGCCTTTGAACTTTGAACGATATTGGATTGGAGCAACCTCATTACTTATTCTCCGTTGGCCCATTCCCATATTCAGTTTTCTTCCCTCAAGAAGCGTCCGCGTATGCCGACCTCCTTCTTTCCTGCCTACTCTTATTCTTATTTGCCTACCGGGGACAACTAACCTAACCTTCCTCTCTTCCAGAAGAATCTCATTCAGCCCACGTGTGCCGGGACGTATATTCACTGATCATGACACCGACTGACAAGCAAAGTCGTATCTCTGATCTGACGTTCGTGCTGAGTCATTTGTTCACAACTCCCGTCTTTATGCGCGGATCGGACGGAACTGATGGGACTTTGATAACGGTGGAAAGACGAAGAACGAAGGACGAAAGTCTCGAAATACTCGTGTCTCCTGTGAACAGAATCAGGGATCAGACTTTCCCCCGTCCCGGAATGACTAGCCGATAACTCATCTCAACCTATCTCAACTCGTCTTATCAAATAATAGCTGTTTGTCGCCGAGTACCAGTCGATGTACGGCTCCACGACACGACACGACAGTGACGGCGCAGATCGTGCCGGACATCTCACCCTTCCTCAATTTCACTCAGGCTAAGGACCAGTGCGACGTCCACTCCGCTGCAACTTATCATATCCTAGAAGAAGGACGCACGCGTTTTCTGTTTCTTTTGTTTCCTTCCTGCTTTCCGTTTTTCCATTTGTCTTCTACAGGACGAGCTTCCATTTTCATCTGTCCAATATAATACTGTAACGGACAGTGACTCCATGAGGGCATATGTCTTCTAAAAAAGAAGGACAGAAGGAACACGCTGAATCGATACTCCTGAAAGTGGCATGAAGTACTACTCTACATGGCGACGGACTTGCTTCTCCTGGACTGGACCTGGAACATCCACGGACCGTCCAATCTATCTCGACCTTCCTCCGTGGAGAATTTGAAATTCCAGGCCGAAGCTGGTGATTCTGTGCTGGAATTCTAGAAGACATATATGATATTGATGTGAGTAAGTACTGTATCAGTGTATGTGTTGCTCTCACTCGATGGTCATTGTGTATTGTACATCCTTTTCAGAGAACACTAGGATTCAACAGATACATAATCGTTGGCTTTACGGTGACAGACTTGCTTCTCCTGGATATACAGTGCCAGAGAACTCATTTCCGTCCAGCCTTTCTCCGAGGAGAACTTGAAATTCTCGGCCAACGCCAATTCTTAAGTTTATATACATGTACATATACATAACCGTTTGTTCTACATGGCGGCAGACTTGCTTCTCCTGAATATACGGTACTGTACTGTAACAGATTCCAGTTTCCGTCAGACCGTTCTCCGAGGAGAATTCGAAATCTTGCCCAACGCCGACTCTGTGCAGTTCTATCCAGAAGATAGGTAAAGACACACTGATATTGATGTGAGTATGTATTCTGATACTCAGGCTTCTTTGAAACTCTGTGGCATGAAGCCGGGATAATCCGTCCTTGTAAGTAAGTAAATAACACGAGTGCAGCAAATCGTAGAAATGATTAGAACGCGCGGTAATGAAGGGAGAAGAAATAGAAAGGACATATGCATAATACGTCAAGAAAGAAGTACAATCACAATCACAATCACAATCACATCAATACGATGCCGAGCTAAAATTCACTGTATCAGGAGTCGTTCTTCGCCACGGCCACTTCGTAACGTCTAGCATGCCACGTGTTGTATCGTGGCGTCCACGAGTGTCGTTGACTACAAGCAAACAAACAATCCAAGGGCGTAAACAACGCATTGGTACTACTGATAGTGATGGTAGTGAAAACTGTGCATTCGTGAAGAGAATACACACTAGTACTGTCATCGTCAACAGCCGAGCGGGAAGGTCAGCCTAGGTCGAATGAACAGGCAAGACGATTGAGTCAATAGGCACATACATCTGCTCGAGTGCTCGAGTGGAATCGCACATCACCGAACTTTGCCGCCACAACAACGCGCTCAATCGTTGTTCTTCTTTCCTTCTTGTCTTCTTGTCTTCTCTTGGAGCCTCGAGTCTGTTCTTCCAAGCAACCGCGTGTGTTGATGTACTTGATGTACTTGATGTATAACATGTATCTATGTATGAATTAATTTGAGGCTGTGTTTGCAAATACATACATACATACATACACACAGTCATGGACCGGTCCTTGAAACACCACCAGTCCTTGAAACACCCCTTTTGTAACTCAGCTGCAGAACATCTCTATGATCTAAGAAGTGTTTTTATGGACTGTAAACCCCATAATTTACTGTCAGAAAAAAAATTGTGTATTTCCATAATGTAGTTGTGGAGATATAGCTAAGATACTGCTTTTTTGGTGGTGATCTGCACCTTCTTAAAAGCATTCTGTCCAATTATTTGAGATGTATATTATCTGTGGAAAAAACAAAAAATATAGTAGTTATCCATGTTATGAAAAGTACATCTGTGCAAATTTTCATGTAAGAATACTGAGCGGTTATTTATAAATAAATTCAGGATGTCTCTGAGGCAAGTCTTGAGGATGATCTGCGCTATTTGCATAAGTCATGTGACTGGCATGCCAAGTAAATGTAGACTTTGACCTTCAAACACAGACTAGATATTCACAAAGTATGGCATCATTATTAGGCTGAGACTCTCAAAAGAGGCCAAGGATGAATCATAACTAATTGACATGCCAAATATCAGATAGAGAGACACAGAACTCGAAATCTACTAAGCGTGGGAAAGTTGTGTTTCAAGGAGTGGTGTTACGAGAATTTGGACTGAAATGATGAATCAGATATAACAATTTTTCTACTCGACATTTCTGCTCGAGATTTTGTGTAGACAATCACTGTAGATGCTGTTTCCATGTGGTAAATTTTGTTTGAAATGATATTATGTAAATTTAATAGAAAAGCGGAATCAAAATGTACTGTTTCAAGGACCGGTCCATGACTGTACATATGTACATATCTGGATGATCGATATCAATACAATGACTCGGACTGACTCCCGTAGATGACATTGGGTGAGATGCTTGTGAGTCAGTCGAATGATGGACGAAGGACATATCTATCTATCACTGCGGACATTCGACATGCCGTGCGTCGGACACCTTCCGTCAAATTCGACGGTGCTTTCCCCGTTGCATTCGATTTCCCACAAATTGAAATATTTATTGTGTGTGCTGCTGCTGCGGTTTTGCACTGCGTCGGCAATAGAGCGTAGACTCGGGACGGAAGAAGCCTCAAGCTCAAGCTTGGTGCGTCTTCAAGGTTTGTTCGACCCCTCTTCCTTTCGCCGAGTCCGAGTCTATAAATGTTGTTTCTGGTAGCCAATGCTGATGAGGCTTGAGTGCTGCGGATCGTCACTCATCTCGGACTTACCATTATCACTACGAGTGCACGCATCAAATCTTGTCCATTCACGAAATCATTCACGAAGAATGAGCAAACCGTGTAAGGGAGAAGAAGATCGGGATAATCCGATCCGAACTCTTTCTGGGCCTTTGTTGTTCCCATTCTCGCCGACAACGCCGCACTGAAGTCGCAAAGGCAAAGGCAAAAAGGACGAAGTGAGGACAAAGATACCTTCCAGTATCATGGCGTCATTCGCAGTATTCCGCCGGATAATGCTAAAGTTCGACAAGAATAGAGGTGCTCCGAAGACAATAGCGGCCCTGCGTTGTGGGAAATTTGAATAAATGCTAAGAATAGGCTTGGGACGGCTTCTCCCTCCGTCTTGGCTTTGAATCTTCGACCCCGGCATGGACTTTATTTCTCATACCGTCAGGAAGGAATCAAAATATATACCTAATGGCACTGCCTTTTCCCGTTTTTACACTGGTTTGCGCAGCAGTGAGCGGATCTGGGGTCTAGAGCTGAGTAGTATTTGTTCGGAGACGGGGATGGACATGCGTGTAGATCGATTTTAGTTGAAATTCCCATGTCCCGTGTCCTATGTATGCGTCTTGATTCAATAATACTTTTGATAGCCCTGCGCCGACCGTTCTTGTTTGCGCCCTGCCCTGTGCTTCTCGGAATACGCGTCGGGAGAACTCAATCGTCAAGTTAACCCGCACCGATTGCAAAGAGCCACGATAACTGATAGCGGACAGCTCTGGTCCTGGCGTTATCTCGTACTCTGTTTAATTAATATATACTGGCGCGGAGAACTTGAAACAGTAGAAATGCGAGTTGCCCGATTAATCTGAGTTCGATTCGACGGTCCAAACGGACTATCGCAATCAGGGGAAGTTGGATAGCAAGAAGCAGATCAGGGAAGAGACTGAGATCGGTAGCACATAGGGGCGCCGAGTTGTCCGCCTGAGGACCTTCCAAAAGTCCTTCGCACGTATGCATCCACATTCTCAGCTTTCCAAGAAGCATAAGTGTCCAAGTGCTCGTCTTCTTCGTTGTATCGTCGTATACATACGAGGCTGAATACACCAACAGAATCCGATCAGGCAACCCACAGGTAGCGCAAAGGTTCGGCATCAGGCATTGTGTGCTTCGGCGAACACATTTGGACTCGTGGCGTTTACAGTAGGAGAGGGTCCTTGCGAAAATATTCATCCCGGTAGATGTGTTGCCGGACTCCCGGATCCAAATTGCGAGCATCGTTTCTCCAGTTAGCATTGGCGCGAAGATCACGAGCTGTGCTGTCTCCTCTTAGTGAACTTGTTGATTCGCCAAGTGTCGAAATACTTTGGTAAGGTGTCCGGGCGCCGACGTTCAGCATCTAAATCCAATGCTCCTGAGAGAGCCACGATTACTAGTACCCGCAAGGACTATATCTTCATCTTCACCATCCCCCTCTTGATCCGCTATGAATGAAAGAAGACCGGGCAAGCCTCCAACGCGCCCCACACCCGCTTATCGCAAGTTTTGAGTGCTATCACGAGGTTTAAGGCGGCCATTGATTAATCTGTTTTGATGAAACAGAAGAGTGGAGATACGCCTCTTCGCTGAGTCACGCGTGGGCCGAATGAGCTCCGGCAAGTTGGACAGACAAAGGGCTCGGGACACGTAGGCGTCGTATCGTTCTGATGATGATTCGCGATAAGATCAATACGAACGGTAATCGCAATGCATAGTCAGGACACCCTCTATACATTTCAGGAAATGGCTTTACCAGCATCGCTCCGACCGAGATAATTAATACACTCAGATCAAAGACGCCTTCCAAGCCGATAAAAACATAGCATGCCTTCAACTCAAAATGCATCAGCTTACTAGAAATGAAGCTTCTTTGACAGGGGCTGTTGTCCCGAAACGAACTTACGAGATCTTTCCAAAAATGTAGAAGGGACAAGGAAGCTATAGGGAGCTTCCCATCTTCTTCTCGCGCACGTTTTCGCTTGATTTGTCATTCGAAGGAATCCGAACCTTAGGAAAAGCACTGAAAGGCGAAACACCTTTGAATCGGACTTGTTACAGGTCATATTAGAATAGGCGAAAGTGACGCTAGGATAGAACTCACCGATTGATAATGGAATGAACGTTCGTCGGTATGTCTTGATATAACAAATGTAAGCTACTGCTCAATTTAGACCGGCTTCGTCCCAAGTGAAACATGCAGTGCACAGATATTCGAATGGAACGCGCAAGCTTTTTAGTCTTTATGTTCGCGCATAGAGCCTCCAATATCATCTTTCAAGAAGTGAACACGTGTCGATCATAACAGCAATAACTATCGGTAGAGACGATAAATGTGCTGGATTGAAGCTTTGAAGAATATCGAAAAAGTGTTGTCGGTGGCGGCGTTGTGAACTAGACTCACGCGAGAAATACCAGAGTGCCTTCGGGAATTGCAACCCACTAGCAGTTCCCGATCCTTCTCGAGTCTAGACATTGCGCCAATGCCGAGGACCTAAGCCTATCCTAAGTAGGAGTCATTGGTGCCGTATGCAAAAAATGAATTGAGCTCGATGGTGGGTACAAAACCCTCAGAGAGGCAAATTCAATGTATTAGGGGGTCCTAGGCAAATAAGAATGGGAAAAAAACGGTCTGTCCCGTCGGCGCAGCTTTCAAGACTTACCCATGGTTTTCGGCAAGCAGGGTCTCGACTCATGAATAGAAACGTCGGGCGGCCACTTGCATGAGAAATTAAAGAGAGAAGAACAGAGATCATGCACCACATATATTGCGCAATGGACGTGATCCACTGTATTCCCATTTACACGCTATCGCATCGCGACCTACGCGTTTTTAAAAAATATACTTAACTTTAACGACGATCCCGTGATCTGGTAATCCTGTGACTCAGTAACGGAGAGTTGGAACCTTACGTAACGTCGTATCTTCTGGTCCCTATACCACATACCGCCATCTTTGTTACCTCATGCTCACAATGTCTCCGCAAACTGAAGAGGCTCTCAAGGCAGAAATTGCAAGATTATCAGGTATTATTGTCGCCTTTCGTTCCTATACCAAAAGCCTCAGACAAAGCTTACTAATCGTTTGTACGTTAGGTGCCATCAACGCTCATAAGGCAGGCAAAACTGGCACTTTCTCGTCTAGGAGTAATTTCTACCTCAATCCACATCACAAACCTCCTTCAAAGCTTCCCTTTCGCTCAAAAGCGTCCACATTCCAAAGGTCTTTGGGTGGACCTGCTACTGCTTCCCCTTCTAGTCAGCCTCGGGACGTAGTCATCGACGGCGTTGCCTTCCAGTCCTCGAAGCACAGTCTTGTCAGGAAAGATCGTAAGCGCTTGGTTCTCGATGATTAGCGGTTTCGGGAGTGCTGCGAACTCCGCAGTCCTACTGACTCCTTTTTGCAGTTGCTAAGCCCCCTTCAACTTCCAAACCTTCATCCTCAAAGTCCGTTCAGCCTCCGCGCCATGAGTACGCAAGAAAATATCCTGGAACTCGTTCCATTCAACGACCATACAAGTCCAAAGCTTCACGTCGCGTTCCTAGAAATAACAACATGACTCTTGAAAATGGAAGGAAACCTATTAGGTTCGTCCCTTGTCCGGGTCATAGCAAGTTGTCCGTGAAGGCTGGATTTATTATTTACTCCAGAGTTGGTCGGAAGACTAAGTCTATCAAATATGTTGACAAGCAATGTCCTCGTTTTTCGACAACCGGTATGCCCTCCCCCATGTACTTTGGAAGTAGCTGACGAAACTTGCGCTAACTACCACGGAGTAACAGGAGTCTGCACCAAAGGCCTGATCTGTTGCTACAAACATGACCCGGCAAAGATTGCGATCTGTTGGCCATTCTTGAACGGAACCTGTCCCAACACTTCTGAGTCATGCTGCCTATCTCACGATCCAATCGCGGAACGTACTCCTCTTTGTGTCCACTTTGCTAACAACGGACGATGCAAGAATGGGAACGAGTGTCTCTTCCCACACGTGCGCGTCGGTCCTCGGAAGGGTATCTGTCGGGATTTTGCTGTACTTGGCTACTGCGAAAAGGGCATCGATTGTGAAAATCAGCATGTTAGGGAGTGTCCCGACTTTGCTGAAAAGGGCGCCTGCCCGAATCCGCGTTGCAAACTACCGCATGTCATACGTGCGAATAATCAACGAAGAAGTGCCGAAGCTGGAAAAGCGGCGAGTTGTACGGATACCACAGCACCGGTGGCTCCTGCAGGTACATCTGAGAAGAGTCCCGAAAGTTCGGGACAAACATATGTCGAGGATGGTAACATTGGTGATGAGTTCATTTCACTAACATTCCATGAAAGTGAAAACAGCGAGGACGAAGAGGAAGATGACTCGGAGGAGACCGGTTCCGATGAGGATGCTGATGGTGGCGAGGACGAAGACGGGGAAAGCGAAGATGATCAGAATATCAAGAAGGACGAACTGGAGGTGCATCCCTAGCCTTTTTCTTGTTTGCATTCCCTCGTATTTCCTTTGCATTGCTCTTGCAGAATGTATATTATTTAGCCTGTGTAGCGTATATCAACGTCAATAAAATTGCATTGGCTCCATGATAGCGCGTTTTGTTTTCGACATTGGTTTCGGAACCATCGTTAGAACGACATGCAAGATAGATTGTACATGAAATTCACTTATACATCAGTGACGCATATTTATTTTGTTAATTTGACCCGCCTATGCCATTCGCGCACCTAAAGGTTTTCCAAAATGACTTTCACTCCCCAAGCACCTGGATCCGCGACTTTCTCTTTCTTCAGGAAGTCGCTTTCAACATATGCACTCCTTCCTGCCTTAGCATCGAGGTTTCTTGTATCCTCTGCAGCGGCAGCGGCAGCCTTCACGGCATTTGCAAAGTCGGAAGATGAGAATGTCTGGACGAAGGCTGCGAGAGGATCAACGAGGGTTCGCGAGGGAGGTCGGGCGCGCGTGTACGAGAAGAGACGATCGAGAGCATATTCCAGCGCTGAGGACCAGACCTTCGGAGTCACCTTTATAGCTTGCGAAGTGACTGTCGAAGAAAGCCCTTGAGCTAGTGACGAGAAGAAGATCCTGGTAATGCCGTCAGTTCTTTCTCTTTGCAGGAAGGGAGGAAGACGATCTTACGAATAAAGCGCTCCGCTGGTGCCACCCATCTGTACCTCTGCTTGTTTCGCGATAGAAAGAACGGAGCCGATGATGTCGTTTCCGGTAATATTACCATTATCGACCTCCTTGAGTACACCTAGGCATTGACAAAACTCTCAGATCTCGTTTGAAGCTGAGGTGAATAGAGGTGAATGACCTTCTGCCCCGGCCTTGAGTGTGAAACCGCAATCTCCATCCCCAGCAATTTTATCCATTTGCGTAATATCCGGTTCTGCTACAATAAGTGCCTTGCAAGCCTTAGATATCACGCTGACGAATCCTTGTGCACTAGGCGCAGCAATCTTCGGATAGTTCTGTGCCGATTTGCTTTCGGTCGAAGGTACGGAGGTGATTTGAGAGATCGGAATAGGAGGCTGTGTGGAGGACCATCTCCAACCTGGAGCCTCTACCTTTTCATCCAACAGAGCAAGAATGTCTGATGTTGAAGGTGCGTTGGAATCTGAAGAGCGCGGTAGAAGCAGGAGAGTAAGTGAGAATCCGGGCATGTTCAAGCTCGTCTAAGGAATGCTTAGCAAAAGACTTAGATGTGCCGGTAAGCGGTCTCACCATGAAGCTCCCAATCAGGACTCGGTGTATCTTTCCTTTACCTCCCAGGATCTTCACTGCTTCGCCCGCAATACCAGACATCTCGAGTTCGCTCAAACCGCCCAGGTTGTTCACCATAAGCACGACCTCATCAGACCCATCATTCTTGAACGGCAGGAAGGAACGGTCATTGTCTGTTGTTGACATGATAAGATCAAGTAATTGCGAGACCAGAGCGTTTAGAGGTGGGATGGGAGAAACTCGCGTATGGCCAGGCTCGTTGTGGATACCCATGCCGATTTCAACTTCGTTCTCGGATAGATGGAATCTAGCGGCTTCTGTACCAGGGACCTAAAATGATTCGTACTGAGCTCCGTCTGATGAATAGCACAGAGAAGATAACAATACATGACAATGTTCAAGTCCGACACCGACTGTGCCAAGTCGAGCAGATATCCAAGTTGTCAGATCGTAGACTTGGACAAGACTCGCACCGGAACGTGCAAGAGCTCCAGCTATTTTGTATGCGAGAACGGTCCCCGCAAGTCCTCTGTACTCAGAGTCAGGATTATTGTTGCGGACCTCGATAGTTAAATTTATACCGTCTTCCAACTATCTTTCCCTGAGACCTCCCGACTGCAACATCGTCTCCAATGTTCACAAACTTGACTTTGTTGGATTTATCGGGATGAGATGCGGCGTAGTTCTCCTTTGCGAGGCCGAAATTCAGAACGTCCCCAGTATAGTTCCTAATGTTGAATATATGCACAATTACTCAGCTCGGGGTACCGAAAATTTGTTATCTTGCATACTTGACAATTATCAGAGTGCTGAAATATGAGATGAATCAACCCGAAGTTGAGCGAGACCTGGGAGAGAATAGGCATACCCTTGGTCGTTGTCAACCAGTTCAATTCCACGTCGAACCTGACTTGCATTTGGCGATGCAAATATGTTCCCGCAGACGGCAGCTTTCGGTCAAGAAGCATAAACTTGTCAATCTGCGCAAAGGCTCGAGAATGCTCACCGGTCAGCATGCCGTTTCCTGGAAATTCATTGCGACCTTGAGACCGACCGGAAGGCAGGAATGAGGACCCTCACGCACCTACGAATCCCGCATGCGCAGGTTCATGGCCCGAGCCACCTCCGCAAATCAACGCAACCTTGCTCCTGTCTGGATTAGCTTGGTAGAGCACTATACGTCGAACAAACGGATTCATCAATCGAACGTCGCAAAAGCCCAATTCTCATCAAACAGAAAGATCGACCTTTATTCTCAGCATCCAGTTTGAGATTCGGATTTGCCGCGCAGAGGCCTTTGAGCGAGTCGACAACGAGCGTCGAAGGTGAGTTGAGGAAGTGCTTGTCCGAGCCGAGCATGGTGGTCCCAGTCCAAGTGACGATACTTCTCAAGACATCGGCTTAAGTATTACTATATGCCGAGAATGAGAGGAACGGTCACTTGCTTATTTCGACCATCACGTGCGATTTACAATTATCTATACTAGTCTCTACTCGCCGCGAACGGGTCTTGAGTAAGCAATTTTACCTGATGGTGATGAAACGAGAACGGAATGCATCCAGCGCAAAACAAAAGAAAGATCATCATTTCATTTAGTAAATCTTCGTAGAACTCCTAGGACTTCGTTGTCAACATCTACTAGACTCGCCTCCTTGCGTCCTATCTCCATGAACACGTTCCCTTTTACATTTCCGACAAGACCACGTTTCACCAGATGCCAGTCCTGAGGATTTTGTCCACGAGAATACACTTCTTGCAAGTCCGAATTCCTAGATAAACAGTATAAGGAAATGAGCCACGATAGGATATAAAAGTGACTAACAACTCTAACGCCCTGTTTCCCTCGTGAAGATGCCATGAAGTAGCTGAGAACGACACACTCGAGTAGGTTAACTGGTTAGGCGAGGATATGGCGTGTTGTGATTTTTGCAGCACACTTTGTACAGGAGAGGAAGAAAATGCGCTTGCTCTAATCATTTCATTAGTATTTCAAGGATAAGATTGAAATTCTCGACCGTACATCTTCTCCTGCTCAACTTCGACAATCTCCTTGAGCCGCTCGATTAGCTCGGCGCTTCGCTCGGCCAGATCCTGGCAGAGGGCACCACCTAGAGCATTGTTTGAATTCTCTAGCGTGGGTACTAATGCGAACAAGATATTATCCGTCTAGATACGAAGTAAGGAAACGGGAAAGGTATCATAGAAAAATGCAGTTACTCACACAAAGGTATCTTATGATTCTACAACGGGTATCTGTAGAGTCTGAATTCGAAAGATGAACACGAAGTTCAGAGAAAGATGGTGACGGCGATGATTTGGGTGATGTTCGATCCGTATCGGACGTGGGTGCATTCTCGGGTGCGTATGCTTCTATTAATGACTTGTCTTCCAGGTTGGAAGCGTCATTAGAGATGGCTGAGCTGGGACCTTCGTATTCTTGTGGAATATCACGATTAGGCTCATCTGGTGGCGTGCTATCCGTTCGCAAGGTCTTCTCGTCAGCGTTGGTGGAGACAACCACACCTGTCTCAGATGACAGAGCGTCTTGCAGAGCTTGCGAATCGACAACTGACCCGGGACCGGAATGAGAATTCTCAGTTCTGCCCGATTCGGATCCCTTCTGCGTGTCGGCGGTGTCTTCTTGAACTTTCTCATTAGCACCATCGACTCTCCCTTTTTGATTCGAGGAAGAACCACCCAGGCCGAAAGTCAGATAATTTGACCAATTCCACTTCCGAACATCCATATTTGCATTCATATTTAATCCGGGAATACCTAGAAATGTCTTGCTAGCCGATCTAGAGTGGTTTCGTTCAGTTGCCGGGACCGCAGAAGCTTTCGAGTCCCGCGATGGTGTGTTTCCGTTCGGAACATTAGCTGCTGCTACTAATACACGCCGAGATGCGGTTGTCCGAGCTTCTAGTATGCGTAAGAGATGCCGAACAAGAGCAGGGGAGCATTGCGAGGGCGTCGACTTTGAAGCTACTATAGACGAGGAAATGAGAACAATCGGAAAAAAGTGCGGCGGTAGTTTGTCTTCGAGCACGTCAATTAAGGGCATGAGTTGGGTACTAAGCGGATGTACACGGATACCTGTGATAATAATAGGCACTCAGGGTCCACACAGCAGGAAAATGCGTGCTTACCCAGGTAATCAGCGAAGGACATGTGCCTTCCGAAATCAAAGCTCCATATCCATACTGTGAAGAAACGTTCAAGCTGCAGTTCCAATGCTTCTTTGCCCAGTTGGTTGAGGATTGACGTGAACGAGCCATGAATGATCTGACATAAGAATCCCGGTACGCGCATGGAATATGTCAACAATGAACACCGACTGTACCTTGAAAGCCTCATATCCTAGAAGGAGTTGGGTCTGCAGGGCCGCGTCATGAAGAGATGCCTCGTTATAATCGTACACTGGATCCTTTTGTTTAGCCTTGCCCTTGTCCTCCTTACGAGATATTCGAGGGACCTTCTCTAGTTCAAAGCACTGTCTTCCTTGGTAATTAGGACAAGTCGCTTTATATTAATGACTTATGTAGAAACTGACGGAGTGCATCCAAAAGTTAGGCTCAGGGGAGAGCATAATCATCCTTCTGGATTGAGAATGGACCGATTCGCAAGACGCTCTTGGGTCAAATATTCTTGAATCGGCTTTAGCGCTGAGTGCGAGTGAGTGTGGATAGTGTATTGTGCTCACGTCGTGAAATTGGCCAGAGCCTTTGCAAGCCCAACCTGGCGTAAGACCCTGTCCTTCGAGACTGCATGGTCGTTAGCAGTATAGAAGAGGACATGAGCCTGCTCCTGTGCGTCCTCGTCGTCTGCGTCTGACCGAGTGGAATCTGGAGGTTGTAGTGTTGGATTGTATATGATTAGATACAAAAGACTCGGCGGCAGCCTGCTCATGAATGAATGCTGTTTATGTTTGTGGACGGGCGAATACAAGACAGGCCGGGCTGAATGTGGCGCCCCACGCATCTTTAGGTGTAAGGACAAAAAAGGAAAGAATGATCGGCGCTCGGAACTGACGCGTCGAGTCGAAGTAACTCACTTTAAGTAAGTACTACTTAGCCACTAGCCATCTTCCGCCCTTTGCTTCATGAACAGTTTGCCCTCCCCCGCCATCTCAAACGACAACTCTCCTCACAACTCTCCGTCTACTCCCCTAAACAACAGTCGTAAACGCGCCCGCTCCTACGGTTCAGAGGCTTCACATTCAAAGCGTGCCATGTCTGAGGATCCCTCTCCTTCTGCCGTCGGGCCACTTCAAAGTTCAGCATCCTCCCCGGAAAAGATCGAGGATGGCAACGAGGATATCGATGCCTACATGCGCGAACAAGGCGAGCACAACGAACCTTTTGAGGCACCAGTCCGCCCCGTTGCCTCATCACCAGATTCGTCTCCTGCAGAGAAGTATCAGCTCATCAGCAAACTCAAAAACCGTGCCATGCAACCGGGAGAGTTTTGGTACGTCATATCGCGCTCCTGGTTCCGGAAATGGGAGAAGATGTGTCTAGGAGAGGTGGATAAACAGGGTGCAGTACTCGAGAACCAGCTTGAACCAGTTGACAACTCGTCCTTTTTCAAAAATGGGAAATTCGATGCCAGTCAGTCCATGATTGAGGGTGTCGACGTTGAGTTCGTTCCTGAAGATGCCTGGAATGAACTTATTCAATGGTGCGCTGAAGTCTCTTTTCAACTGAGCTCCATCTGATTTCATTGTAGGTACGGCGGCACTCCTGATGTCATGCCTCGCCAGGTCATAACAAGAGGACTCAATCATGAAGCAACTCTCGAACTTAGACCGCCAAATCTGCGAATTATCCGTCTCATCCGAGACTCGTCTTCTATTAAGGACTCGCCGATTTATCATTTGACTATTTCCTCTCAGGCCAAATTATCGGACCTGTATGCAAAGCTCCTCGACACTCTTGACATTCCGCGACAGAGTCGCTTTCGAACATGGGTTCTTGAGAATGCCGACGCTGACGGACCGTATATTTCTGTTTCAAGGCTGCTGAAGCTGCTGAAAGACGAGGGACGCCTGCTACCGTCAGATGAAAGGTCGACCTCAAAGACGGTAGAAGAGTCTCTAATACAGTCAAATGATGCACTTGTGGTAGAACTACCTGACAATGGGACTTGGCCGGTCGACGAGATGTCGATTCAACGTGCCAGTAGCTCATCTGTTGACGCGACGGATTCACCCGCTCCAATCTTCTCTTCAGGATCCGATTTCTTTTCAAAACTCAGCACCAGTTCAGACAAGACCACTGCGCCTCAATCATCGCAGCTTGTGCCTTCGGGTCCATCTCTTCCAGCTCAGGCGTCCTCGTCATATGGAAAGGGAAAGGCGGATAGAAAGGGAATAGTCCCTGGGACGATCGGCTTTTCCAATATGGGGAATACTTGCTTTATGAACTCTGCACTTCAATGCCTCGCTCACGCGCAGGAGTTGGTAGAGTATTTTCTCAGTGAGAAATCAGTTCCCTATTTCTACCGATTGCCAGTTCTCATTCTGTCAAATTAGCCGGCGTGTATCTCAACGAACTCAATCCAGATAACCCCTTGGGCATGCAGGGGGCAATAGCAGAGGCTTTTGGCGCACTTCTAATCAATTGTGGCAACCTCGGAGCTCTGTCTATGCTCCTAGAGAGTTTAAGATGCAGCTTCAACGGTTTGCGCCACAGTTTTCTGGGTATCAGCAACATGATTCGCAAGAACTCGTTGCATTTCTTCTCGATGGCCTGCATGAAGACTTGAATCGTGTCCTGAAGAAGCCTTATGTGGAGAAGCCTGATTGGAATGGCGGAGGAGATAAAGACTTGGTCTTGCTTGCGGAGGAAAGCTGGGAAGGATACAAAAAACGCAACGATAGTGTCATCGTGGATCTATTCCAGGGTCAATACAGAAGCACGCTCATTTGTCCCGAGTGCAATAAGGCAAGATCAAAGTTGTCTCTGGGTCACGTTCCATGTCTAACTTGTCTTTACCTAGGTTTCCATCACCTTCGACCCATTCATGTATCTGACGTTACCATTACCGGTTCAGAAAAAGTGGACTCATACCATTCTTTATATACCGTGGGATGTAACCAAGCCACACGTTAAGGTGCCCGTTGAGGTCGGTAGAAATGCCAGTTTCAAGGAAGTGCGTCAACTACTGGGCCGATGGATAAAGACAGAACCGGACAATGTTTGTATCTCTGTGAATGAAAATGTGATAGTAGCTCACGCATCTTGCAGCTCTTGACCGTAGAATTGTTCAGTAATCGATTCTACAAGTACTTGGATGATACTGTTCCTGTCAACGAAATGTCGGATGCGGATCACATCGTCTGTTTTGAACTTCCATGCCACGCTCAGCAATCGCGGAACTGGACTCCAAGTGAAGATGCTGCAAAAAACAAGCTGATCCTGCCCGTCCATCTTTGTAAAGAAATTCCTTCATCCCATAGCTCCTTCCATAGGCCGTCAAGCGGATTTGCTCGTCCTTTCATCGTTGTACTGGACTACGAGCAACGCCGTGATCGTAAAAAGATTTATGCCGCCATCGTGGAACGCATAGAACGTTGGACGAAGCATTCGAGAGACTTGTATCGATGGGAGGAAATCTCTGCCCTCGAAGAGATTCAGATTCAGGAGCCTCCTCCTAAAAGCTCTCTGACTGAGATCAAGGAAAATGGCGATGTCGTTACTGCCGAGGAGGACTCACCAGAAGAGAGCGATATGACAGACGAAAGGCACCTTGTGCTTGAAAACGAAATGGTCGAATCTGCCTCCGGAGAGAGGGTTCTGAATCGATTGGGACCAAAGCCTGAACTATTCGAAATGCACATCCAGTCCGGCCACGACAAGCTAGGAGCAGGTAGTGCTTGGTCCATGGGTAAATGGGAGCGCTGGGAAACTCGTGAAATGGCGAGTAGAGACGGGGAGAAGGCCCTCTTATTCCCAGGCGATGCCATATATTGCGAATGGGACGACAACTTTCGTTCGTATTTCTTCGGAGATGAGCCTCAGTACGAACATGCGCTCTGGGCAGAATCACACTGGGGCGAGTTCATACATCCGGAATTCAAAGAAATGCGGGAAGCATCATCTAGTCGGAGCAAGAAACACATTTCCCTCGCCGACTGCTTGGAAGAATTCACTAAAGAAGAACAACTTGGTGAAGATGATCTTTGGTACTGTCCACAATGCAAGAAGCACCAGCAGGCTACGAAAAAATTCGATGTATGGACTATTCCCGACATTCTCGTCGTCCACCTCAAAAGATTCAGCAACAGCCGAATTCTGCGAGACAAAATAGATGCGTTCGTAGACTTCCCGATAGACGGTCTTAATCTCACGGAGTATAGCGGGGAACGTGAAGTGGCTAAGCACCTTGCACAAGAAGGACATGACATCACGGCACTTGGCCTATCAGGCTTGGAGGAAGCGCTCATATATGATCTGTTTGCTGTGGATGAGCATATGGGTGGACTTGGCGGAGGCCATTATCGCGCATACGCCAAGAATCACGAGACTGGTGCATGGTATCATTTCGATGATACTCATGTCTCCCCAGCACAACCAGCAGAAGCCGTGGTAAGTAACGATTTTACATTTCACAGACAATCCTGGTTCTGACCGGTAGTCCGATAGAATGCGAACGCATACCTGCTTTTCTACAAGCGCCGTACTACACGCCCTATCGGCGGCAAGACTTTCGAGAAAGTCAATGAAGCCCGTCAAAAGTTGCTCCGCGCAGAAGCTGAAGAGATGAAGGCGGAAGTTCAGCTTCCCACCCCACCTGATGACGAAGTCGGCCTTCAGCCAAAAAATCCAATTACCGGACCTCTTTGGTTGAGATTGAATTCATCTCCATCCCCCTCTGCCGAGGACGATGAAAACGCGATAGAGATTGAGAGCGACCTGGAAAACGAGCCTCCTTCTCTCGAAGGACCGAAATTGGAAGATATCCACTTCCCTGGGGATTCACTCGACGCTAATGACACTTTTCCTCCTGACCCACTCTCCAGGGCCACCCGGTCGTATTCATTCCCAAACCCTGAAAGCATGACTGCCTCTCCAGCGTCGTCAAATGCAGCGGACGCGGGCGGAGACACTCCTGATATGGACTTCGCAGATTTGGACGATGATAACACGACCCAAGACGAATCGAAACGTAGTACTACGGGCATAGAGATACCAGTGAGCGAAAGTTCTCTTCATGATATTGACCTGTAGAAGTCATGTATAAATATTATTGCTGGTCGCTTCATCAATTATTAACACTAGACTTTTAAACTTTGTATTTCATCGCAGACCATCATACTCAGCAATTGCAATAATTTGTATTACAGTAATATTGAAAGCTTTCTAAGAAACAAGGTCTCGTAAAGCGAATCAAAGTTCGATACGCAGATTGTGTCCAGAAGATCTATCTTGTACAATAACGTGCTTTTGAGATGAACGGACGTCTCAGTCATGAAAGCAAATGCAAACGTGTCTGTGGTACCGAACAAGTTCCGCTATCGTTTGTCCGCCAAACGAAACGTCTGAAAAGGAGCGACCGGATGGCTAGTATAGAAATCGAGAACATTCTCGCGAAGTACGCCTGAAGATTGTCGCAAAGAAAGTTAGCTTACCCAAAGACGAAGTGGTGTCTCATGAAGAGAACCAAAGAGGCCCTGCATAAATCATGACTTCGACTCGTCCTGAATTTGCCAGATTGACCAAGAACTAACGAAGTGCCCTACGACGAAAGATTCACATAAAGTGGACCTTCGCCCGGAGGGGCACTTCAATCATCGCCAATGCTTGACAACAAATGAAGTTCTCTGCCATCGTGGTTCTCCAGGCGCACATTACCCCCAGGGGGGGGGGGACAAGGTACGAAGAACCTCTTGATGTTCGTCATCCAGGTCGGATTTGGTACGATCCAGCCATTAGTTTCGGATGTCCCCAGGGCAGGCTGGTGATGACGACACGGAGAAACTGCTGCTAGGATTACCAACGCAACACAAGATTGCTGCAGCCAGCCTACAGAAAGACTTGCAAGATTGTCAGTTGCCGAAAGGCGAGTATGGTAGCGACTATGGTAGCGACTTCTGAGGATAGAAGACAGCAAAACAACACAGTTCGACTTCGTCGTTGAATAATCTCGCGAGCGCTCTGCGGACTCCTTTCGAGCAACATAAACACGAGATCTTATCACATCTATAAAGCCTTGAGCGAAAAGACGGGATATCATCTGAGTAAGCTTGGACTTTCAGGCCCCTTCATCTCGTATGAAGTATAGAGAAGACAATGAACCATGCAACGATTCTCCGCGAACAAGCTTGTCCCGACTACCGGGGTCTCGACCAGCTACTCTCTTTTGACTGTGTGCCTGTTATGATGGAGATGGTAAATACAGCGACTTGTTCTTGGGGTATAATACATTATCACGTAGAAATCACCAGATCCTACCATGAACGGGACTTACTGCGCTAGTGGTGTACGTGTGGAATATATTGCAGGACTGTACGAGATTGAATGTGAACGTTTACTTGCTCCGTGTCGACGACTGAGATACTTATACTTGTAAGGATTATGTAACATAGTTGATGCTGCGTGTGAAATCTAAACTATACAGCATCGCCGGAAACGGACAGCGCAAGATCGACATCGACATCTCCAGGCAGGCATTGACTTTCACAATTCCCGACGACGGTGACCAATTCTCAATAAAATGGTGAGCTGCACTGACGCATTGAGGACGGCGTTTCTGATGCTACCGGGTATAGACAAAGCGAACTCGCAAGGTCGGCGTCACCGGAAAGTACGGTACTGTGAGTGGAGCTCTCCTACACGGGTGCGAAGACAGATGCTCAGACTTCGTGTATAGCGCTACGGCGCATCCTTGCGCAAGCAGGTAAAAAAGATGGAAATCACGCAGCACGCCCGTTATACATGCACATTCTGCGGCAAGGTGAGAGTCCATTTCGTTCGTTGTTTTTGCTATGGCATTGATACGGTTGCCTCATTGCAGGATTCCGTTAAGCGCACTGCTGTTGGTATCTGGGGGTGCCGTGCGTGCAAAAAGGTCATTGCAGGAGGTGCTTGGACAGTGTCAACGACTGCTGCTGCCACCGTCAGAAGGTGCGGTGAAATTTTGTCTTTGTCTTTGCTTGTATTAACATATACTTCAGTACTATTCGTCGGCTTCGCGAAATCACCGAGGCTTAGATACTCGATATATTTCCTATGTACTCGCGTGTTTCTGTTACCGCTATCCATGAAATGACCCTGCTTCGATTTGATGGTGTCCCGTGGAAAGTTGCTCGAATATCAACGTTTCGATCTATCAGGCCATCTCAGTGCGAAGAAATGTGATTCTGAGCGCTGCAGGGATCTGCTGAGCCTGAGACTCTGGCGATTAGGCAGTCAAATAAGCCAGCGAGACATGTATTAAAGAGGTTGTTATTGTTGTGAGATTAAAGATCGTTAATCAACTACACACTTCTCCAGTCGGGAGGTCTGCTCCAGAGATCAAGCTCAATGCCCTGCTGATTGCAGGCTTCTTGCGCATCTGGGCACGGATGACTCACGGGATCTCCATTCTCCTCGACGGGTGCACGGTAGAATGGAATCTCGTAGTTGAAGATGACAATCTTCTTGAGTTTCTTCATCCGTTCATTTCTGACCAATTCTGGTAGATGTCTCTCGACCAGATTCCAAGGGCTCATCCACATATCGAACCAACTGAAGCACAGCTCTTCCGTCGTTGACGGAATAATGTCCAAGAATTCCGTTACCGGCGCTGTTTGGCCTTGTATGTGAAGATGCCTGGCGCCTGAGCATGCTTGCAGAAGAGTTCGTGCCTGGGCTAAGTTGAACTCCACGAAGCCACCTTTATTAATGAGGTGCAGTGTATCTAGATTCGCCAATGCCTCCTGAGCGCCGGGATATAGTCGGAATACCTCCGCAATCCTGAGAGTTCCGATTAATGTTATATCCAGCGTTAGCTTAGTCCTTCTGCTGTCGACAGCGAGGGCCTGCAGGAGCCAGCCGACTCTGTTCAATTGCATGTCACCTGGCGAAATACAGATTCGAAGCTCGGTAAGCTGACGTCGAAGATGCGCACCAGCCAAGGCTCCAGATGCTGCGTGAAAGCTCCAGCCACTAATCTCTAGGACCGTCAACTTCGGAAGACGTTGGAGAGCATCTGCTAGGTACGCAAAGTCGCAGCTTGGGTATCCGTGCGCACAATGCCACGATAGACTCTCTAGCGTATTGATTTGGGAAATTACAGGCAGCAGCATGTCTTCGCGCAACCCGCTTTCCTTCAACGTCAGGCCTCGTAGTTTCGGCAGACGCTTGAGAAGGTTACAGAGGTCTATCTCGACCTCGCCAGGCCGTGCAGGTGCATCTATGCTTCCAAAATGGTAGCCGTGGTTCCATACATCACCAAGCGCCACAACAAGTTCTCGAGTATGACGGCCCGGAAGTGGACTTCGCAGAAGGCGCAAGATAGCTAGAGGAGACCTAGCAACGATGCGAGCTGCAAGACGTTGTTGGCTTGGGACAGTCCATGAGCGGTGAACAAGAGCCAAGGAGCGAAGACAATCCTCCCTCTGTCGCTCCGGTGCATCTACAAGCGGAATTTGAGGCTGCAGCGGTTCGTCAACCAGCTCCGGATCTGTTGCAATTGAGTCTAGGATCCGCTCCAGGATAGGGAATGGGACCTCTCCGAGGCTGCTGTGCTTTTCGTTTTCAGCGCCACTCGAAGAGAATGGACGGGAGGGCACGATCCCTTCTCGTACTCTCTGCATATTCAACCTGTGGTTGGCAACCGCAATGTCGATTTCAGAGGCATCATTCAACGTAATTTCTTCAAGTTTGAATTCCGGATGGTGCAGAATGTCAAGAAACAAATTTAAAGTTGGTACGCCGAGACCTGATTCGAGTCGTAGTCGGGCGATGAGAGCGTCCGCAGTGCTAGGAAAAGGCGTTGAAGTCCTGGAGCCAAGATCATATGCGGATAACGGATCTTCAAGGAGACTAGAACTACTCGTCGGAAGAGCAACTGAGAATTCGAGTTGACCTTGACTTGGAGCACGTCTTTCTATCGACATGCGGGTTTGGTGGAGGTAAAAGTTCTACGATCCATCTCGCCGCTCGAATATAAAAGAGATGCACGGCAGCAGCTGAGGATCCGCCGGGGTAAGTATAGTGGACAGATCCATTTGGGTAGGGGATGTGATTCGCCGCACGCCACGCAGCGTTGCAGCCTCCCGAAATAAATTGGACGCCTCGCGCGAGACTTTTCCGAGACAAACATCGGACTGTGTGGCGAAATACCCTCTGAAGTTACTTTGTGCGGCGTATAAATTTATGGGTCTAAATACAAGTCGGAAACGTTGTAGTACTCTCATACTGGATGAACGTCGTGGCTGTAGAAAGAGTTTCAGTTTCAATTCCATGTCGTGGTAATTACACGTACATAGCACCAATCAAGGCCAAATATGATAAAACAAATTTTCTTCTCTTTTTGTTACCAGATAAATACAAGTTTACAACAAGTCTGCGCATTAGCCCCTTTACTACTAAATGTCCAGAATTGATCGATCGATCGATTTACTTCTTTGACTCTCGTCATACTCCCGTGAGATGAGTAAGGCGGTAGCGGGGAAAGAAAAATGTTATAGAATACAGCTGCTGTTGTGATGGTTGGTTGGTATAAAAAAGAAACGAACAGGCAACAAGCCGACGACAAACAAACAGGCAGATAGACAGACAGGTAGAAAAAAAATTGCAGTCTACTCCGTTCATGCATGCACGTGTCGAGTCTAGGGCTGCGCACAAGACTCCGATAACGAAATAATATGGACAAGAAATGGGAATTGGTAATTAACCAAAGGGTCGAAAACCGCTATGCTGCACTGTAAAGGAAGAGATTATTTGTCGCCGCGATCTACAGAACAACAGCGTCAGACAGTATTGAGAGACTGTGACGGCAGACATAAGGTGAAAAAGACGTACGGCAATCGTATTTTCTCTCGGGTGCCAGCTCCCATGCAGTATCTTCTTATTGAAGTCGAGTGTCTCCAGGTTCATCTGTTCCTTTAATCCGCCTGGTCGGACACCGTTCTTTTGCGGTACTCCTTTATTGAGGCCATGCACGCCCATCTTCTTCGCCTTGAAAGCCGACTTGTCCGCTTGCAGGACAATATCGTTTGTCGAGTCGTTCGGCGACTCTACGTCAAATATCCGGAAATAATTATGGTACGACCCCGTCATTACATGCCTACAGAAACAAATGGCATTAGAGTCGAAGAAGTAGAGATAGCGGAAAGAATTTACGATCCATCCCCACTAAACATGCATTCAAACTTGTCGAATATGCAATCATTTTCGTATAAATCGCAGAGCTTCCCTCGTAGATGATCGTGGATTTGTATAGTCTTCAGAGGTCGAGACTCCATGTTGACGTCCCAGATCTTCAACGAGAGATAGTCGCGCGAGAGAACGTATCGTCCATCACGACTGAACTTGACATCGGAGATAGATGATATAATCTCTGAGAAAAACGAGCGCGTTGACGGATCCTCCTCTTCCTCGAATACTACAAACACATGATAAGTATCACTGACTATTACTAAGCCACCGCACTCACGTTTGACGTGTCGGTCGCACAGAGCTGATTCGCGCATATCGGCCAACTTTATCGTTCCTTTCGAGCTCGAATACATGAAAAGATTGCACTGTGTGGGATGGAACTCCGCGGCTGTTATCACCTCTGTTAGCTCTTCCATGTTGACCGGCTTGATATCAACGATGTCTAAAGGCGAATGTCAAAGGCGATTGGCCTGAATATGGGAAAAAGACGAACTGAAGCTCTGATCACTGATGTTCAAGTTCCATAAATTGATTCGAAGGTCGTCAGCTGATATATACGTCTCTCCATCCGAGTTTATGGATATCGAGTTGATATGGTACGCATGTGCGTTTGAATAGACCTTCCGCGGAACGGCGGTGACAATGTTGTCTTGTGCGACCATACGTGGAAGTCGAAGAGCACCGGGGTTTAGAGGTGGCGCAATCTGTCGTTGCCCGTCATGGTGGTTGGATTCTGCGACGACCTTTAGTGACCGCTCAAACACTTTCCATAGTTTGATTGTTTTGTCTGTACGGAGTTTAGCCGGGCCCCGGAAGATGGTGGGGAAAGGCCTACCGTTTGTAGATAACAGGAAATGTGCAGAATTTTGACGCTTGCACCACTTGATTTTGTTTATTTTTTCCTCAATTTCCAGAGATTTTAGATAGTCGAATTCCGGTTCGTGTGATTGGAATTCTGTGTAAAACTTGTATTCGCAACCCTTTTTCTATTTGAGGAAGAGATGAACACGCATGCAAGCAGCATGAGGTGTAAGTGAGGGTCTTGCCCTGCCACGAGTAGCGAGAGGAGAGTGGACTTACCGCCTCATTGCGCTCGAAGAGGACTACCCGACCACCCTTGTCACCGGTAGCGAGATAGTTTCCTGTTGAATCGAACTCGACGGTTGATATGATGTCGGCTATTCGAAGAAGAGTGAGATAAAGGAAAGAAACAGACACCATAAATATAATGCGGCACCTTCAGTAATATCCTCGACCTCTCCCTTGTCCCCGAAGCATTGCGCAAATCTCCAGCCTCCTGAGCCAGATGCGTCACTATCCATCATTTGAATAGCTAGGAATGAATAGGAGTGAAGAGAATGCCGAGAGAGGAGAGTGCTGGGGACTGAGGAAGGGCGGAGGGTGTCAAATGCGACACTGTAGATGTAACGATGACCGGAAGATGCGATGCTCTAGGTTGTTGAAGAGTGCCTGCTCGCCGAGGACGATGAGAGATGAGAGAAGTGCGGTGTGGATGGCGAGTGGAGGGCGGGCGTTGAGATGAGGATGAAGGTAAGTAGACGCTTGAAAGCTTCAAGTCGCGCGGCAAAGGAAGACTTATTTGGCTTTGTGTACACCGCCTTTGCGCTTTAACCACCCACCACCACCACCACCATCACCAGCACCATCGACCGTAACGCTTGGCCTGCCGTCCATTTGCCCCATCATACAATGCCTATCGCGCCCATCACCGGCACTCTCAGAAAGAGTTTCTTCACTACCCTCTCCGTTGCACTCGGGCTCGGAACTGCTGGTGCTTACACTTTCTGGTATGTTGTGATTCTTTTCTCGTATTTGCGTTTCGCTGAACATTGCTTCAGGTATGCTGTCCATCTTCCGCATGGTACGTCTACTACTCTATTCACGACTTATACTGCTTCATCACCTGATACTCATCTTTCCTTCAGCGAAAAAGCAGGAGGAGTACTATCTGAAGCTAGAGAAACAGAGGGCGGAGAGTTCGTCGTGAAGAAGGATGAGGCTGTTCGTCGTTGCTGTAATAAACGCCAAAATGCGCGTCATCTAAATCAACGCAATAACATTCCTTTCTTTTCTGTCATTTTGTTTGAAAATATATGTGACTCTGGCTCCTCGAGAGGACGAGGAACGACGATTGGGACGGCTGCGGGCGCGCTCACGTGTCGGGACAAATCGAGATGATGAACCCGAACCGACTTCCGTGTTTGCCCTTGCTCTTAATATTGCCAGGCCAGGTCCACGTAAATACTACGCATAATAAGTAACAGGACAAAATCCTATGTGCAAATATTATATCTATCATCGAACCAACCGCTTGTACTCCTCGCACGTCTCCGGCTTCTCCGCATTAATCGCATTGATTGCGTCCCAGTCTGCTCCGATACCAAAGAATCCCCTGCAACAAGAAACGTCAGCACACGTCGAATAAAGCGGCTGAGACAGACGGGTACATTTTTGCTTCCTTTCTACGCTGTTTTCGCTCTTGATCCCGCTGGCACAACATCAACACTTGCTGTGTATAATCCGATTCCACGGTCCTTTCAAACTTATCCAGCAGACCCGACTTGGTCGACGATTGCTCCGAGTCCTTGCCGATAGGATGTGCCGAGAACTCTGCCGGGTTGACAAAGTATTTCACGTTATGTCCAGACGTTTCTCGCCCCATGTTGAACCGTGAAGATGGAGTAAACGAATACCGAGGGTCCGGTACACGTGGCGAGCTGAACAAGTTCGGGATAGCGGATAGGAATGTGATGAGGAATAAGACGATAAGTGGTGCAAGCTGAGCAAGTAATGTCCGTATCGACATTTCTTCTCGCCCTCGAGCCTGAGCTCTGGGCCTTGGACCACCCATATGTACTCGTGTCGTCCGAAAGCTCCCCGGACCGAAAGAAGCGGTAAACACTGCAGAATTTTATCAGGGAAGCGCGCTAGCTACATAAACGAAGGTAACGATCGTACCTCCAGGTCCACCAAATGGACTGCCACCGAGACCGCCACCACCACCGAAGAACATGTTGAATAGCTCTTCAGGAGTGAGCTCACCGTCGAATGTCCCAGCACTGAACGGATGACCTGCGAATCCGGGCGATCCATTACTTGCAGAAGACATTCCGCCGAACCGTGTATCCGGGTCAGAACCGAACCGGTCGTACTGTGCACGTTTGTCGGCATCTTAAAAAGTCTTAGCAACTATGAATCAGAGATAGGAAAGGAGTGATAGCACACCTGAAAGGATCTGGAAGGCCTTCGAGACCACTATTTGAAGAGTCAGAATACAAGGGTAGACAGCGTCAAGGTGATACTATCATTGACACACTTTTGAATGCCTCGTCAGCTCCAGGCGCACCATTTTTATCAGGGTGCAATTGCAAAGCGAGCTATAATCGAAATCAGAATGAACAGCTCGGAAACAAATTCTGAAAAATACCTTTCGATAAGCCTTCTTCACCTCAGCCTCTGTGCAATCCTTTTTCAACGACATGATCTCGTAATACTCTGTGATCTTGCACGACAGTATTCGTTTGACGACTGCCGCTTGTTCTGGAGTGTAGTCTCTTTTTTCCTGAGTACTTCCGGTAGATGTTCCATTGGCAGTAGGTTTAGAGGAGGAAGACGAAGCATTTGCATTTTGGTGTCTGTGCTTTGTCCCGGAGGCAGAGGGATGGGCTTCTGCAGAGGTTGACGAACATGAGGCGTCACCAGACGGAGGCGCAGAGGTAGCTTCAAGTTCGAATATGCGTTCCAGTAACTTTGAGGCTTCAGGAGTGGGGAATAGACTACGGAATGTGCTCGTTAGAGTCACCTTGATGGAAGATGTCGTTCATAGGTACTGTACATACCTTAACGACTTTTCGGCGAACCGACGAGCAGAGGGATAGTTCCCTGAGTTACAATGTCGCTGAGATATCGATAAGCACTTGAGCGCCTCGTCCTTGTTGCTCTCCATGAGACCGTGCTAGTGTTATGAGAAGACGCCGACGTGGTCTTAAGGTAAGATCAGTGTCATACACGTGACCCTCACGCAAATTTAGATCGCGATTTCGATTTCTAACCTTTATCTGACGGAAAGCAAGCATCGAGTCAGGGATATCTGCGACATATGGACGCGGAGTCGGAAGAGCTGGTCAAGTTTAGGGAGCAATGGAAGGCAGAAATCAAGCAACGGTCCACTCACTCTCATGTCTCGCCCTCCGGCGATGGAAAGCCTCTACACTACTCTTCTCCTTCAGTTCGTGCTCATCCCTTTGCTGTTCAGCCTCTGAGTCGGAGTCTTGTATCAGCAGTGGGGACTTACCGGCTTGCGATACAGCACGAGCAGGCAGGAGACCTTGATGAGGCTCTGCGTCTTTACAGGAATGCCTTCAGGCTTGATTCTAATGTTGATAAAGCGTACCGTAGAGAGGAACTTCGTCTCGAAGCGGCCGCTTTTCGTGTTGAGAATGGCCACTTCAAGGAACATTCGAGGCGGGACCCTTTCAGTGCGGAGAAAACATTGACGAGTTCGAGGTCGAAGGCGAGACCTATAGTGGGAAAACGCCTGCATACTGGAGCACTCATGCGTTTGCTCTCGTCGTTTCCCGATGATTTGGACTTTATTCCTTTGGACTTAGCCAGCAATGTTCCCCTTCGGCTCGTTCCCGATGAAATCATTGTTCTTATTTTGAAGATGCTTGATCCTCATTCTATTGAGAGGTTCGCCCTACTCAGCCGGAAAGCCAGAGTTCTATCTCTAGACTCGTCTATTTGGAGGTGCGCCACCACGAATCACCTTTGCTGGCTTTGCTGAATAATGCGTAGAGACCTTGTGCAAAAGACATACATTCCACCTCAGATCCCGCACGACTTGACTATCGAGGAATTGGCAGACCGATACACGTTTGACTATCGACGGTTCTATATTGAGCATCCCCGGTTGAGACTCGACGGCGTATACATAGCAGTCTGTCATTATGTGTGAGTCCCTTGTCCCGTCGTAGTATTAGTCACCGAGTAACAAAGACTCCTCAGGCGGCCAGGATTAAATAGCGATAATGTCTGGGTCAGCGTAAGTGTAACCTATTTTCCCCCGCTTTTCAGTTGTCATGGCACTCCACGCAACGCTCATGCTCTGCGGACGCGGCGGGTCTAGCAATAAGATGCCGCGACGCACACCGTATTCGACCATAGAAACTTGCTCAGGCTGTCGCCACCTGTCTCTAGATCGTTTGCCCGTAATGCATACATGACGTTCGTGCGGTGCCATTATTGCTGGAAAGAGCTGGAAATGGAGCAACACAGGCTAAACGAAACAACACTCTCCAGGTTAGCCACCTCATCACTTACCATAGATACCTGTACGTCGCAGCCTTCAGTCTCTGTCGCGGACCTCACCTCATCGATATTTAGCCGATTTCTTGCGGATGGGACCGTGATATCTCTTCTAGCTAACGAGGATGTTGAACCACAAACCGTGATTCCTTTGCTTAAACCGTCTCTTCGCATGAAGGTAGCATTAAAGGCATTATCCTGGGCTTAGAACTGAGTATCGTACAGGGGATGTTTATCGGCGCCTGGTCTTTAGAAGGAGCCACGATTTACGTCCGGGACCTCGCGGATCCCAGCAGAGGCAACCTCCGCTATACGTTTCAGATGATTTTGACTCTCAAATCCAAGCCTCTAGGAAGGTGTGTCTGAATGAGGGGCGTGTATTATCTTTTCCCGCTGATCCTGATAACCAGGTGGAACAAATTGGATTTGGCTGGGTACGACTCTGTCAACAAAGAAAACGGGGAGGCGATTCCTTTAGGTCTGAAACATGAACGGCCTTTCTGGTTCTCCAAGGTCAGATCATATGTTGCTTAGTATACGTTTGCTCTCTGGCTATAGTAGCTAGAACGATTCGTTAGGTTGTCTACCCGATCTTTTGATGACTGCGGAAAGTTGCCAATTAGGGACGTATATTAGCAGTGTGATTATGTCACCAAATTTATCCATTAACTCACCTCCTGCTCCTGCTCCCGCTTGCCTGTATATTCAATATGGCCGGTTTTGACGATCTACTCTCATCTTCTCGGCATCCCTTCGAGGCCAATCCGTTTGCAAATCCATTTGACAAACCTCGTTCGTCCTCTCCAGACCCTTGGTCGACCTTTGGCCAACAAGAGCAAGAGCATGAGGCATATGCTGCGGGTTTCGAGGAATTCCAAACATCGGATGAACCTGCGCACGATGTTGTCGGACATGAGGCACATTCTCCAAGGAAATTTCATGAGCATGAGGGTGAAGAACTTAAAGACACTCGTAGCCCGAGCGAGACGCAATCTACTGATGGAGTTAGCGAGGAATCAGAGACGGATGCTTTGGATAGAGACCTCCAGAATCCGGGCTTTCGAGAAAGCATTTCGACCGACGATCATGAAATCGCAGAAGACGTACGTGCCAGGTCACATTCACCCGAGAAATTTGCGGCTGGCTACGACGGGTCTAACCCTACAGTGGACGCTCCATTACAGAGTAGCACTCCAAAACCGTCTACACCACCACCAAGCACGAAAGTAGAGCGAACCCAACCCTACTCATCTCCCACGCCTGCATCAGCAAAACAGTTTGTTTCCCCTCTTGAATCGCCAGGACCCGGTGTCGTAGCGGCGTTCTCCAGCCTTGCTCTTGGAGGTGAAAATACATGCACTGGAGGTTGGCAGGACCCTCCGGCGGAGTATACTGCTCCCGCTTCGCAAAAGTCTGAAGATGCAAGACGAAACGAATCTGTCGAACTCACATCTGAGGCTGCGAAAGAGGTGTGTGTCTTTAAGCCGCAACGACATAAAAAACTGCTTCGAAGGTGACCTTTGACCTTTTATCCTATTTGTCCAGGGCCAGCCAGCCTCCAGAGAAGGATCTGGAGCGCGACCATTCTTTTCTATTTCCGTAGAGGACCCACAGAAAGTAGGGGACGCGATCCGCCCCTACATTTTGTACACAGTTCATACCAAGGTATGAGATTACTCGAATACGTACATGCCTTATGTCGTGACGGAGCATTGATAACAGACGAATTCTCCTCTCTTCAGCAAGTCTTCGTTTTCCGTGCTTAGACGCTACTCAGATTTCCTGTGGCTGTATGAAATGCTATGTCTAAACAACCCAGGAGTTATTGTGCCACCCGTTCCGGAAAAAAATCCCTTCGGAAGATTTGACAATCTATTTGTTCAGCAGCGGCGACTGGCTTTAGAGATATGTATCCAGAAAATGGCGAGCCATCCTGTTCTAGTCAAGGATCCGGACTTCAGGCTATTCCTGGAAAGTGATACCTTCGCTCTTGATGTCAGTGCTGTTTTTGCATTTATATTACCGCATCGTGTTCACTTGCTGAATACGTGTAAAGATCAAACACAGGAAAACAGAAATGGCACAGGATCGAGGAGGAATACTTTCTAGTATTGGGCAAACATTGACTGGCTCAAAATTCTTGGAAGTTGACGATGTATGTATTTGCTGTCCGCGGATAGATACGGATGGTCTCATTACATTTTCAGTGGTTTGACAAGAAGAAAGCATACCTTGACGGTCTAGAATCTCAGCTGAAGGGCCTCGTGAAGGCTATTGATTCGGTCTCAAAGCAACGAGAAGGCAAGTCCTTGGTCTAGACATCTCCTGTCGAACTAATGGCCTTGTGAACTTATTACAGAACTCGCAATTGGCACCGGAGAGTTCTCCCTAAGCATTACAGAACTCTCGGAGTCGGATCTAAGCAAGGAGCTTTGTCATTCTCTCTCTGCTTTGGGGATTGCCGAGAAAAAAGCGCAGAACCTCCAGCATACCCAAGCGCAGGAAGACACGATTACATTGATGACTACGGGTGAGTCTTCAAATCGATCCTATATTTATCGTTTGACGGATAGAGAAATCAACGGACGACGTAGTGGAGGAATATTCGCGGATCATCAACTCTGTGCGGGTAAGCATGTCTGACATTCGTCTTGTCTTGAGTTTGCGGCTAGAATTTCTCAAGATGGCATTCGCTTCGCGCGTGCGCTGCCATTCGCAATGGCAAAATGCGGAAAGTGAACTGCGTCGGGTCAAGCAGTCGTATGAGAGGGCACGTAGCCAGGGCCGCATTCCTCAAGAACGTACGGGACATGCTCTAGCTCAAATAGCAGAGGTATGCTCTAAAGTTCATTCCAAATGGCTTGACTTAGTGTCTTTTCAGGCAGAACGAAGAGCAGTGGATGCTAAGCACGAGTTTGAGCGATGCAGCAGGCTTGTGAAAACTGAATTTTCGCGATTCGAGGAGGAACGCATTGATGACTTTAAGAAAGCCTTGGAATCGTTCTTGGAGGGAATGATTGAAAGACAACTGGAGGTATGCACCGGCTAAGACTCTTGCTTGTATGCGATCTCATCTAAATTCACTTTAGCTGGTAAGGGCGTGGGAAGGTTATCAGGAATTGCTATTGAAAAAAGTCGATGTAAAACCGGCGACACAGGGCTCCGAAGAGAACCCTGTTGCTGCTAGCAATAGTGCATCCTAATTTTACTGTCTACATGCCTTACTGAGATATATGCAGAGCCGACATGATCACCAATTTGCCCAGGGCGAACGACACCTATGCCGATGTTCAGAAATGACGAGTCGAGCAAGTCTAATCCTCTCCTCAATAACCACGGTGGCTGTAATGCGCAAGTACCACAGATATATCCTTCTTCCTGATATTCGCCGCCTACTCCCAAAACTTTGGCATCTTCACCTGAGGCTCGCCCGTGCCGATTTCTAAGAAGTCGGAAGGTCGCTCCCTCTTGATATTCCGACGCCTATTGTTGATGGATAGACGTTGGTACGCGGAATCAACTCCCGCCGGTTGTGGATTCGGGAAAGGCGCCGTAGGCCAAGGAGTCTGTTGAAAGGATGGATTTATACTTCCAGCCGCTTGCTGCGCTGCCGCGGCTGCTGACATATCTGCTGCCAGCGCCGCAAACGTTTGGGCTTGTTGTAGATGAGCCTGGGTCTGCTGCAATTGAAGCACGGTGGATTGCCGGACCTGATTCGGTAACGACGAATTCTGTAGCATGGTAGATAACTGAGTAACCTGACCCTGGAGCTGAGGTATTGTTTCGTTGACGAGCTGAGATAAGTCGAAGTTGGAGCCTGGTTGTTGATCAAATTGCACTTCTGCGTCAGTGTCAGATCCAGCATCGTCTTTCAAAGTCAGTGTCTGCATTAATTAATTAGCGATTAGAACGTGTTGAAAGCTGCTCGAGATCCCCACTTCTGCAGAGCTCAAAGCAGCTGCTTCGGCCTCGTTGTTTTCCTTGATAACCTTGTCAATATAGTCGCCAACTCTGGTACGCATTGGTTTATCAATCATAAGACTATCAAGAGAAGGGATTTTTCTGGAGCATTTTGGACAAATGAAGTCATTTTCGAGCAAGTGAGAATGTATACAGTCTTCGCAGTAGAGCGTGCTGCAGCAAGGTGTTTTGACAGCTTCCAGAAAAAGTTTGCCATCAATAGGGCATGCCAGAGCAGGATCGGTAAGAGGTTTCTCGCGGACTTCTGCGGGTGTCAAACCCCTCGTACGAGCAACTTGCTTTTGCCATGAAGCACTATATTTGTTGGTAAGCAGGGCCGAAGTGCAAAAGAAGGACGAGACATACAGATCTGGTTGGGCGACCACATATCCACCTTCTGGTGTAACCATGATGCCTTGTGCAAGCTTTCCCTCGGAAGGAGATTCCACTGCTTTGAGGAAACTACGTGGGATGCCAGTAGTTCGTTTGATGCGAGGTCGATTATCGTAGTCTCGATCGTTATTGGTGGGACAGTCGTGAATCCAGTGTCCTTTGAATAGGTAAGCACTTTTATAATCATACCGATCCAACGGGAACCAACGTACCCTTTGAACCGCATCGATAGCATACGTAACTTGGTGGAAGAGGACGGCCTGTTTGGTGATGAGCTTGACGACTTATGAATGGTTTTCCACCTCGACCGGTACCCCTCGCACTGTAGACAGGCACGGCACTATAGAAAAAGTTTGCAACGCGTGCATTTATTATGGTGAAGTAACAACAGACAATGGAAGAAAAATACTAACTGCGACATCTTTTCTTGGGTCTCCTCCCAAACATCAGTCTGCGCTCTAAACATGGCTGCCATCGCCGCAGCTTCATCACCGTCCGTTGAGGGTGCGACGGGAATTGGTGTCTTTAGATTGAGGTAAACACATCCCAGCGAAACTGAAGACAAGAGAATAGACGTACTGAAGGTTTCACGTCAGGAGGATCGTCTTTCCCATCGAACCGTACAGTCACTGCGCCAGTGCCCACTCGGGCTCTCATAAGGCTTGAGGTCGGTACCTTGTCCTTTCCATATAATACATCTGATTGGGTACCATTTGGGGCCGCTGCTGTAAGGTACAATACTCCTCTCCCCTTCCCAGTCTTTGCAGGGACACGTTTAGCAATGACGGATGAAGACCGCGGAACTATATGAGTATCATCCTCGTATTCTGTAGAATAAAAGCAAGTTTAGTCTGCAAGGTAAGTCGCATATAGAATAGGCTCGGACGCACCCTGTTCATTAGAAGGGTCGAATAGGAGAAGGTCGAAATCGTTCGCCTTGAGATTATTCGCAACAATTATTTCTCTTTTAAGATCGAAAACTGAAATGCCTGTTCCATCAAATGATATTTTGGACTCATCCTTTTGAGATTTGAATCTATAGTAAACGAAAGAGGCCATTGCACTCGCAGTACTTGAGAGTATGATACTGAGTATGTTATGTTGATTGCAGTGAGAGTCGATCAGGATTCAGGACCGGGTTACAGCGAATTCCATAATAATTTTGGCACGTGACTTTCAGCCCCAGCACAGCCACACTGGGCAATGACCGAGGTAACTCCCAAGATGTACAGTCCCCTGACAAAAGTTTTGTCACCCCCTTTTTTATATGTTTTTTGCAAATTTCTCTGTCAATTTTACTTGTTCCTTCTGAAAAAAATTCAGCATTATTCTGTCATAAGAAGTAACATTCCTGTGAAGTTTCATGAGAAAATACCAGAAATTGAGTTCAAAATATAATTTGGATAGTGTCAATTTACATAGAGAAAATGATTGACTCTCAGAGACTCTTTTCTTCATAAAAATATTTTCACACAAGCTACTAGCATGAGACTTTGTAAACATGCTGTTCTAATAGTATTACATATCATATAAATTTACTGGATTTTTCTTACATGTGTGGAATAGTTTGGAGGGCAATGAAGCTCAAGTGAGATCAAAGATAGCCAAAACAAAAGGGAAAATTGGCAAAACTGCCACTTTCCAACCACACCAAGTGTAGCCCAGGCTCTCTCGCTTGATACAAAAATCTGAAAAAATCATATGTTATTCCTACATATGAGAAATGTAAAAGTGTAAAATTTTATGTTGTTTCAAGGAGTTGTTGAGCCTCTGGAGGTCAAACAATACCGAAAAATTAGGCCAATTTGGTGCATATAGTCACTTTGGCCTGTTTCCAGTTCCAACTCAGTTTTCAAGTTTTTGCTGTCAAATTTTGCATATATATTGGTTCATATCATAGAATGATTGTAAATTTTTTTCAGAAACAAGAGGGCTGAATTGAGCATGAAAAAATGAAGATTACACTAAGAATGGCCTAAAAACATGGGTGATAAAACTTTTGTCATGTGACTGTATGTAAAAATTTTAAATCTCATGATGTGTCTCACCATATAAGAGATTTAAATTTCTATGCTAGAAAGATTCTAGAATCTCTCTAGCCCTGAGATCCTTTCTAAGATATTTGATCTATTGAGGGTGCTATATCAGTCACCCTCTAGATAATGTCTACTTTCAGTTTGGTGAGTTACTACAACATTATTGAATGCCTCACCTAAACAGCTGACAAACTTGAGATATCACTGATAGAGGACTAGTGCCACTGACAATCAAAGAGATGCACTCTTATTATGAACTAATTATCTTGTGCTAAGTGCTCAACTAGGAGATATCTTCATATACTATTATAGTGCATCAAGCATCTATGATCAGTACTTATAGCTATAGTATAGTATATGGGAGGGGGCAGATTGAAAGCCTGTTAGCACCTAAGTCAGTTGTCACAAACAATTACTACTTATAACTGGTGCATCAAGAATATATCTTTGTGACCAAGCCAGAACTTTTAACCTAGGATTAATCTAGTGTTATTCACCAACCTTTCCAAGTGGGAACAGTAAGATAGCCTTAACATTATGTTAGGCAATAACCTAACACTCACATTGTTAGAGCTCACAAACTAAGAGACAGTCTTAATAAGCAAGAGAACTATCACTCAGATAATTTGAGTAATAGTCAGTAATGTTAAAAACAAGTAGGTGTATAACTGAAAGATGTAATAAATATTAAGGTAATGTTAGAGATGTAGGCTTGGGGTTACACTAGTTTTGATCCTTTTGCCTAAGCAGTAGTGTGTTGTGTAGGAGTGATCCATCTACCTATATTTAGCTATATCATGCAGTCCTCTTACTAATCTTTCTGGTCACAGTTTTAATTAAAGATGCTTTTAGATATGAGGTAGAGTAAGAGCAGATTGGAATTTCCAAAAGGCATAGTAGTATAAAGTACATAGTGAGTTGTGTTAGGACACTATCACCAGTGTGTTAAGAGGATCAAAAGATAGAAGAAAGAGGGCCTACTTCTAATACTATTTATACTTTCTAGATAATTTATTTTTCATCCTATTTCTTACTTATCTTCTCTCCACTTTACTCTACTTTGCTTCATCTTTCTCCACTTCACTCTACCATTATATCACTTCCTTCAAAATTCTGCTCTACTGAGCACTACTTTACTCCAACATATCTTCACTGTGATGAAATTTTGTGGAGTTGCTAACTAAGACAATAGAGGTGCTACTTAGGTATAGAAAGCTCTACTATCAGTACTCTATTATGATATCAAGTCCATCATCAGGTGAGATTGTAGCTCTTAATGCAATGTAGACAGCTTGATATGTGACTTTTCACTATTTGTCTTGTAGTCCAAAGAGTATAAGTACAACTTGTACATCAGTATTGAGATGTCAGATTGGTATAGAGTATAGTCCAATACATATCATAAACTGTATAAATTATGCTAGAAGATGCAGTTGCATTTGAGTGACTAGCTATACTTTGTCTAGGGGTTGAATATTGCAAATATAATACCATATCTTCCATTGGAGTACCAGTTGTAGTTGCTTAGTGTCCAGATTTGCATTCCTTAGTAAATAAAGGTTCACTTGTACTGTAGAGGCTAGACTTAGGTTGTGCAGCTCTGGCTTATGCTATCCTAGTATCTTCTAAGTTATTGGGTCTACAGCTTGAGGGGTTTAAGTTATAAATATGAGTTCTTTATGTCACTCGAGTACTATAGGATTGATGGATTGACATGTAACACTTCTTGCATATGATATTGTACTTCAATTTGGCAGTCACATGTCTGGCTTATAGTATGACATACCACAAAGTTAATCTCATAAAGAACTATATATGTTTGAACATGAGTCTGACAGTACTGGAATGCCAGCAATATCTCCATTGAGCTCAAATTAACCTTTAGCCTTTAGTCATTAGATATTAGGCTTTAGTAGTCATGTTAGGCTTTAGTAATTATATTTTAGGCTTTTTAGGTTTCTAGTAGTTTTAATCACTTCTTAACTTCTTTTGATCAGCTCAGATTGAGTGCTTAGTCGGTAGTATTAAGATAATAGTCAGTGGTAATAAATCAGTAGTGGTAGTTGCTGGTTGGTTGTTAGGCAGACGGCTCAAGGACTGAGTCGAGGTAGGCTAATACAATAACAAATAAGCGTGAATGAGATAATCCCAAACATGTCACTCAAATCAAGACAGCTAAGACAAGGCTTAAGTCCAGACCGTCGAATGCTATGTCGAAGTGAAGGTAAGTACAATTCAATAAACTATTAATACAAGAGTAAATACCTATGTCGAAGTGAAGGTAAGTAGAATAGAAAGACAAGGAAATGAAAGAGTCAAACTATCTACTTATATAGACTTTGAGCACAGGAAAGGTCTACTCTAATAGGAAGTCACATGACAAGGAATGGGATGATTAGTGAACGTGATAGAACATTGTGGAATGTTCTGGCAAATGGATGAATAAGCACATAAGAAAAATAAAAGAAAAGAAAAAGAATATTAAAAATAGATGATGATGTAAGAAGGGAAAAGGAAAATGTTCGAGTCCTTACATTACCCCCCCTTCAAGGTTGGGCATCCCAACCAACCACATAAGCCTTCTGAGGATGTGAACTTGTACAGCACTCGCAGGCTTTGTTGAGGTATCGTTAACTTCCTCGGAGCTCCAGGATGTTTGCAATAGAATTCTTGAATTGATTTCTGTGCATTATCCTTGACGTCAGATTCTGGCTGCCATGTCGCTTCCTCATATCCAACCCACTTGACCAAGAATTGGAGCTTGCCTCGATGTAGACACGAGTCAAGTATTTCTTCAACCTCGTACTCTTTCTGCTCATCAATGATCACTGGCAGTGGTGGAGGTGGCTTCTTCTGAGATTCAAAGGACGGTTGGACGGCTGGTTTGAGCAAGATCTCATTGAAGACTGGATGGACCTTCTTCCAGGTCTTCAGTAGTTTGAGTCTGTATGCACTCGCACCAATCTTTTCCACTACCTCAAAGGAACCAAACCATTTATCATCCATCTTCTTCATCGGTCGGATTGTCTTAATATTTCATCTGTCTAAGAAGACTTTCTGTCCTGCCTCATAGTTAATGGACTTCCCAACATGACAGTCGTGGACGCTTCATGTCTTCATTCGCTTGGGTTAGGTTACCTTGGGTGAGTTCATGCACCTCCTTGACATGCTTGGCAAATTCTTCTACTGACAGGTTTGATGATGCTGTTCTAACCCCCGTGAAGTCTAAGGGGTGCATTCCCGTGTTAACAAAGAAGGGAGATTGCTTCGTCACTGAATGTTTGTAGTTGTTGTATGTAAATTCTGCGAGAGCCAGCCAGTCCGCCCAGTCCGACTGCCAATGGTTGATGTATAGCTGAAGGTATTGTTCTAGTTCCTGATTAACCCACTCTGTCTGTCCGTCAGTTTGTGGGTGATACGCTGTCGATGGGTTGCCTTCAATGTGGAGGAGCTTGTATAACTCCTTCATCATCTTCGTGTCAAATTGTACCCCTCAGTCATGAATGATCTTCTATGGTAGTCTGTGTAATCGGAAGACGTGGTCTCTGTAGATCCTAGCCATGCCTTCAGTCATTAACTTTGTAATTGTCGAAATTGCATAGATTTGTTTGCTAAAGCAATTGACTACTACACAAATTGCATTGAACCCATTCGATTCTGGCAATTCTCTAATTAGGTTGACTGTAACAATCTGCCATGGTGCCTCCGGCACCTCGTTAGGGTGCAAAACCTTTGCTCTCATTGTCCTTAGAGCCTTCATCCGCTGACAATGATCACACCCCCACACATACACCCACACATCTGCACTCATCCTCGGCCACCAGTACCTGCATGCTATCAGCTGGATCATCTTTGTTGCTCCTGGATGTCCTGCCAGGGTCGAGTCATAGTGTTCCTTCATGACAATCTCTCTGACACTTGCTGGTACATATAGCCAACGGCCCTTTCTTCACATGTCCCCTCTCTTCTCGACGTCCCTTGGCCTCACTCTCTTATCCTCTTGTCTCTGCACTTCTATGACCCTTTCGACGAGTACCTCTCTTGACATCTGAACTGTTCCTCTAACCAGCCATTCCTTCTTGACAAAAGTCACGTTCTCGTTATCACGCTTGCCCTTGTCATAATCAGCTCAGCATAACAACAGATCGGCTTTTCCCAATGTCTTTCCAGGCTTATGGACTAGCATAAAATCGAACTCAGCTAAATCGAGTCGCCAACAGGCTTGTCGACGATTTAGCTTCTGCAGCAATCAGAAGTACATTAGATTTGCATAGTCTGTCCATGCCTCAAAAGGTTAGTTAGCTCCCTGGAGATATTGTTGCCATTCCTTTAGGGCTTGAACAATGGCAAGCATTTCCTTATCGTAAATCTCATAATTTTGCTCTGCCTCTAGGAATGTTGATGACCGATAAGCAATCACCTTCCATTTGCTGTCTTGTTTCTGGAGAAGGACTCCACCAGTCGCAAAGTCCGACGCATCTGCTTCCACACAGAAAGGGTCCTCATTATTGGGTATCGCTAACATGGGAGGACTACTCAAATGACGCTTCAATTCCTCGAATGCTGCCTGTTCATCTTCACCCCACTTTCATTCCACCTTACCCGTCAGTGTAGTCAAGGGTTTGACGACCGAACTGTAATCCTTAACAAAACGTCGCAACCAATTTCCTAGTCCCAGGAATTGTTACAGTTCGTGGACATTCTTTGGAACTGGCCAGTCCTATACTGCTGCTGTCTTCTTAGGATCTATTCAAACTTCGCCATTGCCAATGATGTGCCCGAGGTACTTGACTGTGTCAACTTCAAACTTGCACTTCTGCAGCTTTAGGAAAAGTCCGTTTTGGCGAAGAATCTCAAAGACTCGTTTGGTGCACCTGCGATATTCCTCTAGATCATTCGAGAAGATGAGAATGTTATTGAGGTAAATGATGATGATACTCTCATAAATTAGTTCCTGAAAGATGTCGTTCATGAAGCCTTGGAACATCACTGGTGCATTACACAAGCTGAAGAACATGACTGTGGGGTTTGAATAAGCCTAGATTCGTCCAAAACACTGCCTTCCACTTGTCTCCCTCACGAATCCGGATGTTGTAGTATCCCCAACAAATGTTGAGCTTCGTGATGTACTTCACATTCTTGACCTTGTCAATGAGCTCATTTATCAGTGGTAACAGGTATTTGTTCTTGACTGTCCCTTCATTGAGCTTTTGATAGTCTTGGATTGCTTGTAAGCTCCTATCCTCTTTCTTGATAAAGAAGAATGGTGACGCCATTGGAGATTTCGACTGTCGGATATGTCCTGATGCTAGGTTTTCCTCAATGAACTCCCTCATCGCTTCTTGTTCTTTTGGCAATAACAGGTAAACCTTGCAGTTGCTAGGTTTGAAGTCCGGTTTCAGGTCAATAGCGTGGTCCTACGTTCGGTGGTTTGGTAAGCATTCAAATGATTCCTCACTAAAGATGTCGGCATATTCCTCCAGGTAAGGTGGCCATTTTGCTGCTTCCTTCATTCGCACATTCCTCACAAACTTTTCGTCTATCTCCTCACTCGATAGTGACAACTCACATTCATTGGGGCAATGGGTGAACTTAACTGTTTCCAACCTCCAATCAATCTCAGGATTGTGCTTTGTCAACCAGTCATATCCAAGGAAGATGTTGCTTGATGCTAAGAATGTCACCGCCAGTCGAATCTCTTCCTCGTGTTTCCCAAAGAACATTCGTATGACTATGTATTCCTTGATCAATCCAGCCTTATTGCTTGTTCCGTTGTAGACTATCAGACTCTCCTAGACAGGGACAAAGGCGGCGGCGGCGGCGTTCGACCACAGGGAGGCGATGTCAAAGGTGTCGAGAGGAAAAAGGGGAGGTCCTACCAGATCTACAGACTACCTACAGGCTTTCAGAAGCGACACTCAGCTCAGATGTACAAGGATCTGGCCGTTAGGGCAGATCCGCCGCGCCTTCGAATAACTCGCCGCGGCGATCCGGGCCTCGGCGACTGTATAGGGATCGCCGAGTCCGACTGAACCGGCGAAGGGGTCGCAGCGGCGGACTGGGTGCGGGGCCGGCGGAGGTTCGCACCAGTGCAATTCCGCCTGGTAGTCGGGGAGATGACGTCGGAACGACACAGAGAGGGTGCGGGAGAGAGAGAGTCGACACCACTTAAAAGGGGAGTAGTGTCGGCGGTGGAACGACGCGGAGGCGGCGGAGGCGGCGAGAAGTGGGAGACTGGACTCAGTCGAAAAGGGGCGCCGGCGCCAACGGAAGGGGTGAACACAAGAAGAGTGACAGCTGCGTCGAGGCGTCGACGAAGTCTAACAGATGCCTAGAAGAGTGACGGCTGCGTCGAGGCGTTGAGGAAGAATCACAAATGTTCAGGGCCCGAGCGGCGGCGGAGGCTAGAGAGAGAGAGATGGCGATGCAGATATGAGTGGGACGTCCCCGGAGCGATTACTAGACGAGTGACAGCTGCGCAGAGGGGAGACGACCAGGGCGGCGAATGAGCTCGGCGGCTTCTATCCTGTGAGATCCGGGGCCACGCCGTCAGGACGGGATCGGCGAGGGCACGTGACCGGGAGTTCGCCCGATCCGGCTGTCTGGTTCTCTGTATATACTGGTTTCTTGAGGGGGGCTTCTTTACTTGTGGTTGGTCTCTGGTAACTGCGTTCTAGAGTGTATATCTGCTGCTTTTTAGGATACATACATGCTCTCTATATATACTATGAGTCCTTGGTAAGAAATATCACTTAAAGCGGCGGGCGGCGAGGCGTGACAGGCGCGCCGCGACGGCGGGGGCCGCCGCCGAGATGCGCCGCCAAGCCACCAAGACCTAGGGGCGCCCCAATCGGAACGGCGGAGTGCTGGTACGTCGTGTCGAATGTCGGCGCCGTTCGGATCGGTCAGGGCGCGCTCTATATAGATCTGAAACGCCAAGGGGTCGAATAAAACTAAAAGGGGGAATATACGGACGGCCGCCGGGCGCGCTACCGCGCTCGGCGTACAATGTGGGATGATAAGAATATGAAACAATCAACGAAATGGACCTGAGATTGGCTATCGTTCACCCAGCCGGCGCGGCGGCGGGCATACACCTCCGCGATGGCGCGATATACATCCGCCGCAGCGCGTCCGGCCGCCGTGCGAGCACTTCCGAAGCCCGGAGTCACCGGATTCGGCGGAACCGTTCTTGAGAGAGGCTGGAGAAGGGGAACTAGGATTTGGTCGAAGGGAGGACAAGGTGATCATAAGATAGGAGTGGAGGCATCGCCGCCGGTTCGTATGGTCGGCGGCGGCGGCGGCGTGGATGCTGTTCCTAGGCCGCCGAAGGTCCGGCGGCCGCTGAGCAGGCTGTATTATGGGTAACGGCGGCGAAGGCTGGTTTGCTGGCAATAGTACGCGGGGTGTCCTGGGTATGGCATAGGGGAGTACCGCCCTTACAGGCCTGTGCCGCTGGACCGGTACAGGTTAGTGCGGCGCACTACATCTCCTTCTGACGAAGTAAAAAAATGATTAAAAAAAAATGCTGGGTAGTGTAGGGGAGGTATTTAGGCGAAGTTGAGCGGGGGTTGTGATGTAACTGGGTGGTATGTCTGTGACTTGCTCCTGGATTAGTCTTCGGTTGTGAGATCGATCATCGGCGGATCGTGGATTGGTGCGGCGGTGTGCGGTGGAGGGTTGGCTCTGTCCGCCGCATCTTGTTGAGGTACGTTGTTGAGGTATGGGTGATGTTCAATGGATTCCCGAAGCTCGGCGAGGTGCTCTTCGATGTCCTGGGCGGCTGCGATTGCTGAGAGCGAATACTGTTGTGCTTGGAGTATAATGGCGATGACGTTGGCGGCGCAGTCGCGTATATCATCGTCGCCGCGCTCGTCGAAGAGGCGTAAGACTTGGATTATGGCATTGTGGGATAGGTCTGAGGCGGCGTCGGAGTAAATGACAGCGTTTTCGAGTGCAATAGGCCCTTCTCTGAGGATGGCGAGGGGGGCATTGGGTAGTACGCCATCGCCGATAGGCGCGCCGAGAATTATGGGGATCGTAGTGAGGGCGCCGCCGATGCGGAGCGTTTCTCGGATGCGGCAAACGAGTGTCGCTTTGTCGGCAGGCGTCAGATGGTGTCTGGCGAAGAGTTCGGGGATGATCTGAAGCATCGCGGGGACGTGTCTGGCGGGGAACGGCATCGCCGCAGGAAACGCGTCGGCGAGGAGGTCGCAAAATGATCCCCAGTTTCCTCCGGAGAGGCGTGGGTCTTGACAGAGGAGTTGCTGGGCGTCCGGCGAGGCCCAAATGTACAGCAGGAAGATTAGAGTCGCCGTGTCGGGGCAGGGGTGATGAAAACTGCGAAGGGCGGCGATGAGAATATTTGGTAGAGCGGTGTAATCAGGGTGCCATGGGTAGAGGAGCATGGGGTGCCCGGGAAGTGTGATTAATTGGGCGAAGTTCAAATCTAAAAGGTGTTGGGCATGGCGGGGGAAGTGGACTGGGTGCGGGACTTGGAGTAGTGGTGTCGCCGGTGCGAATGGAAACGCTTCGGCGAGGCTGGGAACCAGCTGGGGCATGTTGTAAGGAGCGCCGATGGTATTCGTAATCTGTAGGGTAGATGTTTTGGGGGCGGTGAGTAGTTCGCCGACCGCTTTATATATTTTCGGCGAGTGTTTTCCGGGTTGGCCGGAAGGTATGACGGCTTTTGGCGAGGTGAAGTTGCCAGTATTATAGTGTAGGGGCCAATATAGGCGAAAGCCGAAGTAGTGTTCTAATGGAAGGGGGCCTAGGCGAAGGTGTTTCGTGTAGGCGGATCGTCGGCGGGACGAGTAAGTGGGATGGGAGGCTAGCGGCGGGGCTGGGTCGCCGGTAGTTCGGGTATGGTGGCCTGTAGCGGCGTGGGGCGAAGCGAACTTCGAATGGGAGGGGGCCTGGGCGAAGGAGTTTCGTACAGGCGGGTCGTCGGCGGGACGAGTAAGTGGGATGGGAGGCTAGCGGCGGGGCTGGGTCGCCGGTAGTTCGGGTATGGTGGCCTGTAGCGGCGTGGGGCGAAGCGAACTTCGAATGGGAGGGGGCCTGGGCGAAGGAGTTTCGTATAGGCGGGGCGTCGGAGGGACGAGCTTCGATTTAGAAGGGAGTTCGGAAGTAAAGTTTAAATGGTTAATCATGGAAGGTGTCGTCATATCATGATCTTGATCTGGTACCAGATATGGATACAATGGCCTTGTAGTCAGGGGTAGTGGTACATCGGAAATACACTTCGGCGGGCTTTTGGCGGTCCGGGAACCAGTCGGGGACGCCAGGTAGTTAACTAGGGCGGTGTAGGTCGTAGCATATAGGTTGAGGATTTGTTAATGGGTGTAGGTACGGCTAGGGTAGGGTGTGCGGCGATATTTGATGATCGGCGGGGGGGATCGGCGTAGAATGTTGTATCGGCCGGCTTGGCAGGGGTCTGGAAGGTTGGGGCTGTGTTGTGGCGGGGTTCGGCGGATTGTTCCGGCGAGTTTTGGAGGGGGGAGAGTCACCGAGGGGTTTGTGGAATTTGAGTGGAGATTGCGGCGGAGCAGTGGGGAGGATTTGGTAATTGATTGGTAAAAAGGGGGCGGGGAGGTCGCGTGTATGGAGGGCTGAAATCGGAGTTTGAATTGGGTGCGGCGAGGATATAGACGACGGGGACTCGTGTCTGAGTTCCCCGTTTCTCTTTTTCTCTTTCCACCATGGCGCCGACGATTCTCAGCGTCAGCAGCAGCAGCGGCAGCGACAGCGACAGCAGCAGCAACAACAGCAGGGAGGGGTCGGAGGCTCCCTCCGACCAGATGGAGGTGGACGCCGGGGCGGCGACGGGGGCTCCTGCCGCGGGCGGGATGTCGCGGGCCCCCAGCGGGCAAGAGGTCCCGCCGGAGTCGCAGGGGGAGACGGAGGAGGAGGGTGGGGGGGGGGGGGGGGGGGGAGGGGGGGGGAGAACTGGACGCGGCCGTGTGGGCGGCCATTACGGCGGTGAGGGGGTGGATCGAGCGGGCCCGAAACGATGAGGGGCCCGCTGCCGATGAGCTCGATGGGCTCTTGGTAAATTTGCGTTCCCTTGATAATAACCGTGTGAGCTGACGATCTGGTTTACTTTTTCAGAAGGGGCTTGGGGAGCGCTTCCCCGCGCTATCCGACGACGCGAGGGCTGAAAAGCCCGAATATTATTGCGCGGGGAGGTGGTTGGTGAACCGGGCGACGGTGGTGCGGATGGCCGCCGGGGAGGCTAAGGACGCCGCCGAGGCGTTGGACAAGGCCGCCCAGTCGGAGGTGAATCACCTCCGACGCGTCGCGGAGAGGCTGGCCGAGCGCCGGGAGGAGGAGGCTCGTGAGGAGGCGAAGCGGAGCGCGGTGAAGGTGGCCGAGGAGGCGAAAGCCTCCTTCCTCAAGACGCTCGCCACCCTGCGAGTTGGGGGCCCGGAGGTCGTCGAGGCCTTCTGTAGGTCCTCAGGGCGCGATGAGGCGGGGAACCTGGTAAGTCGTTGTCTTGAATCTTGTTTTTTACTGTCTCTGATAATATCTTCTTAGGTCGCGGCGCCTAAAACGAGCACCAAAGCGAAGGTGCAGGCGCGTCCCGCGGCCAGGCCGGCGACGGGAAAGACGATTACTCTTCCTGGGTCGTCGATCCCTGGTCTTGAGGTGGCGGGTTCGTCCAGCGAGACGCTCAAGGGGGAGAGTGGTCGAGTGACGCGAGGGGGACGCTCGGGGACGGTCACGGGAAAGACCATTACTCTTGAGGTTGAGTCTGATGAGGGGTCAACGCGAGCGAAAAGGTCGAGTGGAAAGGAGGTATATGTCGATGTGTGTTTTATGTCCTGGATCTTATTCTTCACTGACATGTTTCGTTTCTAGGTGCCTCCCCTTCCGAAGCGCGTACGTGAGCCGGTGGTCGAGCCGCCGGCGAAACGAGCAAGAGCGCCGGGAGCGGCGGCCTCAGGTGGGGGCAGGGCGAAAGAGGAGGCGACAGGAAGACGGGACGGGGCGGTGAGTGCTGTCTTGAATTTTGTTCGTGACACTCTCTGACTATAATATTCAGAGGGAGGAGGGGGGTTGGGAGTTCGAGAGGGTCGGGCGGCTCCCCAGGGGTCAGAGCCGCCGCCTCCTCGAGTTCATGTCGCCGGGGTGCGAGCGGTGCATCGGGCGTGGGGAGGTGTGCACGAGGCGCCCGCCGGCGCTCCTGTGCCAGGCGTGCCGGGTATCACACCACCGGTGCGATATCTTGGAGTCGGACGTGACCTTCCTGGCGCAGCAGGAGGTCCTCGCTCTCCGCCGGCAGCTGGAGGGGATGGAGTCGACATTGGCGGGAGAGAGTGCGGGTGGGGGGGTGGAGGAAAAGGCCCAGGGTGAACGCCGTGGATAGGCGGCGAGCCAAACGACGCAAACGGCGTCGGCTCGCGGTCTTCGGCGACCATGAAGCGCCCTTGGGCCGAAAAAAAATATTAAAAAAATAGGAAAAATATAAAAGTACAAAAATATTGTATTTTTCTTTTTCTTGTGTACTATAGTGGCTTGTAATAACAAGCCGAATGTTTTTCTTGTGAGGATGGTTCTTTGTGAGATCAGGGAATGTAAGATTGAGATGGGCTGGAGTGAAATAGGGAGGATAGGCGCCCTAAAAATAGCGCCGGGGCCGAAAGAATGACTTGAGTAAGGTGAAAATGTGGGAGGGGGTGACTCGGCGTCTCGCCGCAGTCGTTTGAGTGATGATTGGAGAGAGTGAAGATAGCGGCGGGTCCGAATAGGTGACTTAGGGAATGTGTATATAAGGGAGAGGGTGATTATGAGGCTTCGGCGGATCTTCATAAGTTGGATTCGGCGTCTAGGTCATCCGCCGCGGTCTCTTGTGCTAGGTTGTCGAGTTCCGGCGTGGATTTCTGAGTGAGGTCTTCGACTGAGTCGATGATTCGAGTGCGTGCGTGGTAGGGGATAACTCTGAATGCTGCGTAACGAAGTGCTGAAATGGCGCCGTTTGCTTCGGCGAGAACGTAGGATCCTCCTTTGGTTCGCCGCACGACAATCATGGGCCCTAGGTATTTCGGCTTTGTCTTCCTGTTCAGCTCGTTTTCTATCTGGGAGTTCCTGACCAGCACAAGTGAGCCGGGGGCGAAATTGTAATCCTTAATTGTTGCGGCGTGGGTTTTCTCGAAGTCCTGTATGGATTTGAAGCGTCCCTGGATGACAGATTCCTTGACTCGTTGGAGGTCCTCTGGTCGTTTCTGGAGTGCCCTTGCTCTCGCCGCGATGAGTTGTGCGTCGGACATCTTGGAGGTGACCGCCGGCGAGATGTACGTCTGTTCGGCGAGGTCGAAGGGGAGTACTGGTTCGACGCCGTGGGCCATAAAGTATGGGCTATAGCCTGTGCGGCGTTGGATCGTGATTCGTTCAGCCCAAATGGCGTGGTATATATGCTGGGACCACTTGTCTGGGCTTGCGTCGGCGAGCTTCATTAGGGTTTCTCTGAGGTCCCGGTGTCGCCGCTCAATGATTCCGTTGGCTCTTGAGTTGTACGGCGAGATTCGGATGTGCTGGACATTGTATTTGGCGAGAAGGCGGGGTAAGTCCTTGGAGAATGAGGCGCCGTTGTCGGTTACGATCTCCTCGACTCGTCCCCATCTTGACAAAATATCTTCAAAAACGAAGCGTGCTATCGAGGCGGCGTTATCTTTGCGCAGCATTCGGAATTCGGGGTATCCGGTGAGCGAGTCTCGGGCCTGAACGATATACTTGAATCCGCCGGAGGGCGGCATTAACATCGCGTCTATATGCACCCTGGAGAATAGCGGCGCGGGCGTCGGGCTTTGCGGCGTGGTATATATTTTCGTAAACTGCCTCGTTTGGCATCGGTGGCAGGTTCTGATATACCATTTGATGTCCTGATGCATTCCTGGCCACCAGAATCGGTCTTGAATCGTTGTTCTGACAGAGAAGAAGCCTTTGTGGCCGAGTTCGTCGTGGGCAGTTCTGATAATGGAAATTCGGCGTTCCGGCGGAATAACGAGTGCGGCGTGACCTTTGTCGTTCTTTCTGTAGAGTTCGCCATGCTGTAGGAAGAAACGAGTGGCTCGGCGTACGAACTGTTTGAATTGGGCGTCTGAAAGATCGGCGGGGCAGGATGGGGCGGCGAGAAATTTCTTGATACACTCGAGGTCTTTGAATCCTTTTTGGGAGGCTTTGTGATCGGGGAGTTGTACGGGATCGCTGTTTGGGGTATAGGCCGTGTCGGAAAGGTCTTGGTTAAGGAAGGAGTATTGATGGTCGATCCATTCTTCGAAGCCTTCGTCTCGCGGCGGATCGGTTTGTGCGGCGCCGCGGCGTGATAGGCCGTCTGGGCCGAGGTGTTTGGGCGCCGGCGTATGAATGATCGTGAAATTGAAAAGTAAGATGCCGGCGATCCATCTATTGATAGTGGCGTTGGGTTGGAGGTCTGGGTTGTTAATCATGCCTTTAATATAGCTGGCGTCGACTTCGACGAAAAAGTGATCAATGCCGACGAGGTATATGCGCGCCTCATATAGAGCTCTGAAGAGGCCGAAGAGTTCTAGCTTCGCCTGGGAGTAGTTTCGTTCTCTGTTGTTCCAAGTTCCGGACATGAAACGGGATGGGACCCTTTCGCCGTTTTCGCCGAGCTGTAACAAGATGGCGCCGTAGCCATAAACGGAGGAGTCTACACAGAAATGAACAGGTTGTCCTGACTCGTAGTCAATAGAACGAATGGCGCCGGAGGATGCTACGGCGTGTTTTAGTAGATCCATAGATCGGCGGGCGTCTTCGTCGAATAGGAAGGGCTGGTCTTTGCAGAGTAGTTTGTTGAGACCGGCGGATAGTCTGGCGTAGTTCTTCACGAAGTGTCTAAGGACGCCGGCCGTACCTAAGAATGCCCGAACATCGTGGACATCCCGTGGCGGCGGCCAATCCATTATCGCCTTGACCCTGGATGCGTCTGGGACTCGGCCGGCGTAATTACAGGTGTGTCCTACAATGACTGCTTCTGGTGCGGCGATGATGAGTTTCTTACCCGAGACAGTGGCGCCGACTACTTTGAGGCGTTGGAGGACGCGGTTGACGTCGTTGAGATGTTCCCAGATGAAGCGGCGGATGTTCGGGTTTCCCGGAATGGTTTCGTAGTTTCCGGCGGCGAGCTCGTATCGGGATTTAGGCCCTTTTACAGGAATATCGTCGATGTATGGGATACAGACGTGGGGTATTTCATCTTTGAGTACGAAGGTGACGTCGGCGTGCATAATTTGTTGCGAGTTGGTGTATCCTATAGGAATCGACGTGAGGCGAAACGCGCCGAGAGGTGTTTGGAATGTTGTGAGGTCGCGGGATCGTACGTCGAGCTTTCTCTGGTCGAAGGCGACGAATAGATCGAGTGTGGTGTAGCAGGCATGGCCGCCGAAGGTCTCGGCGATGTGTTCTGTGGGGTAAGGGACGGAGGGGTCGCGTATGGAGACTTTGTTGAGTGGCTGGAGGTCGTGTACAAGTCGAAGGGATTTTCCATCCTTTTTAACGACGCAGAACCATCGGGAGCGGTAAGAGGAATTGGACGGCTCGTAGACGCCGGAGTTAATTTTGTCTTTGATTATGCGAACCACTTCGTTGAAGATCCCCGGCGGAATAGGGATGTTTTTCATTACCCACGGCGTATGGTCGACAGTAGGAATTAGAACCGGCGCGAAGTATTGATAGTCGAGGGAGCCCTTTTCTGTTTCGTCCCAAGCTAGGCCGTCTTCATGTTGTAGAAGGGTCCAGTAGGCGAGGTTCTTTTCTTCCTCACTGAGGAAGCCAGTTGGGTCGATGTCTAGGGCGTCGAAGCGCTCTTGTGTAAAGCGGCGTCCTGGAATGAACTCCGGCGGATCGATAGGGAGCTTCGGTAGATCTGTGAGCGGCTGCGGGTGTGATTTGCGTATGATGCGGTAGTCCTCTGGAAGGGTCGCCGATATAGGTTTGGTTCGTTGGGCGACCTTTTTGTACTTGTAGGCGTGCCCGGCCGGTTGAGCGGCCGTGGTATTAAGAGTGCTGTTGGAGCGGGGTATTCGGTTGCGTACGGGGAGTGATTCATCATCGAAAATAGAGTTAATGAAGAAGGCTGGATGTTTTTGGGCTTTGTTCTGGGCTGTGAAACCCTTTTCGGTGGATCGATCAGAAAATGAGGTGGAGATATCTATGGTGCGGGGATTGAAGGCGATATTTACAGTCGCCGGGCCGTGATGGAGGACATATGCGTCGGGTATGGTTGGGGGTATATGCCGCATATGTTCCGGCGGACGCCGCTGGGACGTCATTGTCTAGGGGGGCGCTGTTTTTCTGTCCCGGCGCCGCGCTGAATCGTCGGGATCGACATGGTTTCGTTCGTATCGGGATGAGTAAGGTATAGCGTCTGTTCGCCGTCGGCCTCGTCTATGACCTGCGCCCTAGTGTGTACGAAAAACGGCCGGCCTAATAGTAACTGAAAGGGGGCCTTTTCGACGACCTGGACTTGGACAACAATAGAGAAGGCGCCTATGGTGAGTCTGACGCGAGGGATGAGTCCCGCCGAGCGTGAGGTTTGTCTGTCGGCGGTTTCTACTGTGATTGCTTGGCTCATTATCGTCGGGGACCCGAGGTCCTTCCATACCTCTTTTGGCACGGCGATAAATGTCGACCCCGAGTCGAGCAAAGCTTTTACTTCGAATTTATCATCGAGCCAGACCTCGATTTCGCGGAGGGGAATGTTCGGCGGGGCGACGGAAGGATCTTCGTCGCCGAAGTTAACCGGCGAGGTGGGCCTCGGGATCGAGGCGTACATTGCCATCTCGTGATCAGGATTTTCCCTAATTAGTTCTCGGCGCCCCGTGACGAATTCTTTACACTTCTTTCTGATTTCGGGAGAGGCGGCGAGCAGGCTTCGGATCGGCAGGGTGACTTCCGAGTCCAGAATCTTGTCGAAAACGTTCGATACCGCGGCGTCATCGTATGCTGGTACGGTGGTTCGGTATTGTGGCTTCGGATCCGCCGCGTCGTCCCTGTGCGGCGCCGAGGGCGTGGGCGGCGGGGCCGGGCGTTGTCCGGGTGGTTTCCCCTTCTTGCTGTTATCTCCCCATTTCGGGTTGGGGTCTCGAGGCGGCTTTCTGGTGGGGATTTCGATTCCGTCGAAAACTTCTCTGGGGCCTGGCCGTCTTCCGGCGGCGGCGAAGGCATTCTGCGGTTGTTCGGGGGATTCTTCTTGTTCAAAAAGGAGCGCGACTCCGTCGCAGGCATCGTCGTCTGGGGGGTCTTCTGGGGTGATAGCCTCGAAGTAGTTCGATTCCTGGATTCGCGGCGGCAGGCCGTTCGGCGGATTTGTATTGTAGGCTAAGGGAGGCGGTGCCCGGTTGAGGCCCTGGTACATAGATTCCTGTGATGGAGGGTGTGACTGATACATGGATTGTTGAGTCGGCGGTTGTCCCTGATATGTGGGATCCTGCCTCGGCGGAGCGATCCTTGGCAGCGTGTCGGATACGGGCTGAATGGGGAGCTGGACACCAACTGGTGCGTAGTTTGGATTCTCTATGAAGAGCTTATTAATCCTGTCCAGTACTGACATCCCCGGTTCTCCCTGAGGAAGTCGGCCGTTGGAGGGGTACAAGTACCCTTTGGTGTCGGCGAGCATGATTCCCCTCTGGATCAGGGAGATCTTGGTGGGACAGTCGCGGGTAGAGTGCGTTACACTGGCGCATACGGCGCATTTTCCGTTAAATCTGGCTTGTCGGGGCTGCGGCGGGGCTCCTGCGGTTGGCGGCGGAGCGCGGCGGTTTGACTTCTCGGTGGCTTCACGGAGGGCGCGCATTTCCTGGATTAGGAGGGACACCCACGGTTCTTCTTGCTTGACCTGGGGTTGGTTGATGACTCCGTAGGCCGGAGCACCGGGCTGCGGCGGCGGCGTGTACGTCGTAACTTGTGTATAGGTGGGCATGGCCGCTGTCGCCGCATACATCAGTGGTTGGTCGGCGGTTGTGAGGCGGCCGCCGGTTAGGATGCGTTCTAGTTCTCTTACAACTGTGTCGATGTCCCAGGGGCACGCCGGTAGGGTGGTCGTGCTTGACAAACTGCAAATTAAGATCCAGCTCTCTGTTTAGCGTCGGGTGGAGGCCTTCTCTGAACATACGCTTCTGTTCGAACTCTGATAGCATGCCGGCGTCGATAAGATACGAGGAGACGGTGATAAAGTTCCTATGGTATTCGCCGAGGGCGGCGGTGTTCAGCATAATTTGGTTGCGGCTTATGTTAATAAGGTTGTGGAGGTCGCCGAGTGTGTACTGGGTCGTAGCGTTTGGGTAGTACTTTAGGATAGCGTCTTTGAATGCCATAAAGTCGTTTCCTCTCGTTTCGGGCCTTTTGCACCATAGCTGATCGTCTTTAGCGTCGGCGTAGCATCTTGCCCAAGCGATCATTTGTGCATCTGTTAGGCCGGCGCTTCGTCCAAATAGCCGGACTCTGTTAAAGAAGATGGGGATTTCTGCGGGGTCGCCGGAGGCGTTGAACTTCGGCGCGCGGCGGTCTCCCGGGTAGGGCATTGTAGCTCCTGGCACTGGTGGGTTGGAACCACTTAATAGATAGGTGTCTGGGTCACTGAGGTCTGGAAGAGGGGGAAAGGCGCCGGTGGGGGGTGGTGCTGGTGCGGCATAGGCTGGTGCGGTGAGAGACGGCTGTAGGGGGGGCGGCGGGATTGATCCTGAGGCTGTAGGGGGTGCAGCGGGGTTGCCAGTATGGATGCTGGTCATTGTTGGTATCGAGGCCATCTTAGGAGCTGTGCTGGGGGTGGGTGGTTAGGAGTTGTCAATTGGGGAGAGCCACGGCCTCTGAGCTGGTGTCGGCGGCGTAAGAGGGGGGGGGGGGGAGAGCCTCGCCGATCGCTCTTCTTCGACGGGGGATAGTGGAGAGTCGGGGGTGATTGCGTGGCCGTGTACGAGGGAGTCGGGGACGTAAAGGTCGTCGTCCTCCTGTTCTTCTGCGGCGGAGTATAACTGTAGGCCGGTGCGGCGGTGGGGATCTGGGGGGTTGTCTATGTCGGAGAAGAGGTCGGTTTCGATGGGGCCGGTGGCTGGAGGTTCCTGGAGGGATATTGACAGGTCCTCGATGCCGCCGGGGACACGAACGTGAGTACTGGGGCGAATTTCGGATTCGCGGAGGTCTTTAGGAACGTGGATGAAACGAGGGGGAATTATAGGCGATATAGGGTGTGCGGCGGCGGTGCTTGCGCTTTCGCCGGGCGGTGGGTTACGTGTAAAAGGAGTGATAGATGCTCTTCTGGGACGCCGGGTGGGTGGGTCGTCTGCGGCGATGGACGCGCGTCGACGGTTCGGCGCGGACGGAGATCTGGGTGCGGTGGGACGGGGTTCTTCTGTTCGGCCTCTTGTAAAGAGTGTGGAATAATGGTATGGTTGGCCGGCGGTTGTGGCTGAGGCTGTTTGACTGTTTTCCGCCCTTCTTTGCAGCCTTAGTGAGTATCGCGTGCCCTTGGAAGGGCCTGAGATCGGTTGGAACGACACCTTTTTACCTCCCTCGCGGTGGGCTCCAAAATGTAGACTATCAGACTCTCCTAGACAGGGACAAAGGCGGCGGCGGCGGCATTCGACCACAGGGAGGCGATGTCAAAGGTGTCGAGAGGAAAAAGGGGAGGTCCTACCAGATCTACAGACTACCTACAGGCTTTCAGAAGCGACACTCAGCTCAGATGTACAAGGATCTGGCTGTTAGGGCAGATCCGCCGGGCCTTCGAATAACTCGCCGCGGCGATCCGGGCCTCGGCGACTGTATAGGGATCGCCGAGTCCGACTGAACCGGCGAAGGGGTCGCAGCGGCGGACTGGGTGCGGGGCCGGCGGAGGTTCGCACCAGTGCAATTCCGCCTGGTAGTCGGGGAGATGACGTCGGAACGACACAGAGAGGGTGCGGGAGAGAGAGAGTCGACACCACTTAAAAGGGGAGTAGTGTCGGCGGTGGAACGACGCGGAGGCGGCGAGAAGTGGGAGACTGGACTCAGTCGAAAAGGGGCGCCGGCGCCGACGGAAGGGGTGAACACAAGAAGAGTGACAGCTGCGTCGAGGCGTCGACGAAGTCTAACAGATGCCTAGAAGAGTGACGGCTGCGTCGAGGCGTTGAGGAAGAATCACAAATGTTCAGGGCCCGAGCGGCGGCGGAGGCTAGAGAGAGAGAGATGGCGATGCAGATATGAGTGGGACGTCCCCGGAGCGATTACTAGACGAGTGACAGCTGCGCAGAGGGGAGACGACCAGGGCGGCGAATGAGCTCGGCGGCTTCTATCCTGTGAGATCCGGGGCCACGCCGTCAGGACGGGATCGGCGAGGGCACGTGACCGGGAGTTCGCCCGATCCGGCTGTCTGGTTCTCTGTATATACTGGTTTCTTGAGGGGGGCTTCTTTACTTGTGGTTGGTCTCTGGTAACTGCGTTCTAGAGTGTATATCTGCTGCTTTTTAGGATACATACATGCTCTCTATATATACTATGAGTCCTTGGTAAGAAATATCACTTAAAGCGGCGGGCGGCGAGGCGTGACAGGCGCGCCGCGACGGCGGGGGCCGCCACCGAGATGCGCCGCCAAGCCACCAAGACCTAGGGGCGCCCCAATCGGAACGGCGGAGTGCTGGTACGTCGTGTCGAATGTCGGGGCCGTTCGGATCGGTCAGGGCGCGCTCTATATAGATCTGAAACGCCAAGGGGTCGAATAAAACTAAAAGGGGGAATATACGGACGGCCGCCGGGCGCGCTACCGCGCTCGGCGTACAATGTGGGATGATAAGAATATGAAACAATCAACGAAATGGACCTGAGATTGGCTATCGTTCACCCAGCCGGCGCGGCGGCGGGCATACACCTCCGCGATGGCGCGATATACATCCGCCGCAGCGCGTCCGGCCGCCGTGCGAGCACTTCCGAAGCCCGGAGTCACCGGATTCGGCGGAACCGTTCTTGAGAGAGGCTGGAGAAGGGGAACTAGGATTTGGTCGAAGGGAGGACAAGGTGATCATAAGATAGGAGTGGAGGCATCGCCGCCGGTTCGTATGGTCGGCGGCGGCGGCGGCGTGGATGCTGTTCCTAGGCCGCCGAAGGTCCGGCGGCCGCTGAGCAGGCTGTATTATGGGTAACGGCGGCGAAGGCTGGTTTGCTGGCAATAGTACGCGGGGTGTCCTGGGTATGGCATAGGGGAGTACCGCCCTTACAGGCCTGTGCCGCTGGACCGGTACAGGTTAGTGCGGCGCACTACACCGTCAGCATTGAAGACTGGTCTAGGCCGAATGTACCTTTTGAGTGGGGAAACCATACCGTTTGACAAAACCTTTGTCAATGCATGAGCCCATGCATCCTGAGTCAATCAGCGCATGAGCATCGATGAAGTTTTCCTCTTCGAGTAGAGGGTTCAACAAGTCCACTTCATCATCACCTGCTACCTTCGGGTGTACAATGCTAACAAAAGCATCCAACTCTTTTCCTTCTGTCCGCCGCATGAACTGATCTGCATCCACAATGCCCTCGCGCCATACCTCAGCCACGCATCTGCCTACCACATCCCACACTGCTTCAGTGATGTTTGCCTAAGCAACAACATTCTCATGGTAAGGTGCTTCTGCCACAACCTCATTTTTTATAGCAGTTTGATTCCGCTCTTCCTCTCTCAATTCGCCTGCTTGCACATCTGTTCTTCTGACAAATAAATCTTCATAGACTTCAAAGTCGTTGTCGTCATCTTCAGATTCATCTGGTAGTACGTCAGTAAGGATCTTTCGAAGGGTGAAACCATCACTGATATTTGCATCTTGATATTGTACAACAGGACGATTATATTTTAATGAGTTCAACAAAAAGAGTCCTTTAGGAGACCGACCAGTCGTTCCGACATCTACATCTGGTCTTCTAGAAAACCCTCACCTTCCACTAATTCTTCTAGCTCAGCAGGTACTGCTCAGATGTTGACCTCTTCGAAGGAGGATTCCTTCGCTTGACTGAGCTCTTTGAGGAGTGCTTCTCTGTCTTCTAGAACAAAGGCCGTGATGATGGCACGTATCGCTTCACGACCTCGTGGGCATTCTCTGATGTAGTGGCCCATCTGACCACACTTGTAACAAGCACATGTACAACGCACCTGGTTCATCATCACATCCATGGATTGTCCTAAGCCTCCATATGTTACTCCCGTTGCATCACGACGATCTTGGGCGGAAGGTACGAAAGGATGAGCTGCTTGTTGAGGCAGCATAGGACGTCTTATCAGTGGTGCCGGAGCTGGCTTTGTCACTGTCAAGCCAATTGTCTTCCTCCAATGTTCAGCCATCAGGTTCCTGATTTGGCATTTGACCCTGTCGACCTTGACAGCAGCTTTCTTGAACTCTTCATATGACATCAGTTCATTGAGCAATCTCATGATACCTTCGACGACCTTTGGGCTTAGCACCCTCTTTAGATGACTCATCAACCATTCGTCGTGTGCCTCTGTTGCTAGGCCAGTGTCCACTCGGCAAATGTCAAACTTGTTGAAGAACTTGTTGGCATTGAGGTCTCCTTAGTACATCACATCTAGTCATTCGAAGGCTTTTTGGGATCTGGCAGGGTCATCGAATGACGTGTCCAGCTTCTTCAAGAAGGTGTCTCAGCTGTCCGTGAACATCAGGTTGCCATCTTCATTAACTGCTCCACTAGTGTAACTTTCCACCCAGTGAGCCACAGCACCACTCTTCATGTACAACAGAGTGAACATAATCTTACTTTTGTTCATCCTGAACTCTGACTCAGATGCATAGATGTAGAGACGCAGCTCTCGCTTGAAGTTCACATAATTGTATTTGCCATCGAAGTCTCTTGGTTTGACAATGTAGACCTTCTTCAATGCTTTTGAGCCTTGGTTCACACTTTTGCCTGCAGCTTGGAGTGCTAGTGCAACCGCTGTCACAAGGTTGGTCATAGCTTCCTTCGACAACGACATTTTGTATTCTTTCTTGTCTTCTTCTTCATCTTCTTTACTTGGTATGAGCAGTGCTGGTTCTCAGAATTTGCCAAATGATAATGAAGGTTTGATAGGGGGGGCTATTGTCTGAGTAGTTGAAGTTGATGGCCCTGGTAAGGAAATTGTTGGTTGCATTGGGGTAGGGGGCATGGGTTCGTCTATGTCATCTTCTCACTTCGCTCTCCAATAGAGGGACTTTTCTCCCCTCTGGGAGTACCACTTCTTTGCAGTTTCGTCTCACCAAGTGTCGAAGACTTGATCTCCTACTTTGATGATGTAGTGTCCTCGTGAAGCGCTCCACCTAGAGTTTGCCAGTAGGGCTGCTCATTGGTCATCAGTTAGCTCCACCTTGATAGGCTGGGGGTGGAACAGGGATCGGGATGGAGTTCGGATGGGTCCTACTTTGGATGATCAGCTCATCTTTGAAATTGATAACTAAGTGAAAGGCTCTGAGGTATACAATGAACGAGATACTGGTCGACGACTAGACTCTATGCATCACCTACGAGAATGTCTGATGTTGGTTCCAAAGGAGGGTAATTCTGAGTGCCACAGTGATGTGATTGGTTGATACTTCGGGTACTATCCGGTCATGTCGGAGTCAATCGGACTTCGACAGGCAAGATAGGGGTTTGTTGTCTGTACGGTAGAAACCAGGTTTTGTTCGATGTCGTTCTTCAAAGGTATACTTCAGGGGACACATCACAGGTGAGCGCTCAACAACAACGGGATCAGATGTGAGCCAGAGGTAGGTCTTTCTATTATGTTAGGCAGACAGCTCAAGGACTAAGTTGAGGCAGGCCAACATAACAATAAACAAGCATGAATAAGATAATCCCAAATATGTCGCTCAGGTCAAGACAGCTAAGACAAGGCTTAAGTCCAGACTGTCGAACACTATGTTGAAGTGAAGGTAAGTAGAATTTAATAAACTATTAATACAAGAGTAAATACCTATGTCGAAGTGAAGGTAAGTAGAATAAAAAGACAAGGAAATGAAAGAGTCAAACTATCTACTTATATAGACTTTGAGCACGGGAAAGGTCTACTCTAATATGAAGTCATATGACAAGGAATGGGATGATTAGTGAACATGATAGAATGTTGTGGAATGTTCTGGCAAATGGATGAATAAGCGCATAAGAAAAATAAAAGAAAAGGAAAAGAATATTAAAAATAGATGATGACATAAGAAGGAAAAAGGAAAATGTTCGAGTCCTTACATTGGTAGTGTTAGGTAACTTACAGAGTTATGTACTTATTGTGTGCTTCTTAGGCACTTATATATTGCTGTTGATGCCGATGACCATTGCCTTAGTCATGTGAACAGTAGTTTAGTTATGTGATTGCTGAACCTGTTACTAGTTGTGTTTAGAATGCTGATCCTGCTGATCTGTTGATCATGTCAATCTTGATGCAAAGTTTTGAGCAGATCCTTTTAGGTAAGAGGCCTCTACAAAGAGTCTAGCTATTTATATAACCTATGAGCCTGAAATAAACTACCAACTAGAAAAAGGAGGGTGATATCATAGGGTACAGAGTTAGATTATATGGTCAGTTAGATTAGAGGAAGGATTAAAAATGTTAAAGTGAGGTAATGTAGATAATGTAAGTTTTTGAGCAGACCTTTTACATATGAACACTTAGTTAGTTCATTAGTCAAGATCAACATAATTAGCAGATCAACAGAATCAGCATTCCAAATGTGACTAATAACAGGTCCAGCAATCACCTGAACTAATAAACATTCACACAATCAAGGTAACAGTCATCAGCATCAATAGCAATACATAGGTGCCTAAGACGCACTATAAGAAGTATCGACATGTTAGATCTGAGATCACACTGTAGTGTGCTACACTAACCTGTACTGGTCCAGCAGCATAGGCCTATAAGGGCTCTACCCCTCTATACCATACCTAGGACACTCCATGTACTACTGTCAGTAAACTAGCCTTTACTGCTGATTATCCAGAATACAGCCTGGTCAGCAGCTACCAGACCTTTGGTGGTCTAGAAACAGTATCTATGCTGCTACCGTCACTAATCATATGAACTGGCAGTAATGCCTCCAATTCTACCTTATGACCACCCTGTTTCCTTTTTGACCAATCTTAATACTGCCTCTCTAGCCTCTTCTGAGAACCTTTCTGTTATACCCAATGATTCCAGTGTGGTATTGTTGTAGTTTATCTGAAGGTGCTACAGATGTCCATCCTACTAAGAGAGCTGAATGTGTAAAGAAGCCTCTAGAAATGAAGCCTCAAGCTATCAGACTCTAACCATCAACTATCTGGCAGGTGTTAAAGACCATCAGAGATATGGGGGAGTGGCCTAGAGATACCAAGGTATGAAAGAAATAGAGTAGTAGGTTCACCGGAAGGAAGAGGAGGTTACAGGAGTCCATCGAAGTAGTACAATCTCAGTAGGAGAAAACTAGAGAGCATATATGACAAATATAAGGTATAACATGTGGCTAGTAGATGATAAGAGTGCCAAAGGGATATCTGATAGGAAGCCTGGGTCATCAGAAGATCACCAAGGTCAAATAGAGGGCTGCCAGAGGGAAGAGAAGGTCACACAAGTCTGCTGCAGTACTGTAGACTCGATATACAAAAGGTAAAGATGGTGTACACTGAATATAGAGGATAACATATAGCCAGTAGGTAAAAGAGACACCAAAGGAAAGTAGGATAGGAGGTCTAGATTGCCGGAGGGCCACCGAGGTCAAATAGAGAGTCACTGAGGGCAAGGGAATATCACTCAAGTCTACTACAGTAGTATAAACTTGATAGATAAATGAGAGGGACGGTATATGATTAATATAAGGGATAATGTGCAGCCAGTAAATGGAAAGGGCACTGAAGGGAAGTAGAATAGAAGGCCTGGGTCACTGAAGAGCTGCTAAGATCAAACAGGGGGCCACTGGGGACAAGAGAAGGTCACTCAAGTCCGCCACAGTAGTGTAAACTCAGTAAATGAATGTCAGAGAGGCAAAGGCATATCAGAGGCACCAAAGGGGAGTAGAGAGATGAATCAGGTGAGTAGAAATGTCAAGGATAATGTATAATCAGAATAGGGGCTCAGTACATGAGAGGGAGCTCAGAGTGAGGGAATCTCAAACTCTAGCTCTACTATAGTGTGTGCTGTATATGCCATCTGTGCCGATATCTACTGATAAATATACACTCTATATATACTCTACTGCTCTCACCAATAATTTCTGCTGTCTGACAATATCTTCTAAGTCACTGGGCTCGCCAAGGGCCGCTGCCAGAGCATCTAGGAGTTGTCCAAGAGCTACATCATGAGGAGATCATCCAATAGCATAAAATATTGAGTATCTGCAATAATATAGGTGCCGGTGAAGTCTGGCTTGGCATGCTGCTGTACTACATATCTAACTACCATATATGGTCTAGGGCCACCCACTGCTTGGGGGATAGTCAGGAAACATTGGGGCTGATGCCTAGAGGGTAATATCATGTATATAACATAGAGGGCACATCAGTCAGGGTTCCTGGGCTGTTCAAGGCTGCCACTACACTCAATACAGAGCATAGGTGGTCAGTAGTAACTAAGAAGGAGGCTGGAGCAGTGGATCTACAGGACACTGCTTGATCGGCAGCAGGCATATGGAACTAAGGATACCAGCAGTGGATAAGTGGGAATGATAATAGATAAATCTATAGGCCTTGGAAGACTGCCTGGTAAGCTGTAGAATGCTTTAACAAGGGCACCTGAGAATATCTGAGTGGCCGCTATAGTATTCTGGGTGGTCTCTCTATCTGAAGGCGCTACTGATGTCCGTCCTACTAAGGGAGCTGAATGTGTGAAGAAACCTCCAGAAACGAAGTCTCAAGCTATCAGACTCTAACCACTAACCACCTGGCAGGTGCCAAAGACCATCAGAGACATGGGGGAGTGGCCTAGTGATGCCAAGGTATGAAAGGAATGCTTTAGTAGGTCCACCGGATCGAAGGGGAGGTCACAGGAGTCCACCAAAGTAGCATAATCTCAATAATAGGGAGCTAGGGAGCGTATATAATGAATATAAGGTGTATCATGCGGCCAGTAGGTGAAAAAGACGCCAAAGAGGAATAGAAAAGGGGGCCTGGGTTGCCAGAGGGCCGCCGAGGTCAAATAGGGGGCCGCCGGGGACGAGGGAGCTTGTACAAATCTACTGCGGTAGTGTAAACTGGATAAATGAAAGGTAGGGACTGTATACAATGAATATAAGGGGAAATGTGCGGCAAGCAACTGGAAAGGACGCCAAAGGGATGTAGGACAGAAGGCCTGTGTCACCGGAGGGCCACCGAGGTCGAATAGAGGGCCGCCGGGGATGAGGGAGCTTATATAAATCTACCGCAGTAGCGTAAACTAGATAAATGAGAAGTAGGGACCATATATGATGAATATAAGGGGAAATGTGCAGCCAGTAACTGGGAAGGACGCTGAAGGGGTGTAGGACAGAAGGCCTGTGTCACTGGGGGGCTGCCGAGGTCGAATAGAGGGTGCCAGACAGGTACAATGTAGTGCGGCGGACATTTGAGGGTACGTTCCCAGTCCTAACTCATACACTGAATGTCAGAGGCACTGAAGGAGTGTAAAACAATAAGTCAAGGGTAGTATATAGTCAAGGGAGGAGCTCAGTACATGAGGGGGAGCTCAGAGTGAGGGAATCTCGAACCCTGGCCCTTGTATGCTGTATAAGCTCTCTGCTATGTATGTGCTCTGTATCTCTGATGTCTACTGATGAATATACACTCTATATATACTCTACTGCTCTCGCCGATGAGTCCTACTGTCTGACAACATATCCTGAGTCAGTGGGCTCACCAAGGGCCACCACCGGAGCATCTAAGAGTCGTTCAAGAGCTGCATCGTGAGGGGATCATCCAATAGTATAAAATATCGAGTATCTGCAATAATACGGGTGCCGGCAGAGTCTAGCTTGGCAGCAGCAGTTAGTGGCTTGGCACACTACTGTACCACATGCCTGACTACTATATATAGTCTAGAGTCACCCGCCGCTTGGAGGGAAGTTAGGAAACGTCGGGGCCGATGTTCGGAGGCCGATATTGTATATATGAGATCGAGGGCACATCAGTCAGGGTCCCTAGGCTGCCCAAGGCCCCCACTGCACTCAATATAGAGTGTAGGCAATCCATGGTACCTAAGGAGGGTGCCGGAGCAGTGGATCTGCAACTCGCCACTCGATCAGCGGTGGATTCATAAAAGTGCGGCCTTTGGTGGCATATGAGTGGGAATGGCTATAGATAAATCCATAGGCCTTGGGGGACTGCCTGGTAAGCTGTGGGAGGCCTTGGCAAGGGCACCTGAGGACACCTGAGTGGCTGCCGGACCAATCTGAGGCTTGGGGGGCTGCCGCAGGGGCATCCAAGTCTGCCTCGAGGCTATACATATGAGGAATCATAATAACAAAGGCCTATAATGATTGGGGGACATCTCCTATGGTGTCTGGTGCTGGGTAGGAGCCTTCAGCGGATCTGTATGGGTGTCAGAGAGCCAGCAGCGGACTCGTCTGAGCTCTAGGAGAGTGTCACAAGGGGAAGCATAGGCTAGAATCTATAGATATGTGCTTGTATGGCCTCTAAAGTGTGGTATGAGTATGCCCTGGTCCTCTGAGGTGTAGGTGGCGAAGGGATATAGTATCTGAAGTAGGGGAGAGCTATAGTATGAGTGTCCTGGCACAGGACTGGCCAGGGCACTACACCGCCGGACTGGTCTAAGGCTTGGTATAGAGATACCTGCAGATTTGAGCTCGAATCTACTCTATTTGGACAATCTGACATGCTGATCATCAGAATGATTGACCTTGACCATGTGTAGAAGAATCTGCAGTGTGGATCAGTAGGTTGTGCATTTACGATTCAGCAGCCTTCTGTTTCCCTCTATCCAGTCTCACTCTCTATTGTCTACCCCTTTCAGGTGACAGGCTGTGATGCAGATGACTTGGTTGGATGTTCATATTTACATTTTATTTGATTTCTTTCCTTATATATCTCCCTGAATCATGTTTCGAGCCTTTGTTGTATGGGTAGCTCACTACTATATATAAGCCTCCTGTGCCACTCTAATGAAAAGGGAGAGCCCCAGAACACCCCAGTTTTGATTCATATCATCTCTAGTCAAGTTTTCTAGTCTCCCAGCTTTGTCTCAGTTCATTCCCTCGAGTTTCAGTCCAGTTTCGATAGTTGCATCAGTTGTGCATATACTTCAGTCCAGCAGATCGTTGATTTTACTCTAGTTTCATCAGTTCTTCTCCAATTACCTCAGTCCAGCATTCTTTCGAATCATCTTATTAGTCTGCATCTTCAGGTATTTTCACTCATGAGTTCCACAGAGTTCCACTTCATTTTGCTGAGTTCTGATTTTATAATAGTTTTCTGATATCTTGTTCAGTCTGTATCACCCTCATTTCTTATCCATTCATTGTGATTCTTGATCTGTTAGGATCATGTCGACAAGTATTTTTGATCTCTCATTTTACATCATTGACTTAGCTAGCTAGTTTTCAACCTCAGAGTAGTGACTCAGTTTACACTTCCGACACAGCACCCTTTTGTATTTTGTTTCTCCCTTCTCTAAGCCATTCCCCTCAACACCAGCATACACTCCTCACATTATAGACACTCCCTCTTACATTGTACACATCTGGTTGACCCCCAGAGGTTAAACTCAGACCTTCAGACTGTCAGTTGGCCTTCAGAGCCAGCAGACACATTTTATCGGGGGGCCACTGCAGAGGTATCCAATGTGTCAAATGTCATCAGGAGGCAGAATATATATGATTGAGGCTCTGTAGTGCTAAGTAGGAGTGCCCAGTGGATCCATATGGCTATCAGGGAGCCAGCAGCAGATTGATCTGGGCTGTAGGAGGCCACCACTGGAGCATCCAAAGCCACCACGAGGCTAAATGTATAATGAATTGTAAGATTGATGACCCATGGCGACTGGAGGATGTCTCCTATAGTGTCTGGTGCTAGGTAGGAGTCCTCAGCAGATCTTTCTGAGTGTCAGTGAGCCAGCAGCAGACTCATCTAGGCTCTAGAAGGGCACCACAGAGGGAAGTGTAGGCTAGAATCTATAAATATGTTCTTATATAGCCTCTAGAGTGTGATATAAGTATTACCTGGTCCTCTGAGGTGCAGGTGGCAATAGGATATAGTATCTACAGTAGGGGAGAGCCAGAGTATGAGTGTCCTAGCACAGGACTGGCCAGGGCACTACATCTTCATATTACTGTACAAAAAATTTGTGAAAAAAAAGACTATATGCAGTGGGCTGAAGTTGAAATAAGGGCTGTATAGTACTGTGGCTAATCACTGATGGGAGAGGGTGATAGAGGAGTTAATTTAGGGGTATAAGGTGAAGGGGCCAGGTTGGCAGTGGATGGATTTGTGAAGTCTTGAGTATTAGCTGCTTCGGAGGGCCAGTATCACTGCAGGTGTGTAGGAGAAGTTAGCATCACTCAGAGGGGGCGCTGCAGGCTTTGGTGACATCTAGGGAGGCTTTGTTTGGCCTAAGGTAATGTGTCTGTGTATGGCCAGGCTGGGGCCAAGGCCAGAGATTGGCTGTATAGCACTAAGAGGGGCTTGGGGGGGTGTTTCACTAAAAGTGTGTAGGAGGAGTGGGCATCACTTGGAGGGGGTGCCACAAGCTTCAGCAGCATCTGAGAGGGCTTCATTTAGCCTAAGGGGATGTGCTTGTATATGGTCAGACTGGGGCTGAGGCCAGGGATTGGCTGTATAGTGCTGGGGGGGCTTGAGGGTGCATTTTACCAAAAGTATATAGGAGGAGTGAGTATCACTTGAAGGGGGCACTGCAGGCTTTAGCGGCATCTGGGGGATATTGTAGTGCAAGGAGGCATCTCTAACTGCCACAGAGGCTGGCCATGAGAGTTCTGGGGTGGGAGAGCTTGCAGGCATTGAAAATATTGCTAAGGTATACATTTCTTCAATCGCTAAGGATATACCGGTGATGAGGTCACCTGGGAGCTAAGGTGAGAAGGTGAGGGATGGTGTTGGGCATGAGATAGTAATCAAAGGGTGTCCTGAGTCGAGTACCAGTGTTAGGGGGGTTTGCTGTAGAGTGCTACATTAGTAAGGCCTTTGTTAGAGCGTCGGTAGACATGTTCTAAGACTTGTAGGCAGGCAAAATACTTCAGCAGTGGCTGGATCTGTGATGTAGAGGGTCTGACAGTGTTTGCTGAGGTCTGCAGTGATAGCATGAGTGTGTGCAAAGAAGGGCCAGCCAAAGAGGAGGTCAAATAGTGCATTTTTGAGTATGTAGACTGGTGCATGCATAAAGAACCTGAGGAGTGAAATCTTGATACAGGAGATAATGTGGGAGCTCTAGCTGGGGTTTGGCAAGGCTTTTTAGATGTGTGTGGGGTTGAAAATGCAGGCTGGTGACTTTATTTGTCACCATATATGTCAAGGGATATCAATAAATGAACTTCTAAAGTCAAGAACACTATTGACCTGTAATGTATCATTCAGGCGAACATTGATCTCATGTAGAGGGATAACTGCTAGTGCTAGGAGCTTGTCTGGGGTCTTAGAGAAGTCTGCCGGAGGTTTCTAGGGTGGCAGCATGTCTGTGGCATTGGTAAGGGATGTCTAATGTAAGTATACCTTCATGTATACTTTACTGTGCTGGACTAGCAGATTAATTAGCTTGTCTGGATCATCTGGAATCACTGCTGTAGGCTTGGGGAGGATGTTGCCAAAGGGTGAGGGTACTTTCCTGACTTGGGAGGTAGTGGCCGGGTCAGAGGAAATGTCTGAGGGCTGTTCAAGTACCGTAGAGGCACCACAGCTCTTGTTTGGTGGTGTATAGCCCTGTAATTTCACCTGAGACCTGTGGCCAGTACCTGAAGTGTCCTGGGGGACAATCCATTATCTAGGAGGCTTGCAGTGGCTGTTGTAAGGCAGTTCCTGGGCTGCCAAAGCAATGCCTGGATCATCTGGGAGTAGTAGAATAGGTGTCTGTAGTCCAAGAGGTATCATGTTAATGTTCTGGGTAACTTAACAATTCAGCCAATCTAAAATGCAGCCTCTGGAGTGATTTTCAGTGAAAGGGCTGCCATCAGGTTGTATGAGGCAGCTATGCATGTCAACTACAGTAATGCCAGAATTGAGTAGGAAGCTTTATGTAGGGCATTTCATCATTTGGTGCATTGTAAAATCACAAATACTGCAGGCCTGAGCTACTGGCAGGGCTTGAGAGCCTTCAGAGAGATGCTCAGAAGGTTGCCTGAGGTTTGCCGAGAGCAAGTGGTGAGCAGGGATGCCTGGGTGCAGCTACTGATAGAATTATTCATATATCGCCAGAATGAGAGAGATACTGAGTATAGGCCACTAGTCTGAGACAGTGTACATCACTGCTAGAGCTTGCATACATGCCTGGGGGATGATAGTGATATTCTATAGGCTAGAAGCATCCACCAAGGCTTTACATTTGGCAAGAGGAGGTGGCAGCAGAGCAGGAAGGTCAGTGGTAAATGTATTAGGGGCTGAAGAACACTTTTGCATGTTCAGAAAGTGTGTGAGCTGGGCCTGGTGTGCAACTAGTAAAAATGTCGAGGGCAAGGCTAGAGTAGGCCGCTGGATATACTATGGGGCCAGCAAAGTGATCAAGACATCAGCAGGCATCAGCAAGGGGCTTAGTATTAGCTAGGAAGACCATATATTTGCTAGCAAGATATATAGGCTATTGACTGATATTGCCACAGAAGTGGGCAGCTCAATTTTGGTATGGGCATTGATGTGGAGGGTGTTCTAGATCTGACTGATGGCCAGGGGACTTATGCTGGCATAGTAGGTCTTGACTAGGGGTGGCAGAGACTCAGGATATGCTAAAACCTGTTATATCTTGATAATTTGCTGTATTTTGTCTGTCACTGCTTCTACTGGCTAGAGGACACCAGCAGCATATTCTAGGTTAGCCAGGTGAAGGGAGAAGTTGAGTTCCTGGTGATAGGTGGTAGGGATTCCTTTCATAAATATTCATTGTTCTTCAAATGTCAAAATTTCACTATTTCGCAGTAAGTACTCAGAAACTCTGTAGAAGTCTTGCAGAAATCTGCTGAAGGACTCTAGAGTGAAGTTGTGGAGTGCCTGAGTTAATAAAATAAGGTGCTGGAGGTCTTGGAGGGTGTAAACTAGTTGGGAATGTAGATATATCTTAAGTACAGCATCTCGAAAGGTGGAATAACTATCACCTGCCACTTCAGTGCAGTGCCTCCAGATAGGTTGTTTTTTCGCTGTGCATAGAAGCAAGCCCAGATGATGATATGGCAGTCTGAGAGGCTGACTAATTTACCAAATCTGATAGTACCTAAGTAACATAAAGAACTTATTATTACAACTCAAACCTCCTAAGCTGTAGACCTAATAACTTGAAAAATACTAGAATGGTACAAGCCAGAGCTGTACAACCCTTATTTAGCATCTACACTACAAGTGAATCTTTGTTTACCAAGAAACATAAATCTGGACATCAAGCAACTATAACTGGTACTCTAATAAAAGATATGGCAATATATTCATGATATTTGACTTTTAGACAAAGCATGGCTAGTCACTCAAATATAACTGTATCTCTCAGCAGAACTTATACAGTTTATAGTATGCATTGAATTATACTTTACACTAATCTAACACCTTAATACTAATGTGCAAGTTTCACTTACACCCTTCAGACCACAAGATAAACAGTAAAGAGTCACATATAGAGCTGCTTACATTGCACTAAGAGCTACAATCCTACCAGAAAACAGTCTTAATATTATAATAGAGTACAGACAGTAGAGCTTTTCATACTAAAGCAGCACCTCTATTGTCTCAGTCAGCAACTTTACAGAATTCTATTATAGTAGAGATATGTAAGAGCAAACTGGTACTCAGTGAAGCAAAATGGTAGAGAAAGTAATATAATGATGGAGTTAAGTGGAGCAAGATAGAGTAAAGTAGAGTAAAGTGAAGAGGAGATGAGTAAAAAATAGGATAAAAATAGATTATCTAGAGAGCATAAATAGTGTTAAAAGTAGACCTCTTCCTCTATCTTTTAATCCTCTTATCACACTGGTGTTATTATCTTACTGCCTTTTTCATATGTATTGTCATTTGCAACTTTTGTGATTTTATCACACAGAACACCTCAAGATATAAAAATTATTTTATCTTACTTAAAATATAAAAATCACCATATCTCACTCAATTCTTAACTGTTTTGCATGATCTAAGTTGCTAAATATATAGATCTAAGATCTATTTTAAACTCTAACAAGGATGAAGAGAAATGAGCAAAGAATGAGTGAGATATGTCACAAAAGGCTAATTTTAGACACATCTTTTATGTGCAGTTTTTCTTACCCTCATCCCTACTTTTACAGTCCTACAAGCAAGTCCAAAATGATATAATTATTTTATTTTAAATTTACAGACTGACTTTGAGCTCTATTCTGTATTATATCTGCTAGTTTGATACATGTCTGAGCTAAGCTCAAATCTACCTTTTCTTACTGCCTTTTTTATAAGTATTGTCACACCCCATGTCTCATGTGCTCTAATGTATTGAAACTCCTGTGGACTGTCAGATAGCTGAGGAGTGTCACAGTTCTTGGGGGCTGTTTGGTAAGATCAAGATAAGTGGGAAAGAGGTGGGTAACTTTAGGAGAATACTAGAGTAGGACTGATGTGTTAATCTAGTTTCTAAAGCAGTTCCAGAAGGGATGGAGGAGAAAATAGGATTGAAGGCTGCTGGATGTATACAAAGGGGGGATTGGATCAGGGAAGATAGGCAAAGAAGCAAAGCAGGAGAAGTCAAAGCTAGAGTGATTGACAGTGGTGGTATAAAGATAAATAATGTCCTCACAGGTAATCTCTCGATAGATTCAAACCCTGGAGGTGGAAGATGATGAGATGAGGCTTAGAGAAGGACTTCTTCTAAGTACTGATAATATGAAAGTGATCCTTTTAAGGATCTGATACAATATAATGAGTTATGACAAGTTACAATAGGTTTCAACAGGTTATAAAACAAAATAAAGTGATATAACATGAAATGAAGTGATATGCAAGGGGACTCAAGTGAGACCTTACGTGGGGGTGTAAGAAAGAGTGATGAGGGTCTCAGACTTCAACATGGGTTAAACTGATCATACTGAGCTTGGGTACGACTGCAAAGCAGAAGATGCAAGATGTATAGAACAGAACTTTTATGTATTTAAGGGAGACAAGGAGTCGAGATGAGTACAAGAAGAGTCAAATTAATCTTGACTATAGCTAGAGTGGGTTTCTAGTCTGAACTGAACTCTGAACTGAGCTGTTCTGGGCTCCAAACTAAGCTCCTACTATGAGTAGCACATCTATTTATAACATTGTCTGAATCTGAGCCTTTGAAGCATTAGGGAGCATAACAAAAAGAAATCAGAAGTGATAAACATAAGGGAATGCATAGGAAACAAAAGGCAAGGTGAGCATATCTGGAAGGTGGCGAGCATAATGACCATAGAGCACAATACAAAATATGAGTACATACAGAATGATGAGCATAAGGATCATAGGGGGACAAAACAAAATATGAATGCATATAGGACTCAAAAGGGAAAAGCTAGAGTGCATCACATTGGGTCAAAGCTTGAGAGGCATCGGGAGCCAATTGCAGATCCTTCAATTTATCTCTCGTGCCTGGGTTTTGTTATAAAAATTGTGGATACCTAATGTGGTATGGAATTAGACAACTTACACACTGAATTATGCAGTCTAATCAAGAGTATTTCAAAAAGCTCCAGTGATAGAATAGTGGAGGCGATTCTCACCTACTAATACAGCAAGTATCTGGGGAGGTAGCTGCTGAATACATTCCAGAGGAATCTAGTCGACAATATTATGAGGATGAACATGATGAGAGGGAGGATCTATACAATTTGCAAGAAGAATTATCTAGAATGCATATTGGACATACTCCTCCACTTCAATGAAGCTTCACACAGATGGAAGAACAAAATATCGCAAGATATGTAGAACTCCTGCAGAGAAAGTGTTATCAACATAGTGCAACTAGACGCTTAGTTCATGAAAGTCTAGTGTATACAAATTGCTATTTGGCATGCCTTAAAGCTGTACATTCTGGTATACAATTCAACTCAAATTTAGACTTTAAATTCATAGTATAATCACATTATCATTTTGGACAGCTTTGGGGAGGTGCTGGACCAGCAGGAAGTACAGAAAAAAATGCACATGCAAAGAAGAGGCAAAAACAATATTTTCACTATTTTGGGGTCATTTTTTGCTCTATTTTCTCAATCTTTATTTCTAAATGAAAGCCCTTTTGAAAATATGAATTTAGCAACTTAGATGATGTGAAAATATTGAGTTTTGGGTAAGATATGATTTTATCTGTGTTTTGAGGCACTTGTGACATGAAAAGTGGTGAAATCACATGATTGCCAACAATTTTGCAACTAGCTATAATGTAATACTTGAATCTTAGAAATGTGTTTCTGAATTTTGCATATTGGCATCAAATTCTGACCAAAATTCTAATAACTTTAGAATAGGTTATTGCCTAGTGTGTACACAACTCACTGCAGTGTGTGTGCTGGATTTATACACAGGGGGCAGAATTACATTTCTGAACTACTTACATGGAAAACAGAATTGGAAATCCCACCTCTGATTAACTGGATTTCAGTTCTGGATCAAATTTTTCAGATTCAGAAATAGGGTTTTGCCCCCTGTGATATCAAATTGTATGGACAGAAGAACCAGTAACAAAGACTAGGATTTATGGCCAGCAGGGTTTTCAGCAAAGCTGAAAACACAAGTTGCTGGTATTAAACAAACTTTAAGGATCGGGTTGCACGTGGACAATCCGCGAGCACGTGACATACTCTTGAAGTTGTAGCGCGTGTCATGCCTCTCAATTCCAACAAGACGACCTCCAGAACTGAGTTGCATTCCTTCCTCCATCCACTCTGCTCGGAACAGGTCATGGCGCTTGCTATCGAAACTCCTTCTCGAATATGGAGGCGCATTATTAAAGAGGGTGAAGCTCGCGACTCCGAAATGCCCTCTCTGCCCTCACTCCCTGATCTGGACGTCTCTGGTTTATCTGACTTGGAACTCCCTTCCCTTGCCCCGGAAGTAGATGCCATCAAGGCCACTGTCAACTCGTCAGAGGAGAAAGCCGTTCAGCATCCTTTGACACCAGCCATGCCACAGTCAGCTTGGTATCCTGGCTCAGGAACGGACGTGACACCTTTGCCAAGCGGCATGTCCTTATATGACGAGATTTCCGGGGGCGAGCATGAAGAATCGGACGAAATAGTTCCTCCTCGTGTAGGACATCGAGAAGAAGAACTCGGTCTGTCTAATAACGCGAGACTTGGGGACGACCTTTATGCATCCGTTTCCGGCTTGCGCGTCACAGAGCAGTCGGAGCGAGTTGGCAAACAAGAAGGAGGTGTTGCAGCAGAGATGAAAGCGGGACTGGAGACAACGAGCCACCTAGATCAAGCTATCTTTATTGACAGAGGTCTAGTCTCTGCTGGTTTATCTCAAGGTCTCGAAAGCCATCGTGAAAGTGGCTCGCTTCCGAACGTAAGTCGTGCCTTTCTGAGGTCACCGTTCACATACAGAGATAAAGCTAACATACTCGCTTATACAGGCGATCATCCGACGTGAACCGAAGGATGTCGATGCGTACAAGGCGTACAGTTCTAATCGACATATGATCCGGTCTCCGTCACTTCCCCCCACTTCTCCTGCTAGTACAAGCCTTCCAGACATGTCAGACTCTCACTTGCATTACTCGAACACAGTGGAGCATCGCACATGCACGCAAGAACAAAAGTCCGCTCTGGAGACTCTTCATGCATCGCTCATATCAATACAAAAGTGCAACGGTCAAGAGCAAGCCGAGGAAAGTACCGAGACTGAGCACAATCAGAGGACCGAAAAGGCCGCCGTATCACGGGAACCTACCTTTTCCTTGGAAGATTCGGAAGCTACACGCGGAACAGGGGTTCGCTTTTCTCAGGTCATGAACATTCCTTCGAGCTCAGCAACACCCTCTCAAACATATCCATCGCATGTCATTGGTCATCGGTTTGGACGGCTTCTGGAGCAAGATAAGAGAGAACTGGACGAGGTAGATGATTTGGCGACTCCGTTGCCACGAAAGAAATCGTTCCTGCTCAGTGTAGTGCACTCCACGACAAGATCACGTCTCGCTTATCCAACTCCACATCCCAAAGCTCGGTTTGACAAGGCGGCGGCTGGGCCAACAGCCGGCCCCTCGCGAATGTTTAACACCGGCAGGAACAAGCCTCGCCTGTCTCATCCGCTGCCGCGAATGTCAACTTTCTTCCCGGTAACACCTCTCGTTAATTTGCAGAGCGACATGGAGATCGATGACCATCTAGAAGGAGCAGCCAGTAATTCTTTTGTCTCCACCGCTTCGTCTCACGATCTGACCGTCCATCATCGCGCAAACGCGTCCTTTGATCCTTTAACTGAACCTCAAGGAGTTAGTCGGTTCAATGCCGGGAAACTAAACACGTATTTGCACGGTCTAAACAGACGGCTCCAGCAGGAAAATGAGCTTCTCGTGAATAGAATTCGGACTCAACAGACGGAACTTGAAAGTGTTCGCGATCATGCAGGGCGTCCGGAGCTTAGCGGAGTCGTGGAAAATGATGCAGAACAATGGGTAGCTGAGAAAGAAAGCCTCGAGCAGAAGATAGTTGAGCTTGAACGTCTACTCGGAATCAGAGACAAGGAACTAGCGGATGAGCAAGCGCTGCGATTGCGTGACAAGGAAAAGTGGAAGGAAAGGATGTCAGAAGTCGAGGACGGAGTCGGGCAAATCATTACAAATTTGGAGGAACGTGTCCAGAGAGCCGAAGCGAAGGCAGCGCTATTGGATGATGTCGAACGGCAGTTGCAAACTGTTCACGCAGAACTTGAAAGTACCAAGTCTACTAACCAGGCGTTCAGGCAACGCGCGGGGCAGGCCGAGCAGATGCTTACCCACAACGATGGCGACGGGGGTTCGACAAATAACTCACCGGCGAGTGGCCATGTGGATATACAAGTGCTAAAGCACCAGGCGCAAAGGAAAGATGATGTACTCGCATCGCTACACGCTTGTCTTGCGGATAAGGACAAGGAAGTCTCGTCCCTCCGTAGCATCATCCGTGATCTCGAATCCAGCCTTCGCATCGCACGAGAGACGATTGAAACCTCTCATCAAGATGTTAAAGAATTGCGATCGACTCAGAAGGAGCTGAAGGAAGAACTCCGTTTTGCTCAAACGATGGCAGACAGATTAAGGTCGGAGCTGACCCTTAGTTCTACCCAGTTCAGAGATCTCGAGAAAGAACTAGATAAAGCTCGCGAAAGGCACGCCGAGAAACAAGAGGTACTGGACATTGCGAACGAGCGAATTACATTGTCTTCCGACGAGCTTGAAAAGGCGAGATCAAACGTACAGCAACTCGAAAATGCACTGGAGGAAAGTGATAAGAAAACCCTCGCAAACAGTGACGAGCTGGTCGAGTTGCGTTCGAAGTTGGCGATGATGGAGCGCGAGCACGAAAAAGCAAAGAAACATAACTATTCACATAGCAACATTACAGATGATAGTGTCGATGTCGCTAGCCTGAAAACCGAGCTCTCTGAAGCAACGAAAGAGATTGGGCGTTTGACCTCCTTGTTAGATCAAAATCCTGCTCGCAAGGCTCTCGACAAGGCAAGAGAATCTCGAATCAATCTTCTTGAGAAAGAGAACCAGGAACTACTTGAACAACTATGCGCTGCCCGCGATCCATCATATTATGCTACGCCTCATCGGAATCCGAGCATGAGCGGTCTATCGCCAATGCATCGGCGACTCATTAACTTAACTCTAAGGACACCAAAGACTCCAGGCGAGCCTCTCAGAAACGTAAGTAAATCAGCTAATTGTTTCAGCTTCTCTACTAACTACATTAACTGCATTGTCAGGCGTCCTGGCTCATGAGTATGACAGGCGAGATATCGACGGCTCAACTTGTGGAAGAGATTGGTCGATTACAAAGGGAGCTGGACATGGCCAACGAAAGCATTGATGATAAGCTGGATAAACTCGAGGAGGCCGGGCTAGGCGTTGTGGGGCTAACAAAGGCTCTGGAAGGTGCCCGAAGACGGATCGTGGATTTGGAGAATGAACTGCAGGATCGAGATCTCCGACTTCCAGAGCGATTCTCGTGTCCGCGATGTGGAGAATACGAAAATGGCAAATTCATATGCAAGGAGTGCGTCTGAAGCGATTTTCTATCGTATGTTTTTTGACACCGTTCAACTAGCACCGATGCGACTTTGCAGTTTCGGCTCGCCGCAGTGACAGCAGAATTGGAATCATTGAAAAAGCAACGTGACGAAGAATTGGTAAGCTCATCAGGAGAAAAGACCATGCTGCGGGATGCTACGAACCGTTTGAACATTGAGATAAAGCGTGCCAAAGAAGAACTCAAGGCGGCTGAGAAACGCGGCCATATGGCTGAGAGATCGAAATCGGAGCTGCAGAAAGTGGGTTGTCTTATTTAGTCGCAAACTCAAGGCATTCCATTGATCAATCACAGGAGCTCACGAGAGCCAAGAAGATTATAGATGATCTGGAATATTACCTTCAATCGGAGCGATCCCGACTTCGTACCATGGACCTTGAAAACTCCGACGCCTTACGGGAAAAGGAGAGAATCCTGCAGAAGCTGCACGAAACCGAGCAGGCGAGCTGGATTATCACTGCAAACCGAGAAGGTTTCTAATAGTCTTCTGTAGAGAATGGAACAAGCTCGAGATCGGATCTTCCTACTTAAGGAGGCCAATATCAAGCTCGAGGCTGAGTTGAAAAGTCAGTTTCTTCTGCTTCTTGTCCAAGCGATCCGGTGTTGACCAATAACGACAGTCCAACGAAAGACTAGTAATATTGAAGAGACGCTCTTTGGGAACAAAGAAACTATTGAGCGACTTCGCCATGAACGGTCTGAACTTTCGGACAAGTACTATGACCTACATCAGCAACTCACCGAAGCCTCAAAGGTAGGTCACATCCACGCCGCGGTAAAATCGGTCTCTCACTCGACATGAATAGAATGCAAACGAGCTGACGTCTAAGCATGCCAAGTTGCAAATGTCATACGACGCTCGTCGGCACCAGCTAGATCGACAAGCTCAGGAGATTGAGAATCTTCGCTCCGCACTGTCATCGCAAATGCAGATCTTAGACAACGCTAGGTGGAAGAACGAAAACGCCCAAGTAGAGAGCACAGAGCTCAGCTCTTTAGCCCGGAAGCTTGAGTCCGAGCTCAAACGCATTCAACACGAGGCAAATGGCTTTGGGCGTGATCTCGTTCATCTGAAAGCGGAGCGGGACCAGATGATGGCCCGTCACCGCGAAGAAATTGAGTTACACGAACGCGAGACCAACCAAGTCCGAGCCCAGCTGCGAAGTCTGAAGCAGCAAGTTGCAAACCGGAAGGAAACCCACGATATAGCTTCAGAGATGTAAGCTACATGATTCTCTTTTGACAAAGCCAATTGACCAAGGTTTCTAGACACGCGGTAACGGAGTGCTTGCGACTCAGGCACAACCGAGAGTGTAAAGGGCTCTTCATTCAGATTCGATATCTCAAAGCAAAGTTCACGCGAGAAGCTGCACTACGCAACGGCCTTAGTTATCAGAAGGGCTACCTGCTCGTTCTCTTGTCTCGGTACGAGACGAGGTCAGGATTTCCTATTAAAAGTGTCCAGATTTCAACTAAGTTGTAAATTCAGCGAAAAAAAAAATCTCGCTACGATCGCACACGTTGGCTTCCAACGGACTTCCACCCTAAACCCCCGACCTAAATCATTACGGACGGCTGCTTTAGCAGTTATGTTCATCTCCCGAACTCGGTTAGCCTAGTCACAGATAATCTGTCTTTTGTTTATACTAATGTTTAACATCGAACAGGCGAGCGAGTGACACATGGCGAGAACAGCGGTCGGCTTGCTCTTCCGTCGCAGTTGCATTGGATAACGTAAGGAAAAATCGAGCGTTGAGGATGTAGGATTTCATCTGTGGTCTGTGCTATTAGGTAAATTATGCGCTTTGCTTGTGCTATTAGCTCTAGACTGTACTTTCTCCGATAATTGCATAAGTGCGTTATAAAATCATTCAAAAAATCCAAATCGAATGGAATTCCTTCTTTACCGGGTATCTTGGCAAGACAGAAAAAAAAACGCTCAGCGTGATAACGGTCAAACCATCGGACTCTACGATCATTTCCTGAACGACTTCGAAGTTATAACCCGCACCGCGGAAGTCGAAAAGACGTATGAGAGTCCACTCCAGATTGTTGTGCCCGCTACCGTCCACCTTCAAAAGATTCAGGTGGTGTGACGATGAAAGCGTGGACGTCATCACTTACTGTAATGAGCGCAATATCAGTTCTGTATTGAACGTCAAGAGAGGCGACATGGTCGTGACTCCCATCAACAGAAGTTGTAGCAACGTGTTAATCTGAGTTTCAGTGATTTAGCAAACGAAACTCTGAGTATTGTCTGTTTCTTTACCTTGCTTATGCGAGTAGGGTGTACTTCGGCCGATGGGATGGAGAAATCCCAGTATCGTTGAAACGTTTTCTGGATATCATGAAATCAATTGACAGAAAATGAGTAATACGAAATGTCTCGCCGGAGGGGTTAGTGTTTTATAACGAATATAGAAAGCAGCGCAGCTCAGAAGGACATCTCGTCCAAGGATTATGACGGCCAGAGGAACTGAGAAAGCTTTAATCGATGTTGAAGAAACAAAGAACTGTATATTGGCACCTACCTGGAACCATCCCCTTCAATGCCAGAGTGACGGTCAATGTAGTCATCAAAGCTTTGTCTGCGGCAGGGTCTAATATTGTGCCCAAAACGGAGTGCATCTGATACCGTCGAGCTAGGAAGCCATCGACCTCAACCAACAAGCAATGATATGAATGGATGATTTGAGGAAGACAGAATCACTCTCGCCTACCCAGTCCGAAACGCCCGCGTATGCTAGAATTCCAGTCGCAGCTGCAAAGTTACCATTTACAATTGACCAGGCGAGAAAAGGACAGGAGAGGATTCTGGAGACAGTGAGGGCATTTGGGATCGTATAAATGTTTTCACGAATCAAATCTTTGAAGACGGCCGTTCTCCTGGGTTTACCCTCGTCATTTTTGTCAGGAGGAAGGTTGGAAAGTCGACGGAGATGGAATGGAAACGAGGACCGAGAAAAGCAGTCTGCAAGACGCGCTGGACTGCTACGACAACCAGAAAGATGATTATGACGAGAAAGGGGTTTTAGAGGATAGTAAGATGATATTTGTTGCGTAGACAGGCATGCTACACGACGAGGAACGAGATTGAGATTGAACATGAGAAAGGTAACAGACGCGGTGGGAACAACGTAGTACAGTACATACCATACTCCAATGCTTCCCGCTTAACCGTCATCAGCAGTACCAGTACCAGTACTAGTGATGCTCTTCCCATAGCACTCATCCACTCTCCTTCATCATCCATCATGCAGCCTTCCCCTAAGTCCGACTCGCATCTTCGCCATCGGTCGCGACCCGGCAAAGCACCATTAGCAACTCAAAATGGCTCCGTCAATCCTGGTCTCGCAAATGGCATCGCGAACCCAAAGTTCGGGACTGGTGCATTATCCGACTTTGTCCTGATCCTCTCACTTGTCTTTGGAGGCTGTTGTATGTGAGCCGATTTCTTGCGTTTCTGCTTGTGCTTGTACTGTGCTGTGCTCACGGGCCCTGACAGCAACGTGTTGTCTTTCGAATCTTTGCTCAGAAGGAGTTCTTCGCTCGGTCAGTTCCTCGCTGGATTCTTCATCTGCCATACTAGCATCAGCTCAATTGATCTGTAGGGACTCTCATTACGTTTGGACAGATGGTCTTCATTACTTGCCAATCCCTGCCTTATTTCCTGCACCGGAAGCAAACCTCACTTTTGCCAAGCCTGATTCCCCGTCAAGTGCCTCTACAAGTCTGGTGCCTCCAAGTGCTTGTGCTTCTTAGCGGCTCTTTGCTCAACAATTGGTCTTTTGCATTCACTCCACTCACTCTACAGATTGTTTTTCGATCTTCTGGTCAGTGCTTACTTTCTGATCTGTCCAGGTAGCTGGCTTCATGGATCTTTTGTGGTACAGGTCTTCCAGTTTCCTTGTTCCTCGGCCGAATTTTTCTGAAGAGGCAATATTCTCCTATGCAGACTGTGCGTAGCGCTCGGCTTTTCAAGTCGTTGAAATATCTCAATGACTTGTGCAGTTATCTGTGCTTTTTGTGACAATAGGTGTCATATTCGCAAGTCTGTCTCGGCCGTCATCGCGAGCGGTGAACAATGCTGACGGCCAGAAGGAATATTTTCTTGGGATTTTTATGTTGACATTGTCGCTACTGTTGACCGGTGTCCTCGGAGTTCTGCAGGAGCAGACGTACAATGAATACGGACCCTGCTGGAGAGAAGGTGTCTTTTATACGGTGAGGTGGCACAATAGAAGCTAAAAAAATTCATTCTGACTAGAACATTGTACCGCAGCATCTTCTGTCATTACCGATGTTTGCATTTTTAACAAAGGGTATCCGTGAAGGGATCGAGGTGCTAGGATCCGCCAAAGAACATATTCCGAACGCATATCTGGTGTTTGCCGTGAATCTCATGACGCAGCTTTTGTGTGTTTCGGGAGTCAACCAACTTGCTTCTGTAAGACTTGGCGCAAAAAAATACCGTGTTAGTGCGGAAGGAATCTAATTTTCTTCTGCAGAGAGTCAGTTCTGTATCGACTAACTTGGTGCTGACCTCCCGGAAGGCATTGAGTCTGTGGTTGAGTGTGTGGCTATTTGGGAGCGAATGGAATTACGGGCTTGTTATTGGAGCTGTGTTGGTATTCCTTGGGAGTATTCTATATGCCTGCGTGACGACGAGAAGATAGATAGATATACGATAGATACGAAACGAAATTGTATAGAAAAGGCAGAATAAATAGAAATAAATAAATGTCCAAAATAGGGAGTTGCTTTGATGATGACCTGACCGCTTAACCGCGCGCTCCTGCTTTTGCCTTTGCTTTTGCTTTTGCTTTTGCTCCTGCTCCTGCTCTTATTCCCACCTCCACCTCTCACCTTTACATCCTGGCGCTCTCTTTCTCATAGCACCGGTTGATCTCAGACTGGCTCGACAAATGGGCATCCTGTGCTGTCGTTCCGATGTGAGTGTTCTGTTTCCATCATTTGTTTCATTCCCCGCTTCGCGATTCACCTCTGGTCCGTCTACCCAGCCAGTCGACTTTGACGGCGATGTCACCTTGTTCCACTTTGTCCTCCTTAAATCAGTCGGCAAGGGTGCCTTCGGTAAGGTTGGTATTTTCCTGTCTCTCCCTGCTGTTGTTCTCGCTCGGTTCGAGATAACGCACACGATAGGTTCGAGTGGTCCAACACAAACAGACACGTGAGCTATACGCTCTCAAGTACATCAACAAGGCGAAATGCGTTAGGATGAGGGCAGTTCCAAATGTCATTCAGGAACGACGATTACTCGAGGAGGTGTGAGATTCATGTTGCTTTTACCCCGACATCCATGACGAACTGAACAACCATCACCTGTGCAACACGCAAGGTCGACCATCCGTTTATTGTGAATCTTCGATACGCATTTCAAGATGATGAGAACTGCTTTTTCGTGCTCGATCTCATGCTAGGAGGTGACCTCCGATGTGAGTTCCCAGATCAACGTTCTCGCTCAACGCACTGGATTCATTTCACATCCAAGTTCACCTGGAAAGGATGGGCTCGTTCTCAGAAGATGCAGTCAGACTCTATGTCGCTGAAGTTGGCTCTGCTTTGTCGTTCTTACACGAGAAGAAAATCATTCACAGGTTGGATTATTCCTGTCGTCGACGGCTAATGCTATCCCCGGTTGTTTAGACTGATTGTCTGTGTCCTTGCCAGAGATCTCAAACCTGACAACATCCTTCTGGACGAACGAGGCCACGCACATATTACGGATTTCAACATTGCTGTGCACTATTCGGATCGTCGATTGCTGACTGGCGTAGCAGGGAGCCTAGCGTACATGGGTAAGTAGTGTTTAGTGTTCTTTCTTGACTTTAACTGTCGTCCATTAACGTGATAATGCAGCTCCTGAAGTCCTATCTAAGAGGGGTTATAGCTACATGATAGATTGGTGGTCTCTGGGCGTTTTAGCCTATGAACTTATCTTTGGAAGACGACCTTTTCGGGGTAGAACGAATGCAGATTTGACACACGCTATTGCTCGGGACCCCGTCAGATTTCCTGAAGACTCGGATCAAAAATGTAGCAAGGAAGGAAGAATGGCTTTGAGAGATGTACGGTCCTCACTTCGTCCCACCGTGCCCTATATATGACCATCCTTTGTAGTTCATGACCCGAACTATTGATAACCGACTAGGATGCAGACCTGGTAGCGAAGGTTTACGAGATCTTCAAAGGCATACCTGGTTCGAAGGGCTGGAGTGGGATATGCTAGAATCGAAAGAATTACGGCCAGGATTTATCCCCGATGTAAGTTGTTGCAAGGCTACATTCAGCTCTCCGATTCGTGCTGGAGTTCTGCTCTACTTTTCTTCTTGCTCGTCGCAGACTTTGGATGTACTAACCCAATGATCCATTGCTTCTGGCCCTGTTTAGTCAAAGAAAGCGAACTTTGATTCGTCGCACGAGCTAGAAGAACTTCTGCTCGAGGATAATCCACTGAAAGCACGGAAACGCAGAGCTAATCAAGACATCAGTAATCTGAGTGAAGAGATGCGGTTGATGGAGGAGCAGTGCGTCACTATTTTTTACAAACTTTCTGTTTCTACGCTGATCTGCTTTTCAATAGGTTCACTACCTATGATTTCAAGAAGATGCATCGTCGATCGTATTATCCCCAAAATCAGCAGATTGCATCCCAGATGACTTCTTCGACTGGCTTTCTATCCTCGCGACCTGATACTCCAAGTCTAACGGAACGAGAATTTGCCGAGTTGGGACATCCCTCTGTAACTGTTCGTGGCATGAGTCTGGATAGTCATGACCCCTTGGAAACAAGAGCCGGCGTTCACCGATTACCAGATGAGTACGGAAGTGGCTATCAAGCAGACGGTATACCAATGCATATGGTTGAGAAGACCCCATGATATACCTATACCAATCTCTTCTTTTTACATCCCTTCTATTTTTTGCCTCTACGTGTCCACAGTCGTCCGTCGTATGGGTAGGCACTTTTCTTCTTTATTCCCTTTAATATCAGTCCTTTTGTGCGCAGACAGTTCTTTGGCCGCTAAGTCTGTATGTTTCATTTGTACAAAATTGACCAAGTCTCCATTCGCATCAAATTCGTGATGGAAGGAGAACCCAAAGCTTAACATAATGCAAGGATACTCGACATGACATGACAGTGCAAGATTGATATAGAAATGACATGTACAGTGTAAATGATTGATTAGAACCTATCGGCTGGAATATAAAGACTGTCCGCAGAGCAAAGTGCTCTATGTATTTCCTATTCATCTCCGTTCTTGTCTACCGCTCGGATGAGACTTCTAAGCCGGAGTAATTCGTTGGAGATTTGTCTTATAAACGAGGTCAGATAAATCATGCGTTGACTTCAGCAGTACGACCACTTACTGTGCAATCTTTGCGGCAGATGAAGAATCTTGCTCTGAACGCTGGAGACTGCCGCGCAATTCGTCCAACTGCAATCTGAAGATGTCTTCGAACTCTCTCTGCAATCGTCTTTCCTCGGTAAGGATCTGTTGTACTGACGAAAATGCTTCGCGTTCCTTTTCGGACTGCTCTAGGAGCTTCCTGTACTTTCTCCCAACATCCTCTGCCTCTTTTTGCAACCTTGTCTCTCTCTCCTGCATTTCTTTCTTTAATCGATCCACATCCCGTTTCCAACCTTCTGAGAGATGTGTGATAGAGTCGCGAAGTGTGACATATTCGCGTTCACATTTCTGTGAAATGGCTGTCGAATGGTGCACTTGGGCTTCCATCTCTCGAAGTGCCCGCTTTGAAGTGCTAGTCTCGCTCTTCAGTTGAATCTTCAACGCGGCGGACTCAGTTTCCGCCTTACGTGCACGGTCTAATACCTACCGGTAAAGTAATGAAAGCTATTGGAAAGAAACGAGGCGAAATAGCACTTGCCTCCTGTAACAGCCGCTCTTTCCTTGCCACGACATTGTTCAGTCCCTCGTTCTCTAGTCGCAATCGCTCTCTGCCATCTTTTAAATCCTCAATCTGCCGGGTAAGCTGAGCAACCGTACGCTGGCTGAGCCTTAATTGTGTCTTCGTGTTCTCTAGCGCGTTCTTCGCATTGACTACTCCAGCCTGCAAATCTGCCAGTACTTTAGTCGTGTTTCCTCCGCTTGATCCGAAAGACATGCGCTTCCCAGGAGAAGGGGGGAGATTAAGTGAAGTAGTAGAGGTCGTAATTGTATCCGACATCTGAATAGAGTTGGTCGAGGTACCAAGATTGAAAGCTTTCTGGTATCGTAGGGATTGCCCGTCCTCGGCTAGAGTTCGAGCATGGCCTTTAGTTAAGTAAGCATTTCAAATTGGATCGCAGCAAGACGAGTTTCATTTACCGACAGAGGCGACTGGGATACCTTGAATCATACTGTCAACAGTGCTTCGAATAAAGCGAGGACCAATGTAGGATGTAAGGGTACGTACGACTCAATGAGCGAGTAGGACTAGCAGAACGTTTGAAATGGTCCGGACTCAGCGTGTTCGCCGTGAAATCCGTCGGGACACCTTCACGAATAGCACTTGCCTCCTGTTTGGGCAGGGGCAGCAGAGAATCGGGCCCCGCCATACTTTGCAAAATTTCGAGGCTCGAGGTCCGCCGTTGTAATTTTAAAGCAGAAGGAGACGAATAGCTTGAGCATTGAGGAGGAGGCAGGTCTGTGGATGATATTGGAGGTGAACTCCGTTTGCTATGATTAACAGGCACAGGGTAAGATGACCGATGCAGGATATTCTCTAAGGTTTGCAATTGCGCCTGTTGGTGTCTGATGGTATGTTTCAAAGACGATATATGGCTACGAATCGAGACTGTAGGTCGATGAACCATCAGTTCATAGATGCTACAGCTAGAGGTATAGTCTGCGTACACACCTGGATCCTCTAGACTGAGAGACGGGCTAGCTGCACGGACGGAAGCTCTGGATGATGGTCTCGACTGAGGACGCAACACATATTGAATCGAATCGGACATGAAAGGGATTCCAAACGAATCCTACCAGGAGCACCAGAAATGGTCGCAATACTAATGTTGAACCGCTGTGAGATACGCTGCACGCGGCGGCGCGCTCGCCAAAATCAGCTTACGTACACAAAACCATCTGTTGTGTTCACTGTTCTGTTATAAAACGTCTCTAAAATTCATGGAACTACATATACATGATCATACAGAGCACTCGAAATGCAGCTACCATCCGAAGATAAGATCAGAGACTTGTCCAAACATCCCTCTTGCCTTGGCTGGTGAACCGTCAGCCCCGGTAGGCACCTGGTAGGGACTCTCCTTTCTGTTTAGCCCAGGTGCGGCTTTTCGAAAGGCCGAGGACGATGGTACCAGCCTGATCGGTGTTCCCACTGAAGGTGTGGTGGTTTGCTGAGGGGCTTCTACTTGAGAATTCTGATCATATATCCTGTCCATACGCTCCTGAGTTGAGGATACAGGGGTTTCTGCTCCTAGACCGGGTGAAGACAATGATGAAATTCTAGCCCCCACACCCAAAATTTGTTCCGCGGCTACAGGATCCTGAAACAAGAATTAGAGCCAAATCATTCATGAAGCTTTCTGACACGCACCAACCACTTCACCCCGGTCATCCATCTTCCACCTTCTCCGCTGAGGATCTCACCGTTCCACTTGCAGGCTCTGGCAGCCTCCCAAGGTAGTTTGTAGCCTATTTTGAATGCGTTCTCAACATCGCCATGTCGATCCGGTTCGGTGCATCCTCCTTCCGCAATACTTTGGAAATGGGCAACGGTGGTCGAGTATTTCGCCGGCGGATACCCGAATACAACGACAAAAAGAGTCTGATACTGTACTGTGGGAGGTGAATTCGGTCTGTTGTTGGTCTTGCTGGTAGATACAGGGTGCCCTGTCGACTACAATGTGCTGGCTTCAACACATGTCACGCTCAATGCATAGCAGAAATACCTGTCTTTGTTGGTGAATTTCAGTCACCAGGTCGACAACAGAGGAGGTCGGAGGTCCGTCTCCGTCAGAAGTTTCTCTGTGACGATGCCTGAACGATTCAACCAGAAGTTAGTCACGCTAAAAACACGACGCAAGGCAAGTTTATACTTCGAGGATGTTGTTTCGAACATCGAGTCAGAGCCGAAGTCAGAGGGGACATTACGCAAATATGTTGAGCTCGTCTTTGCTCGCGTTGGTATAAGCAGAGGCTCCTCGTGACGCTGACCGGCCACAGGCAGCACCTATAAAGCAAGGATACATGGGTGTGATCTTCAAAGGGCATGGCCACTTACCTGACTCTGGGCGAGAGACTGCCGAAAAGAGCGGGAAGAGAAACAGAGTAGTCAGAAATCGGGCCAAGCCAATATACATTGCCTCATACTAAAAGATATCCAGGTTGGTATTGTGGCCTTGACTGGGCAAGAGCATCGTTGAGTCCTTGTCCAGGAGCCACGCTGAATCCACTGGACATGTTATTGCCAGTATTCTGACCATAAGCATGAACAGATGCAGAAGGATGGCCGTGCAAGTGCGGGGAGCCTAAGGAAGTCCGTTGTCTGTCCTGCGAAATGCTCGACGCCATAAGATAAAGATCCTACTTTTGGTGACTGGCAATCCTAAGCTCGCGGCGTGCGCGTTTTTTCTCAGGCGGAGCTCAAATTGTTGCTTTTTTCGGTAACTCACGCCAATCTCACTGTGTCACTTTTCAATTTACCACAATAAAAGGAATTTGTAGCAGAGCTAGTCATGTATAATAGTTGCACATGGCTGTATATGATCATACTCTTTGTATTTACAGCCTTTTTCATATGTATTGTCACTCGTGACTTCTGTGATTTTTGTCACACAGAACACCTCATAATATAAAAATCACCATATCTCACTCAATTCTTGACCGTTTTGCATGATCTAAGTTGCTAAATCCATAGTTTTAATATCCGTTTCAAATTTCAACAAGGATGAAGAGAAATGAGCAATGAATGAGTGAGATATGTCGCAAAAGGCCAATTTTAGACACATCTTTCATGTGCAGTTTTTCCTGCCCTCATCCCTGCTTCTGCAGTCCTACAGGCAAGTCCAAAATGATATGATTATTTTATTGTAAATTTACAGACTGACTCTGAGCTCTATTCTGTGTTGTATCTGCTGGTTTGATATATGTCTGAGCTGAGCTCAAACCTGCCTTTTCTCAAGGGCCCCAGACCTCAAGATAAATTTATTCTTAGGCAATCTGATGTCTGTAAATTCATATTATGCCAATAGCACCACTCTGGTGCAGTCTAGATTGTTGTAGCACCCAGTCTGAGGGCAGGAAAAAATGCACATGAAGGAAGTGTCTAAAATCGGCTTTTGGTGACATATCTCACTCATTCTTTGCTCATTTCTCTTTATCCTTGTTGGAGTTTGAAACGGATCTTAAAACTATAGATTTAGCAACTTAGATCATACAGAACAGTCAAGAATTGAGTGAGAGATAGTGATTTTTATATTTTGAGATGTTCTGTGTAATAAAAATCACAGAAGCTGTGAGTGACAATACATATGAAAAAGGCAGTAATGTGGTTTTTCTGCTTTTTCTCCAGTCAGTAAATTATTATTGAATTTTGAGTGCTTGATGCTACTTTATTCTATCCTTTCCTTCGATCACATGATAGCATATACCTACAGGTGGGTCCATTAAGTCTCTGCCCCATTTTTGAAAAGTGATCTGCATCCCTTCTACAGTAGAAAAAACCTCCATATCTCTCCTCATTGCCTGTGTAGAACATGCTACAATAATGATCAAGTGCCTCTGTATATTGTATATTTATGCACAGATACCCTATCTGCAAAAAAATACAGTAAAAAATATGCACATGGAATAGGAAGACTTTGATCAGCACATTTTGTTTTCCTTAAAAGGCATATAAATTACTTTCCATAAATGGGGGTGCCAGAGACTTAATAGAACCACCTGTAACATCTCTTCAGTTTGCATATTATAGTTATCCTCAACACAAAAAGCTGATTATATGCAAATGGGTCTAAAGGCTTCCTATGATAGAAATAATATCTTTGTGGAGAAATAAGTGATATTGGTGCCCATTTGAGGGAGATATACTAAAACAGAGCATTCTCAGACTCTTCAAGTCCTTAAGCATCAGGCCTTCTACATTTACAATTTCTTCTAATTAGGTATATAATATGTATTTTTACATGATTTTCTTCAATCATATTAAAAAAAAATTAATGGGTCATTGCTGATTGCTGAGATATAGGCAAGGTTTTATTATATTTTGCCTAATGTTTTATATAAATTTTTAAAAATCGGATAACAAGTTTATACAAGTAAGAATACATGTTTCTGACACTTTTCTGCTATATTTTATATGATATAAAACACTTGATAGTCAGTCAAAAGTTGAATTCAAAACTGATACACTTGCTAGCCTATATTAATCACCAACATGATATAATATAGACCATGTGAGCACATATAGTGACTTTAGAGATTGTCAGTCACCACTACTTTATCTATATCATAATACAGTTTCAAACATGTCATCACATGACCATGATATTTTGTGATATGTCACATGTCCACAAGAGTAGTGACTAATAATTAGCCCTTCTCAATTTAACAGTCAGTGTAAGCCCAGTTCTGGCTTACCACATGTGAATACTAGAGTAACATGTGCTTATATACAGTGCAGAGTAGAGACCACCAGTTTGGAGTCATACTAGCCTTTTCGTATAACAGTTTAGATGGCTACATTATTCTTTACCACTTATAGCATTTTTTATAAATCTTGTCACACATGCTTTTTATATGATTTGAGCCACAAGATAGCTAAAAGTATAAAATTGTAAGAGAATATAAGATTTTATTGCAACAATGCACTTATCTCTTAGAATATAGGTACTAAAAAATTTTATAGTATAATAAGAGTAGATTAGTGCAAAAATTAAGCTGTATTACTATTTGAACGTTAAGGAATAGTGCAAGAAATGCAGTTATGTCTAATCTATGACCTGAATTTACAAAACTTTTAAAATTTTAGACAGTTAATCTATAAAGGATTCTTCTTACAAAGTACACTAAAAATTAAATTGGATATATAAGAGATGTCCAAGCAAATTCCATGACTCTCTGTGCTGGACTCATTAAGCAGAAGATGCATTTATCTACTTTTACTTTGTTCTGATCAGCTCTCATTTTTAAAAAATATATAACTCAGACATTACTTCTAAATAAATCTGTACACCATGCTTAGTAAACTGTGCTTGCAACAATACTGTGATCTTATGAGGAAGAGACAGAAGGTGTATATAGCCTCACAACATTACTAGGTGGATAAGTGCACTAGAGGTATACATATGTTTTGAGTGTACTACTTTTCTTATACTATTATTATCTCTTATCATTTGCATAATAGCTCAAAGCAAATTGCTCTTGAATGATGCATGAAAGATTTTGCTTAAACTGCATCACTTAAGATAGTTCACTATTAGAACCAGCATTTTTGGATGAGGTGGTCAGTCCAAGCATACTAAAACAAGTCCCTGCTTCCTCTTTCTAATAATATATAATTAGAGAGTAGAGTAACAAAGGTTAGATGTACTATTAAGAAGTGAGCTATAAGCTTAAGCTTAACCCAGCAGTAGAGTAGAGTTTCAATCAAAGGGTTACAGTTGTGATTGAGAGTATAAAATAATTTTGCTAAGGGACAATATCTCACTCAGCTAGTGCCTTAAATAAACTTTTTACTAAATACTACTGACTACCAAATACTACTGACTACTGCCTTACCATTAGTCAGAACAATATATTTCAACAGGTGTTATCATTACTGGCTAGCACCTGTGTCACCATCAAGTCCTAGCATCTAGTGTCACCACTGCTCCTAGAGACTAGTGGTATTACCATCTGCTTCCCTCTATATTAGGCCAGCTTCTATTTACCTTCATTGCTCTAAAGCTTCTTTTGCACTTCTTCTGATCACCATTCTTATCATATGTTAATTCTATCTGCAAATCCTCCTATGAGAGACTTCTTTTATATGCTAAGATTTCACTTCTCTAGTGCTCTATTATCTTAGCTAAGCTTCTGTCACTACTCTTTCATCATGGGGCTGACTATGATCTCAGGGTTTAAAGTCAGCAACCTCTGCTGATCTTCTAAGGTTAATTTTGACAGCTGTGTAAACTTAGCAGATATCCTTCTGTGCCTTACTGCTATACTAATATTGGTGTACTATAGTCTAGTGCCTGTTGTTAACTTGAATTATCATCCCAGGTGATTCATCTACTGTGATAACCTGTTAGAGGTGTAGGTTCAGAATTACACCAGTTTTAATCCTTTTATCTAAGCAATGGTATATTGTACAGAGGTGATCTATCTACCTATATTTAGCTGTACCATACAGTCCCTTTACTAACCTTTCTAGTCACAGTTCTAGTTAAGGATGCTTTCAAAAATGAGATAAAGTAAGAGCAGATTGGAATTTTCAAGAGATATAGAAGGAGGGCCTACTTCTAATACTATTTATGCTTTTTAGATAATTTATTTTATATCCTATTTCTTACTCATCTTCTCTCTACTTAACTCCACCTTGCTTTACCTTTCTTCACTTCTCTCTACTATTACATCACTTCCTTTATCATTCTGCTCTACTAAGTGCTACTTTGCTCTAACATATCTTCACTGTGACAGTGTAAGAAGCATCAACATACTAGGTCTGAGATCATGCATATGATATATATTCTGCAGTAATCTGCATCATAACAGCAGAACTCAGTGAGAATCAACTCAATTCAAAGTGGAATGGACTACTGTAGTCTCTCACATTTGACCGCTGTGTAGGAAGAACTTTCAATGCTTAGAATCTACCAAGAGCAGCTAATTGGACATTTGAGCCACCCAGCCAAAAACTTACAAAGGCTGACTTAGCTAGCCCATCTTACTAAAACCTAGATATGAGAGATAAATTGAAGGATCTGCAATTAGCCCCCAATGCCCCCAAGCTTCAACCCAATGTGATGCACTCCAGCTTTTCCCTTTTGAGTCCCATATACATTTATATTTTGTTTTGTCCCCCTATGATCATTCTGTATGCACTTACATTTCGTATTGTGCTTTATGGTCATTGTGCTCACTACCTTCCAGATATGCTCACCTTGTCTTTTGTTTCTCATGTATTTCCTTATATTTATCACTTCTAATTTCTTTTCATTATGCTCCCTGACATCCAAAGGCTCAGGTTCAGATAATGTTATAAATAGATATGCTATTTGTAGTAGGAGCTTACTTTTGGAGCCTGAAACAGCTCAGTATGGAGTTCAGTTCAGACTAGAAACCCACTCTTGCTACAGTTGAGATCAATTCGACTTTTTCTATACTCACTTTGACTCTTTATCTCCTGCAAATACATAATAGTTCTGTCTTATACATCTTGAGTCTTCTGCTCTGCAGTTGTACCCAAGCTAAGTGTAATCAGTTTGACCCATATTAAAGTTTGAGACTCTCGTCACTCTTTCTTATACCCCTACACAAAGTCTCACTCAAGTCCTTTGCATATCACTTTATTCTACATCATATTGCTCTATTTCATTTTAAAACTCATCGTAACTTATCATAACTTGTTATAACTCATTATATCATATTGGATCCTCATAAGGATCACCTCCATATCATTAGTACTTAGGAGAAGTCCTTCTTTAAGCTTCATCTCATTGACTCCTGCCTCCAGAGTTCAAATCCATCAAGAGATTACCTGTGAGGATATTATTTACCTTTGCACTACCACCATTGATCCTCCTCACTTTGACTTCTCTTGCTTTGCTTCTTCACCTATCTTCTTTGATCTAATTCCCCCTTTGCATACATTCAGCAGCCTTCAATCCTATTTCTTCTCCATCCCTTCCAGAACTGCTCTGGAAACCAGATCAATACATCAGTCTCACTCAAGTATTCTCCCAAAGTTACTCACCTCTTTTCCACTCATCTTGATCTTACCAAACAGCCTCCAAGAACTGTGACACTCCTCAGCTATCAGACTGTTCATAGGAGTTTCAAGTGAAGCCCACTGTGAGGTAGAAAATTTACTATTCCTCTAAGACAAGTAACCAAACTCTAGTTAGTACTTGGACTATCCGTAGCCAATCAGCCCATATCCCTATAGTTTATCAAGTCTTACCCCAAGGCACACCTAGAACACCTAGGCAGAGAGCAAGCACTAGAAGCACCACAGCATTGTCACTAAGTTCTTTAGTAATTCAACCTTCACCTCTAACTGAGTCTAATACCCTACCATTGTTTGAGGCCTTGGTCAAATTATCTCCTTTTAGTTTCTAAAAAACTGATCTACCTACCGAATTCTCCAAGCAAGAATCCTTGTTGCTAGAGGATATCACTGTTCAACTCAATTACCCAGACTCTGCTAGGCTCCAGCAGCCTCAGACCTCCAATCAAGCAATCCAAGCCGATCTGCTTATGCAACAGTCACAACTGAGTAGATTAACTCTTGCTCACTATCTCCAAGGACTAGGAAGTAACCTACAGATCCTTAACTAACTTCAGACCAACTATCAGCAGTTGCAGCATATATCAAACCAGATGGCTGCAGCTAGACTGCCTCTTTGAGGTGACAAGAGAGCACCAGTACTTGATAGTTCCAATTCAAAGAAACTGTTTTGCTTCTTCGATGATGTAGATGTAATTGCAATAGATTCTAACTGGAATGCATTGATTGATCAGATGTGGGTACCTGTACTATACAAAGACTGACATTGCAGAAGTATGAGAAACCCTCCTGAAAGTTTCTATCACCTCTGCAAGTGTCAGAGATTTCAAAATGGCCATCAAGAAGCTTTATTCAAGTTTGGCAGATGGCAAGAGATACTCTAGGGGCAAATTGGAGCAGTTCATTGCCGAATGGGCTGAGAAAGGTATTCACACCAGAGATGAATTTGGCACTTATCATTGCAAGTTCCTATGCAGAGCCAGGTATCTCATTGTCAGCAACAAACTTACCAAGAATGACTCAAAATTTGCATTTCTTCAAGGCATATCAGGCTAGACTAGAAAGGATATCCTGCAGAGGCTCGAAATTAAGAACCCAGACCACAAGAGGGGTGACCCCTACAATATTGAGAAAGTAGCAAATGCAGCTATGTATATTCTTTTGAGATCTACAGTTGATCAGATCAGATCTAACTTAATGAGCAGCAGAACAAGCGCAACAATGAGCGCATCATCAGGAGAACATGGAGTGGCCGTCAAGAAGGAAGAAATGGACTTGAGTAAAGTTTGGAAAATGCTGAAAGGTTTTCAGGTAATACTGGAATCACTTACTAGAGGCCAGGGCCCTTGAATCGCAGTAGGTCTGCAACCAGCCCCATTGGCTTGCATGCTTAGATATGTATTCTGCAGTGATCCCAGCTACTTTATAAGGTCATGCCTGAAGGTACTTGAGTATATCCAGGCTGGGAAGTATCTATGTGACTCAAACGGATAAGTAGTTATGCTGAACAGAGCGTTCGTATTGAGTAGGGTTCTGGGCTAGAACCTGATGGAACAAATTGACAGCCTGCTAAAGCCAAACCCATCACATCCAGTCAACATTATCGAAGTCACCAAGCACCTAGAAACTCTGGCTGAGCTGATAGCATCAGCTATGCTCCAAAAAGTCAGTAAAGATCAGACAGAAGAAACCAATTATGAAGTAGAACATTTAAAAATCTTGCTTAATGAGACAAAGAAGAAAGTAACAACTAGTAAGAGGCAGAAGTTTGATGGGGTAGTCATTCTGACTAAGGTAGGACTGCTGGAAAGAGAGGCTTCAAAGGTGCAGCAGTTGCCACCCCCTAATCCTAAGCCTCTGGCAATTTCACATTTGTCACTGCAGCAGGATGATATTAGAAAACCTTCAAACCCTCAACCCCAGTACTGCTATGTAGTTTCTGTTGAAGACTCTAACTGTTAGGCAGTGAGACTAACAGGTATTGATCTCAAGGCAGCCAACACAATAACAAACAACTGGCTAACATGAGTTGCCGGGCTATATGCACGCTATGTTGCAGTGAAGATAAGTAGAATTCAGTAAACTAATAATACAAGAGTAGATACCTATGTCGCAGTGAAGATAAGTAGAATAGAAAGACAAGGAACGAAAAAGTCAAACTATCTACTTATATAGACTTTGAACACAGGAAAGGTCTACTCTAATAGGAAGTCACATGACAAGGAATGGGATGATTAGCAAGCATGATAGAATGTTGTAGAATGTTTTGGCAAATGGATGAACAAGCGTGTAAAAAATAAAATAAAAGAAAAGGAAAGGAATATTAAAATGAATGATGATGTAAGAAAAGAAAAAGGAAAATGTTTGAGTCCTTACATCACCCCCCTCTCAAGGTTGGGCATCCCGACCAACCACATAATCCTTCTGATGACGTGAACTTATACAGTGCTTGCATGCTTTGTCGAGGTATCATTAACTTTCGTGGGGCTCCAGGGTGTTTTCAATAAAACTCTTGAATTACCTTCTGTGCATTTGTGTTAACATCCAAGTCCGGCTGCCAAGTCGCTTCTTTGTATCTAACCCACTTGACCAGAAATTGAAGTTTGCCTCAATGTAGTCATAAGTCGAGTATCTCTTCAACCTCATATTCCTCGTGTTCATCGATGATTATGGGTGGGGGTGGGCATGGTCGCTTCTGTGATTCAAAAGACGGTTGGACAGCCAGTTTGAGCAGGATCTCGTTAAAGACAGAATGAGCATGTTTTCATGTCTTTGGGATCTTTAGCCTATACGCACTTGCACCCACCTTTTCTACAACTTCGAATGGGCCAAACCATTTGTCGTCCATCTTCTTTGTCGGCCGGATCGTCTTAATATTTCGACCATCTAAGAAGACCTTTTGTTCCGTCTTATAGGTTATCAACTTTCCAGCATGGCGATCGTAAAAGCACTTCATGTCATTATTGGCTTGGGTCAAATTGGCCTGAGCAAGCTCGTGTACTCCCTTGACATGTTTGGCAAACTCTTCTGCCAATAAATTGGACGATGTCATTCTAATGCTCGTAAAGTCCGAAGGGTGTTGTCCTGAGTTGACGAAGAAGGGTGATAGTTTGGTCACTGAATGTTCGTGATTATTGTGTGCAAACTCTGTGAGAGCTAACTAGTCTGCCCAGTCCAATTGCCGATGGTTGACATATAGTTGAAGGTACTGTTCGAGTTCTTGGTTAACTCGTTCTGTCTGTCCATCCGTCTGAGGGTGATATGCAGTTGATAAATTGCCTTCAATGTGAAGGAGTTTGTACAACTCTCTCATCATCTTCGCATCAAACAGTACTCCTCAGTCATGGATGATCTTTTGAGGTAAGCCATGCAACCGGAAGACATGGTCCCTGTAAATCCTGGCTATTCCTTCTGCTATCAGTTTCGTCGTCGTTGGTATTGCATGGATTTGTTTGCTGAAGTGATCGACTACCACACAAATTGCATTAAATCCATTTGACTCTGGCAACTCTCCGATCAGGTCGACTGTGACAACTTACTATGGCACCTCTGGCACCTCGTTAGGATGCAAAACCTTTGCCCTTGTTGTTCTGAGAGCCTTCGTCCGCTGACAACAATTGCATCCTCACATGTAATTTCTGACATCGACGTACATGTTAGGCCACCAGAAACTTCTGTTCGCTAACGCAATGGTTTTGTTTGCTCCTGGGTGGCCTGCCAACATCAAGTCATGACACTCCCTCATCACTTCCTCTCTCATGCTCGTTGGTACAAAAATGTTTTGATACTTCATCGTCTTCATCGTCAAGAGCTTAACCGTCACCTCCTTTTTCCACAACCCATCTACGAACACTAAGTTCGTCAGTCTCTCTTCCTCATTCACCTCTGCCTGTGCCTTTTGAATCTTTTGAATCAGCACATCCCTTGACATCTCCACCGTTTCTCTGACTAGCCATTCATCTCTAATGAACATGACATCCTCATTATCCCGTTCGCCCTTGTTGTAGTCCGCTCATCGTGACAATATATCTACTTTGCCTAGCGTCTTCCCTGGCTTGTGCACCAGTGTGAAGTCAAACTTGGCTAAATTGAGCTGCCAACAAGCTTGTCAACAATTCAACTTCTGAGGAGATCGGAAGTATGTCAGGTTCGTGTGATCGGTCCACACTTCAAAGGGTTTCTTGGCTCCTTGAAGGTACTGCCGCCATTCTTTGAGGGCTTGTACAATTGCAAGCATCTCCTTGTCATAGATCTTGTAATTGCATTCGGCCTCTAGGAAAGTCGACAATCGATAGGCTATTACCTTCCACTTGTCATCTTGTTTTTGAAGGAGCACTCCTCCAGATGCAAAATCCGACGCGTCTGCCTCGACCCAGAAAGGACCTTCCTCGTTTGGTATGGCTAGGACTGGAGGACTACTCAACCAACTCTTCAACTCTTCAAATGCTCGTTGTTCTTCCTCTCCCCACTTCCATTCCACCTTGCCTGTCAGTGTGGTCAACAGTTTAATGACAGAGCTATAGTCCTTTACGAAGTGTCGTAACCAATTCCCTAGTCCCAGGAATTGTTGCAGTTTGTGAACGTTTCATGGGATTGGCCACTCTTGAACCGCTGTTGTCTTTTTTGGGTCCATTCAAACCTCGCCTTTACCAATGATGTGTCCAAGATACTTAACTGTATCAACCTCAAACTCACATTTCTGCGGCTTCAGATAAAGTCCATTTTGACGCAGGATCTCAAAGACTCATTTAGTGCATTTGCGATGTTCCTCTAAATCATTTGAGAAAATGAAGATGTCATTGAGGTAAATGATGACGATACCCTCATGAATCATTTCTTGAAAGATATCGTTTATGAAACCTTGGAATGTCGCTGGTGCATTGCATAATCCAAAAAACATAGCTGTTGGTTCGAATAAGCCTAAGTTCATCCTAAACACCGCCTTCCATTCATTGCCCTCGCGAATCCGAATGTTGTAATACCCCCAGCGAACGTCAGCTTCATGATGTATTTCGCATCCTTGACCTTATCGATGAGCTCATTTATCAATAGCAACAGGTATTTATTCTTAACCGTTCCTTCGTTAAGCTTTCGATAGTCTTGGATTGCTCGTAAGCTCCCATCCTCCTTCTTGATAAAGAAGAATGGAGACACCATCAGGGATTTCGACTGTCGGATGCATCCAGATGCTAGGTTCTCTTCGATGAACCCCTTCATCGCCTCTTGTTCTTTTGGCAACAATAGATAAACCTTGCAATCACTAGACTTAAAATCTGGCTTCAAGTCGATAGCATGGTCCCATGTTCGATGGTTTGGTAGGTGTTCAAACAATTCTTCACTAAAGACATCTGCATATTCTCTTAGATAAGGCAGCCACTTCGCCACCTCCTTCATCCACACATTTCTCACAAACTCTTCATCTATCTTCTCGCTCGATAGTGACAACTCACATTCATCAGAGCAATGCATGAACTTGACTGTTCCTGATCTCCAATCGATCTCAGGATTGTGCTTCATCAACCAGTCATGTCCGAGGAAGATGTTGCTTGACACTAAGGATGTCACCGCTAGTCGAATCTCCTCCTCGTATTTTCCAAAGAATATTCGTATGACTACATATTCTTTGATCAATCCAGCCTCGTTGCTTGTTCCATCAGCATTAAAGACTGGTCTAGGCCAGATGTACCTTTGAGTGGGGAAACCGTATCATTTGACAAAACCCTCGTCGATACATGAACCCGTGCATCCTGAGTCAATTAGCGCATGAGCATCGATAAAGTTTTCTTCTTCAAGTAGAGGGTTTGACAAGTCTACTTTGTCATCACCCACTATCTTTGGATGTACAATGCTAACAAAGGCATCCAACTCTTTTCCTCCTGCCCTCCGGATGAATTGATCTGCATCCACTATGCCCTCGCGCCATACCTCAGCCGCGCATCTGCCAACCACCTCCCACACTGCTTCAGTATCGTTTGCCTGAGCAACAACGTTCTTGCAGTAAGGTGCTTCCACCTCAACCTCATTTTTTATAGCAGTTTGATTCCACTCTTCTACACTAAGCTCATTTGAATTGCCTACTTGCACATCCACTTTTCTAACCAACAAATCTGTGTAGATGTCGAAGTCATCATCATCCACTTCAGGTTCATCAGGTATCATGTTGGTAAGGAGTTTTCGAAGGGTGAAACTATCACTGATATTCGCATCTTGGTATTATACAACAGGACAATTATATTTTAACAAGTCCAATGAAAAGAATCCTTTAGGTAATTGACCAGTTGTTCCGACGTCTATGTCTGGTCTTCCGGAAAACCCTCATCTTCTACAAGTTCTTCCAGTTCAGTGGGTACTGCTCATACATCAATGTCATCGACCTCTTCAAAGGAGGATTCCTTTGCTTGGCCAAGTTCCTTGTAGAGCACCTTTCTGTCTGCTGGAACAAAGGCTGCAATGATTACATGTATCGCTTCACGGCCTCGGGGGCATTCCCGGATGTAGTGGCCTACCTGACCACACTTATAGCAAGCACGTGTACGGCGCACCTGGTTCATCATTACATCTATTGGCTGACCTAAGCCTCCATATGTTACTCCAGTGGCATCATGACGATCTTGGGCGGGTGGAGCAAAGGGGAAAGCTGCTTGTTGAGGTGGTGCTGGACATTTCAATGGTGGCAGCGCTGGTTTCATGATCATCAAGCTAATTGTCTTCCTCCGGCATTCGGCTATTAGATCCCTGATTTGACGCTCGACCCTGTCGACCTTGACTGTGGCCTTCTTGAATTTCTCGTATGTTGTTGGTTCGTTGGGTAGGCACATAATACCTTTGACTACCTTCAGGTTTAATGCTCATTTCAAATAACTCATCAGCCATTTGTCATGAGCTTCCATAGCCAGTCCAGCGTCTACTCGACAAATGTCAAATTTGTTGAAGAATTCGCCGACGTTGAGGTCACCCTGATACATCACATCAAGTCATTCAAAGGCTTTCTGAGAGCAGGCCGGGTCGTCGAACGAGGTATCGAGTTTCTTTAGAAAAGCGTCCCAAGTGTCCTTGAACACTATTCTACCATGTTCGTCAATTGTGCCACTTGTGTAGCTCTCTGCCCAGCTCGCCGCAGCACCACTCTTCATGTACAATAGAGCGAACATAATCTTTGCCTTGCTCATCCTAAACTCTGACTCTGATGCATAAACATACAGGTGCAGCTCTCATTTGAAGTCAACATATTCATGCTCACCATTGAAGTCTTGGGGCTTGGTGACATGAACCTTATTTGACTTCATGAACCTTATTTGACTTCGATCCTTGGCTCGTTCCTTCACCTGCCACTTGGAGTGCTAACACAATCACTGTGGCAAGGTCTATTATTGATTCTTTTAACAGCAACATTTCTTATTCCTCTTCCTTGCTTTCTTTGTCTTCTTCGGTTAGTACAAGCAGAGTGGGTTCCTGTGGTTTGGTGAATGACAGAGAGGGTGTGACGTGAGGAGCTATTGTCTGAGCAGTTGATGTTGACGGGCCTAGTAATGAGACTGTTGGTTGCATGGGGGTGAGAGGTGCGGGTTCGTCTATATCGCCCTCTCACTTCGCTCGCTAATAAAGCAACTTTCCATCTCTGTCAGAGTACCACTTCTTCGCATTTTCGTCCCACCAAGCAGTGAAGATTTGATCACCCGACTTGACAATGTGATGTCCTCGCAATGCACTCCACCTACAGTTTGTTGGGAGGGCCGCTCGCTGATTGTCAGTTAGATCCACCTTGATAGGCCAGGGGTGAAATGGGGATCAGGATGGTGTTTGGATGGGACCGACTTCAGATGATCAGCTCGTCTTTGAAATTGATGATTAGTCGGAAAGCACCCAGGTAAATGATGAACGAGATGCTCGATGACAATTGAACTCTGTGAGTCACCCAAGAGAACATCTGATGCAAGTTCCACAGAAGAGTGATTCAGAGCGCCACAATTGGAGGACTGATTGATTGTTTCAGAAATTATCGGGATACACCAAAGTCAATCGGACCTTGACAGGCAAGATAGGGGTTGCTCGGATAAATCTGGGATGGACACGGTCGTCGACCGTCGATGTATCTCCTGTGTGGAGTAGTGACAAACGAGTGGTTAAACTATAGGTTCGAGAGTAGGTCTTTCTATTATGTTAGGCAGCGAGACTAATGGGCATTGATCTTGAGGCAGCCAACACAATAACAAACAACTGGCTAACATGAGTTGCCGGGCTATATGCACGCTATGTTGCAGTGAAGATAAGTAGAATTCAGTAAACTAATAATACAAGAGTAGATACCTATGTCGCAGTGAAGATAAGTAGAATAGAAAGACAAGGAACGAAAAAGTCAAACTATCTACTTATATAGACTTTGAGCACGGGAAAGGTCTACTCTAATAGGAAGTCACATGACAAGGAATGGGATGATTAGCGAGCGTGATAGAATGTTGTAGAATGTTTTGGCAAATGGATGAACAAGCGCGTAAAAAATAAAATAAAAGAAAAGGAAAGGAATATTAAAATGAATGATGATGTAAGAAAAGAAAAAGGAAAATGTTTGAGTCCTTACACTAACATAGTCTCCAACGTGCTCACTTGGATACTCAACACGAGCATTATGCTTAGCCAAAGAGAACTATTATCAATTGCCCCCAAACTATGAAAGCAATTAAAGGGACTCACTACTGCAAAGAGATATAACACTGCTGATGTGAATCTTATTGAATCGTCAAGTTATGCCATGCAACTATGTAGAACTGCATCACAATGACCTGAGGACTCAATTCTGTCCATTAGAATATCGAAGGTGACCGCAGAAGCAACTCTCCACCTTTATATGGTTACAGCTGTAGTGGAGGATGCAATGGAAGTGGAGTGTATACTTGATCAAGGCACAGCAGTGTGTCTAATTAGGAAAGATGTTTGAGAGAAACTTCAAGTGCCACTATCGCTAGAACAGAGTATGACCATCAAGATGGCAGACACAGCGAAGTTGGCCACCATTGGACTAATCCCGAATGCTAAGTTTACAACAGCTGGGATTGATCTTTCTCTGCAAGTGCATGTCGTTCATCAGATGTCATTCTAAGTACTACTCAGATGACCCTTCTTCGCAGTCATAGAATGTAAAACTAAGGATTATATCTCAGAAGACCAGCATATAATGCTATCTGACCCCAACAACAGGAATCAACATAGTAAGGTCGCAACAGAGATTTGGAATGTATTGCATAATATTATACAACAGGATTTTTAGCAGACATCAAGGAACTGATACTGAGACATCAGCAAGATGTAGGCAATTATTCATATTCAAGCCTCAATAATGCATTTTCTATCTATTCTATTGATGTCTCCAACACTTTCACCTCTTTATTTAGTAACCAGCTTTGAAAGCTGATAAAAGACCCAATGCATTTCACTACTGACTATTTAAATTGACCTTATAAATCATGTACTCTAGAGACCCTAGACAACAACAACCCAGTGGTACTCATGTACAAACACATCACTCAGAAAGTACAGCCCGTCCCCAGGGGACTACTAGAAGAATTTCAGATCATTCAAAGGAGGCATTCGAACCCACTCAGAGGACTACATAAAATACCAAAGAGACCAAAACTGTTTACACCTGCAGGCAGACTTATGAAGGAGCAGTTTGAAGCCCTCAAAATTGATGAGAATCAGTTCTTATGGCCTAAGGAAAGGTTGCTAGTTGCTAATCTACTTATGCTGCAGGAAGGAGTACTAGCATGGACAGAAGCAGAAAGAGGTAGTTTTGATATGCAATACTTTGATCTGATTCACATCCCAATGGTACTGCATGTACTGTGGGTACACAAGAACATACCAATTCCCCCAAGTATTCTTGAGCATACCATTAACCTAATTTGTAAGAAAATCAAGAATGGAGCTATTGAACTGTCCAACTCCTTGTACAGATTGTGATAGTTTTGCCTAGTTAAGAAGGATGGAGTCTCTCTTTGCTTTATACTCAACCTGCAAGACATGAATGGCATTTCTATCTGAGATTCAGCCATTCTGCCAAATATAGAGACCATTGCAGAGCATTGCAGTAGATGAAGTTGTTATTCAAGCCTCAATTTCTATGTGGCTTTTGACCAGCAAGTTCTAGACAAACACTCTTGAGATCTTACAACCTTTCAGACTCCCTTGGGAATGTTCAGAATGACAGTTCTCCCAATGGGATACACAAATTCTCTTTAGATTTTATGCACAATGATATTGCCTTCATTCTACAAGATGAGATTCTGCACTGTACCAATCTGTATACAGACAATTTACCCAGGTTAGGTCCCAAAATGCATTACAAACTTCCAGATAGCTCTTACAAAACCCTGCCAGAGAATCCAGAGATTAGGTGATTTATTTACAAGCATATATACGATGTAAATCAAATTTTGCAGTGAGTCAAGGCAGTAGGAGGAACATACTCAGAAAAGAAAATGGAGATCGACATTGAGTCAATTATATTTCTTGGACACAAACTGATATATTACAGATGAGAACTAGATGAATCAAAAGTCCAGAAGGTCAGGGACTGGCTGCCATGCCAATCAGTAACCAAAGTTAAAGAATTCTTTGGAACAGTGGGAGTCCTATAAATTTTCATTAAGGACTTCACCAAGATTGCATGCCCCCTCAATCAACTCACTTGGAAGAACAACATTTTTGATTAGACAGATGAAGAACAGGAATCAATGAACAAATTGAAGGAAGTGGTCATTAAATGTCCAGCTCTATGCACAATAGACTATCCATCGGAACTCAAAGTCATACTAGCAGTGAATTCATCAATTATCAGAGTAGGATGGTACTTGGGTCAAGAACATATAGATGGACAAAGAAGGATTAATCACTTCAGTTCTATAAACTGAAATGTCATGCAAGTAACATACTCCTAACTAAAAATCAAACTTTATAGACTATTTTATGCATTACATACCATGTGACTATATCTCATTAGAGTATGCAAGCTTGTCATAGAGATAGGCACAGCATACATTAAAGGTATAATTAATAACCTGGACTTACAATCTAAAACTATAATCAATTGCTGAATCACTGGGATACTTCTATTCAACTCCAAAATTTACCATATCCTGGCAGCAGACTTCAAATGCACTGACAGACTCTCTCGGTGACCTCTGGCACCCAAAGATCCACCTCCAGATGAAGAATACAAAGAGTGGATAGATGACATGTATAGATTCTATAATGAAAACCCAGTTACAATGTATTGCATAGGCTTATGTGCACACAACTAAGTGAAACAACTCCTATCAAGCCCTGGTGATGCACAAGCAACTCTTAGATCAGTAGGATACCTTGAGGGATTAAACAGGAAACACCGGGAGAGAAACAGTAACTCTGACTTCCCAACGATGACTGACATCATGTTGACCTTGTTTCTCAGCTCCGAGAAAGCTAACCCAAAAGATGCTTGCTTAGATGATGTCAAGAACTTCTTGACCAGCCAAAAGCAACCAGACCAATTAGATGATTGTAGCTATGCAGCACTGATCAGGTATGTAGCAAATTTCTTTACTAGAGATGGTCATTTGTGGAAGAAGGTGCAGAACAGATGACATCAAGTTGTAATTGAACTAGAATACAGATAGAACCTCGTAAAGTAAGTGCATGACAATCTAGGCCACAAGGGAGTATACTCTATTTGAATTCAACTACTGAAATAATTTTAGTGGCCTACTCTTGGACCAGACATCAAATACTATATGTATACCTGTCATGAGTGCTAAGTTTGCCAGATGAAGAACATTCTAATCCTCTCAGTCGTACCAACAATATCATTGATTTTCTAGTGCATACACATCAACACCAAGGTAATGCCAAAGTCTGGAGAATACCAATACATTGTACAAGCCCAATGCACTTTATCTGGTTACCTTAAATTTTGACTCTTACGTGAAGAAACTGACAAAGCAATTGGCCAGTTCATTTTTCAAGATCTCCTATGCAGATATGGCACTTGTCCTAAGCTTGTAATAGATAATGGGAAACTGTTCATCACAGCACTTGATTACCTCAAGGACTGATATCACATCAATCATATATGCATATCAGCATACAATTCTCACACCAATGGAATTGTAGAAAGATGCCACTATGATGTGCAGGAAGCTCTGATAAAGGCTGTAGATGGTAATAATAAATGATAGAGCAATCAAGCTTACTCAGTATTTTAGGCAGAAAGAATCACCATCCAGAAAGTGACTGGAATGTCCCTGTACTACATAGTTCATGGGGTAGAGCCTATTCTACCATTCGACCTCTCTGAAGCTATGTACTTAGCCCCTCTAGTCAATATGCCTGTTCTGACTGCAGAACTCATCACAACCCATATAAGACAGCTCTAGAAGTGTCCTGAGAAACTGGATTGAATTGCCAGACTAGTTTCAGATGCCTGGCATGCATACACACAATAATTTGAAGAGATCAACAAGGCCAAAATCAAAGATTATAACTTCCAGCCAGGATGACTTGTTTTGTTGCAAAATACATACATCAAAATAGAACTTAATTGCAAGACAAAGCTCTGATACCTAGGACCCTACATTGTAATATGCAAAACAAAGGCCGGCTTGTATTTCATTGTGGAACTTGATGGATTAGTCTCAAAGATTCGAGTAGCTGTGTTTCACCTGATTCTTTACTTTCCTCATTTGAATCTCTCTGTACCCATTACTAAACTCATAAACACAGCGGATAATGAACTTGAGTACAATGACAAACCCCCAATCAAACTAGAAGAAGATGATGTTTCCAACACCCAGTCAGAATCTGAAAGCCTTGACTTATAAACACCTTTCAGTTATGATACTCTCTATGCAAACCATTGACATTCCTCTTCTACTAGATCTCTTTTAATTTATTCATTTCCTTTCCTTCCTCTCCCAATTTTCCTCTTAATTTTTCCTTCCTTTGAATTACTTGTGTTCAACTACATTTAGACCCTCAGAAAGTGTTCACACAAACTGAGATGTGCATTCAACCACATTTTCACCTTCATACACTTAGTTGTGAATCATAACCCAATGTAACATTGTACAAAACAGTGCAACCAGCTTATTTCTTTTCCCAGTCCTTTCAACTCAATGATCACTGCTTATATTTTTTCTAATCCCTCATTTTCTCACATCTCTCTCTCCTCATTCTTCCATTATTCTTTAACCTTGCCTCATTTTTCCTTTACCCCAAAACATCAAAACTGCAAACAAAAATTTATAACATTCAAAAACACACAAAAACTATATACATACAAAAGTCCAAATTATTTTTTTCTCTTTCTTCTTTTTCTTTGTTTTTATTTGTCCCATAAGGGGACACTAGATGAAAAGTGTCATTTTGATGCACTTAACCCTCTCTTCTTACTCCTCTTACTCCTTACTCTTCCTCCTCACCCCTTACCACTCTTTCTAGTGTACTGGTCTTAGCCAGCATCTCCTCCACCAGGTTGTGCAGTTGATCTACAGCATGGAACAATATGCGCATGTGCCTCTCCAAGGCCAACATCCATTAATGGATGGCACTCTCATCTGTCCCAGCAACTAACTTCTCGATGTTACTCACTTTAAGAACAGGTGCAACTGGCATCCTCAGCACCTGTACTATTATGTGCTGATAAGCTTCAGGCGTCTCACACTCTACCTGCTTGTTCTGCAGGCGACATGCAGTCCTTCTGTGCATAACCAGCTTGTAATGCTGCCTAGCCTTCATATAGCAGTAATCACAGGCCAGCCCAGAGAAACCCTCACAGACCTGGCCTGCCCTCATGCATCTCTCACACCCCTCATTATACATAATCTAGCCACTGGCAGCAGACAAATTGCTGCTGCTGCTGCTACTACTGCTATCATCCTCACTATCCCTTTGGCTTCCCTTGTCCTCTTCCACTTGTTCTGCACTTAGAGACTTGCTTGCAGCCAGAGGATTGCTGTTGCTGCTATTGCTGTTGCTGACAGCACTATCCAGAAGAAAGAGGGGCACATTATCAAAAGCTCCAAAGTTGTCATCACCAGCTGGACCCCAACAGCTAGACCCTCAGAAGAGAAACTATTGGCAGCAGAAGGACTGTTGTTGTTGCTGTTATTGTTGCTATTGTTGTTGCTGTTATTGTTGCTATTGTTGTTGCTGTTATTGTTGCTATTGTTGTTGCTGTTGTTGCTGTTGTTGTTGCTATTGTTGGAACATAATGGAGAGAAGAGAGGATAGATGAATAGAACGTGTCACGAACTGCATTTTACACATCAAGAATTTTGAGATACTGAGTCTAACCCTATAGGAGTGTGACTGCAGACAGTCATAATTTTAAGAACCTAGGAGATGTAAGAAGCATCAACACACTAGGTCCAAGATCATGCATGTTGAAATGTGGCTGCTGGCTCTGAAGGCCAACTGACTGTCTAAAGGTCTGAGTTCAACCTCTGGGGGTCAAACAGATGTGTACAATGTAAGAGAGAGTGTCTAAAATGTGAGGAGTGTATGCTAGTGTCAAGGGGAATAGCTTAGAGAAGGGGGAAACAAAATACAAAAGGGTGCCGTGTCGGAAGTGTAAACTGAGCCACCTACTCTGAGGTCAAAAACTAGCTAGCTAAGTCAATATATGTAAAATAAGAGATCAAAAGTACTCATTGACATGATCCTAACAGATCAAGAATCACAATGAACGGATAAGAAATGAGGGAGATACAGACTGAACAAGATATTAGAAAACTATTGTAAAATCAGAACTTGGCGAAATAAAGCGGAACTCTGTGGAACTCATGGGTGAAAATACTTGAAGATGCAGAACAATGAGACAAATTGAACAAATGCTGGACTGAGGTGATCAGTGGAGAACTGATGGAGATATAGCAAAATTGACAATCTGCTGGGCTAGAGTATATGCACAACTGGTGCAACTGTCGGAACTGGACTGGAACTCAAGGGAATGGACTGAGACAAAGCTGGGAGACTAGGGAACTTGACTGAAGATGATATAAGTTGAAACTGGGGTGTTCTGGGGCTCCCCCTTTTTATTAGAGCAGCACAAGAGGCTTATATACAGTAGTGAGCCACCCATACAACAAAGGCTCAAAATATGATTCAGGGAGATAAATAAGGAAAGAAACCAAATAAAATGTACATATGGACATCCAACTAAGTCATCTGCATCACAGCCTGTCACCTGAAAGAGGTAGACAATAGAGAGTGAGGCTAGATGGAGGGGAACAGAAGGCTGCTGAACCATAAATACACAACCTACTGATTCACACTGTAGATCCTTCCACATATGGTCAAGGTCAATTGTTCTGATGATCGGCATGTCAGATCATCCAAATAGAGTAGATCCGAGCTCAAATCTGCAGGTATCTCTACACCTCCTAGGGTCTTCAAATTATGATTGTTTGCAGTCATCAAACTCTCAAAACTTTGATTTGTCATGTAGAAGCATCAGATGATGTGAGTTTGGAGATATGGAACCTCGAGGGAGTGCATAGAGTGAGTCAAATGGTGCATAGACCGAGCCGAGATCAAAAGAAAGCGAATTAAATGAGGAGTTGTATGAAAGAGAGTCAAAAATCTTGAGAAAACAAACATTCCTGCATAGAAACACCAAAACTGAACCAATCTGCATGGTTGAGCACTCGTTATGATCGTTACACATTGTTGCACATTGGAACACTATTGCAACTCGCCTAGGGGCGTCAAAACGCGATGGGAGGATGCGGAACTCCATTGGAATGAACCTAAGCTCGATACTAAACTGTCAGAGCTGCCTGATGTCGAAGAACTGAACTCCAATGGTGAATCTAGCCTAGAATACATGGAATGCGATGGGGGGGATGCCATAGAGTTGAAACAATAAGAGTAAACTGGAAGAACCACTCCAACCAAATTAATTGAAGGTAATATATTGGGACTACTGCCAATATAATGCTTAGAGAGATTCTTGCAAGATAAATTCGTCCTAGGGGCTAAACTGCTAGCTGGCTGGCTGGAACTCAAGTAGGTATGTCATATGATTGACTGAGAAGTAATGGATGGCTTCGAGAAGCGCTTGGGAGAAGACTGGCCTGGGGAGAGAAGTTGCACTTCTGCACTAGAAGCATATGAGGAACTGTGCCTGAAAGAAGCTGGCTGCTGTGCTGACTTCGAAACCATGGACACTGGGGCTGGTGATGCAACTCTGAGGGGTGAAGGGGGACTGGGAGATGACTCTAGAAGCTCAGGATAAGCTTCATAGAATGAATCAAACCTCTCCTGCAAGTTATTACTGCCAAAACTTGCTGGAACATGCAATCCACTGGGTAAAACAACCTTGTATACTGAATTCCACTTGCATCGACCATTCTGGACATACTGGGTGACTACTGGACAGTCCCTGATGAGGTGACAAGGGCTACTGCAAAAGAAACAGCCAAAAACAGTGGCGTCTAAGGCTCTGTGTGCAGCTTCAAGTGGCAAAGTCGCAACCCCTCGATCTTGCTTAGCACATGACTGGAACACACAAAACTTGTTCGGAACGTTTATAACACATCACAACGTCGATTTCAATGTCTAGGGGCATCATAACTCGAGGGGAATGTGGGGGAATGAAGGGGAACATTGCTAGATGTCAACTGAGGTACTAAATGACTTGTAACTACTGTGGAAATCGAAGTACTGGGCGGATCGATGCTATTCTAGGGTTATTCGGATCGTACTGGAGCCAACTCATCGAACCTGTGTGGCTGGCTTGCCAAAATTCTATGGAGAACAAATTCTGCAGCTGATAGCACCTCTTGTATGTTAAAATCATCATCTGGGTACTTATCTGAGTACTTTATAGTAAAGCAGCTGAAAATGAGGGATTGAAGCATCTCTGGGAGGCCTAGGATGAAGAGCCTGTTCGACTGTAATGAGGTGATTCACTGGTGGGCTTCCAGATACTTGGAAACTCGAAGGAACGAGCTGTAGTAGCTGTACAACTGCTGTACTGACTTCATAGGACCTGCTGCCAACTTCTGGACCAAATCTTTGAGATCTGTAGGTTAGAGCCTTTGTCTGGCATCTGTGTACTTGGGATAAAGCTCTAGGACCTCTGTGACAAACCTAGACCAAGTAGGACTTGATACAAGTGCCTCTGGAAGCATAGACCACTGATCTGCAACATCCAAGGAGGCATAATAAATTGTCCAGTGCACTCTATCAGAGTCTGTGAGCTGAGCATTGATGCAAAGGAGCTCAACATCCTCTAGGAATTGACCAATAAGCCTTGGAGACAAACCATCAAATACTGGGGCACCTTCTGCATAAGAAAGTGGCATGCAAGCAGCAGAAGAGGAACCACAAAGGCTGGACCTGGGCATAATGAAAGAGAAAGGCTAGAAATAAAGAATAAAGAAGGGAAACACTCCAAAAACAAAGATAGAGACCCTCTCGCTGTGGGCTCCAATTTGAAATGTGGCTGCTGGCTCTGAAGGCCAACTGACTGTCTAAAGGTCTGAGTTCAACCTCTGGGGGTCAACCAGATGTGTACAATGTAAGAGGGAGTGTCTAAAATGTGAGGAGTGTATGCTAGTATCAAGGGAAATAGCTTAGAGAAGGGGGAAACAAAATACAAAAGGGTGCCGTGTCGGAAGTGTAAACTGAGCCACCTACTCTGAGGTCAAAAACTAGCTAGCTAAGTCAATATATGTAAAATAAGAGATCAAAAGTACTCATTGACACGATCCTAACAGATCAAGAATCACAATGAACGGATAAGAAATGAGGGAGATACAGACTGAACAAGATATTAGAAAACTATTGTAAAATCAGAACTTGGCGAAATAAAGCGGAACTCTGCAGAACTCGTGGGTGAAAATACTTGAAGATGCAGAACAATGAGATAAATTGAACCAATGCTGGACTGAGGTGATTGGTGGAGAACTGATGGAGATATAGCAAAATTAACAATCTACTAGGCTGGAGTATATGCACAACTGGTGCAACTGTCGGAACTGGACTGGAACTCAAGGGAATGGACTGAGACAAAGCTGGGAGACTAGGGAACTTGACTGGAGATAATATGAGTTGAAACTGGGGCGTTCTGGGGCTCCCCCTTTTCATTAGAGCAGCACAAGAGGCTTATATACAGTAGTGAGCCACCCATACAACAAAGGCTTGAAACATGATTCAGGGAGATAAATAAGAAAAGAAACCAAATAAAATGTACATATGGACATCCAACTAAGTCATCTGCATCACAGCCTGTCACCTGAAAGAGGTAGACAATAGAGAGTGAGGCTAGATGGAGGGAAATAGAAGGCTGCTGAACCGTAAATGCATAACCTACTGATCCACACTGCAGATCCTTCCACATATGGTCAAGGTCAATTGTTCTGATGATCGGCATATCAGATCATCCAAATAGAGTAGATCCAAGCTCAAATCTGCAGGTATCTCTATAATGTGACATATGTTCTGTAGTAATCTACATCGTAATAGCAGAACTCAGTAGGGATCAACTTAATTTGAAGTGGAATAGACTACTATAGTCTCTCACATTCGACTGCTATATAGGAAGAACTTTTAACACTCGGAATCTACCAAGAGCAGCTAATCAGACGTTCGAGCCACTCAGCTGAAAACTTACAAAGGCTGACTTAGCTAGCCCATCTTACTAAAACCCAGGCACAAGAGATAAATTAAAGGATCTGCAATCAGCCCCCAACACTCTCAAGCTTCGACCTGATGTGATGCACTTCAGCTTTTCCCTTTTGAGTCTCATATGTATTCATATTTTGTTTTGTCCCCCTATGATCCTTATGCTCATCATTCTGTATGCACTCACATTTTGTATTGTGCTCTATAATTATTGTGCTCACTATCTTCCAGATATGCTCACCTCGTCTTTTGTTTCCCATGCGCTCTCTTATGTTTATCACTTCCAATTTCTTTTTGTTATGCTCCCTGACATTCAAAGGCTCAGGTTTGGACAATATTATAAATAGATATGCTACTCATAGTAAGAGCTTAGTTTTAGAGCCTGAAACAGCTCAGTACAGAGTTCAGTTCAGACTAGAAACCTACTCTTGCTACAGTCAAGATCAATTCAACTTTTTCTGAACTTACTTTGACTCTTTATCTCCTGTAAATATATAATAGTTCTGTCTCATACATCTTGAGTCTTCTGCTCTGCAGTTGTACTCAAGCCAAGTGTGATCAGTTTAACCCATGTTGAAGTTTGAGACCCTTGTCACTCTTTCTTATGCCCCTATGCAAAGTCTCACTCGAGTCCTTTGCGTATCACTTCATTCTATGTCATATTGCTCCATTTTATTTCAAAACCTGTCATAACTTGTTATATTGTATTGGATCCTTGTAAGGATCACCTCTGTATTTTCAGTGCTTAGGGGAAGTTCTTCTCTAAACTTTATCTCATCAACTCCTGCCTTCAGGGTTCAAATCTATTGAGGGATTACCTGTGAGAACATTGTTTACCTTTGCACCACCACTGCTGATCCCCCTTGCTTCAACTTCTCCTGCTTTGCTTCTTTGCCTATCTCCTTTAATCCAATCCCCCCCTCGCATACATTCAGCAGCCTTCAATCCTATTTCTCCTCCATCCTTTTCGAAACTACTTTGGAAACTAGATCAACATATCAGTCTCACTCAAGTATTCTCCCAAAGTCACCCTCCTCTTTTCCACTCATCTTGATCTTATTGAACAGCCCCCAAGAATTATGACACTTCTCAGCTATCAGACTGTTTACAGGAGTTTTAACAGAATTCTGTAGAGTTGCTGACTGAGACAATAGAGGTGCTGCTTTAGTATGGAAAGCTCCACTGTTAGTGCTCTATTATGATGTCAAGTTTATCTTCAGGTGGGATTGTAGCTCTTGGTATGATGTAGGCAGCTCAACATGTGACTCTTTACTATTTGTCTTGTGGTCCAAAGAGTGTAAGTACAACTTGCACATCAGTATTGAGATGTTAGGTTGATGTGGAGTATAGTCCAATGCATACTATAAACTGTATGAGTTTCACTAGGAGATGCAGTTGTATTCGAGTGACTAGCCATGCTTTGCCAGGAAGTCAAATATTGTAAATGTAATGCTATATCTTTTATAGGAGTGCTAATTATAGTTGCTTAGTGTCCAGTTTTATGTTCCTTAGTAAATAAAGGTTTATTTATACTGTAGAAGCTAGACATGGATTGTATAGCTTTAGCTTATACCATCCTAGTATCCTCCAAGTTATTGGGTCTGTAACTCAAGGAGTTTGAGTTATAACAATGAGTTTTTCATATCACTTGGGTACTATAGGATTTGGTGGATTAGCATATAACACTTCTTGTATGTGATGTTGGACTTCAATCTGGCAGTCACATGTTTCACTTGTAATATGGCATACCTCAAAGTATATCTCATAAAGGACTATGTACACTTAGACATAAGTCTGATAGTGCTGGAATGCCAGTGATATCTCTATTGGGCTCAGATTAGCCTTTAGACTTTAGTTGTCAGATATTAAGCATTGATAGTCATATTCTAGGTTTCTTGAGCTTCTAGTAGTTTGATCACTTCTTACAGCTAATTGCAAAATTGTTGGCAATTTGGAAAATCACATGTATTTTTGATGCAAAGTGCATCCTGGATGAGCAAAAAAAAAAAATAGTGAATATCTCAGTCAATACAGCACATAAAAATCTGATATAACTATGTAAAAAACCTGCTCAAAAATGTGCTCTAGTACATATAAAAATGTCTGGGTTTTATTGAGTATGTACTTCACTACTAAAAAGATAGCATCATAGTGCTAAATCCTTGTCATGCCCTCCATTCAGTGTAAAAATCATAGCTTGCCCAACATCATCCGGAAAAATCTGATTCAAGTTTGATAAATCAGGCCAGCCCAGTGGGCACCTGTATGCAACTCCTTGAGGCTCCCTGACATGATTGTGGTAGTAAAACTGGGTGGTTTGTTGTCACTTCTGCTCACAGAACTCTCCCCTACTTCATTGCATCTGTCATAACTCACGCATTCGGACACCAAAAAATCTGATTGTTTCTGCTAAAAAGACAGCAGCATAGGTGCTTTCAGCCAAGACAGTAGCTGAGCTGAGTTAGGCTTGGATGTGGCTACATTACATGTACTATCTACCAATCAGACTTGAAACCACCTCAGTGACTATCCTCTGCTGAAATATCACCCAAAATCATATCTGGGCAAGGGCAAACAAGGTCAGCTCAGCCATTATGCACTTCTGCTACAACCAAACTAAGCATGCCTGCCAGGGCCATAGAAACATCTCTCAGAGAAACATGAGTGTACACACATGACAGTAGTCTTTCGTATGCAGTATCTCCCTACACAGCAGCTCTCATCACTTGTCCACAGTTCCCTCCTCATCCTCACTAATCTCTCATCACCCACAGGCATGAGAGAACCCCCAGTTGCTGGAGATGGACCATCATGAGAGACAAGGCACCACGACAAAGAGATAGGAGCAGCAACGCATGTAAGAATGAAGGATTAACTCACGTGTCAAGTTGCCACTTGATCTCGAGCCATCACCATCTTCACAGTCACCATCTCTATAGCTTATGTTGAGCATTCATTCATGCAACCCCAGCAACGTGGCAGACAGCTGTCTAACGATTTACAGGAATGCATCATCACTATGAACAAGAAACTCAGCACCTCTTAGATCGCAGCCTTGACCGACATACCCAAGACAACAGTTTTCCAGATAATATGAGAGTTCAAGCACAATGGGACTGTTGCTGCACATGAACTTGGTTTTCATGGAAGGCCTCGAGTGCTTGATTATATCCACACCGAGGTATGCACATATTGAAACCTGTCCTGGTAGCTGTTGGTTCACACCACGTAGTTCCTTTTTGGGTCACTAAGCAATCTCAATGACCGTTACATCAATGAGTTGAGACTACTGCTCCAGGAAAGATGGGAGAAGGAGGCTTTGGATGCGACTATACACAGGTCCTTGCTGCACGCCAGTTTCACACTTAAGAAGGTAGCTGTCTCTGTTGCTTTGCTTTCCCACACAGTCCATGCAAACTGAAATCATCGTGGTCTAGTTATCAAAAAGAGCTCTCGAGTGGAATGAAACTCTGCATGCATAGTACATCGCACATATCACCTCTCAGTACACAGTGGAACAGCTGGTATTTGTCGATGAGAGTGCTTGTGATTGGCAGGCTTTTCTTCGCAACACTGCTTGGGCTCTTGAGGGTCGCTGTGCATGTTGCAAGCAGTTTTTCAATAGAGGGAAATGGTGATTCTGCCTCTTGTGGTGTGTCACAAGCATCTTATTCACTCTGTTAGCTTCTCCGTCTTGCCAGCTATCAGTCTCGATGGGACAATTGACTGCACTATCATACAGGGCACATTTAATACCAAATTGTTCACGGAATTCATCGCCAGCCTGTTGGACAAAATGCATCTCTTCCCCGGTAATCAATCAGTCATCATAATGGACAACTGCCTGATACACAAGGCTCCCAAGATTCGGGAGCTCATCAAATCTCGGTCTGTCTCACTAGCAATGCAAGTTGCAGCATGTACTGACCCCTTTGCTTAGGGTTGTCAGGCTTGAATTTCTTCCTCCTTACTCACCAGACTACAATCCTATTGAACTTGCATTCTCCGTAATCAAGTCCAGGCTTTGTGGAATCTGATGAGTTTATTTTATTTCCTCTTGCAGGCAGGGATCTGTGCCTAGTTCTATAAAGTACTCAACATTTGCCGTTGTCTTCGCCATAAAAACATACCGCTTTGACAGAACGACCAATAAGGATACTGGCCGAAAGTTGATTTTAACAAAATCGACACCGAGTGCATTTGGAATCACTTTTGGCCTTAAACGCTGGTACGTTGACCGTCATAGGAGTATGGAAATACCTGACGGTTCGATAGCCATTGCATTTGATGTACAACTGGATAATAGATGCGACCCATCAGTTCTATCTTACATGTACTTCATGAGAAATCTCGAATGTAAAATTAAGGGACAGCACGCTCCCAATGAAAGATGATTGATACTCATTGTTCTAGTTGACGAGGGGTGCACTTTGCGCAAAATGTACATCAAACTGCAACACAACATAATGATGTGCATCAGAACGCCACCTCGCTGCAGTTCAAGAAGGTTATCACAATGTTCCATCATGGTACCTTGACTCCAATGAAGGCCTGGGCAAACTTGTTAAAGGATATAGCACTGATGAACATGATCGATGAATGATAGGTGCAATTGTTTGCCTTACCCCTTTCCTTGCATTGTGCGCTTATTTGTTCCGATAGGAAGTGTTCCAAATGCTCAGGAGACGCTTTCACCAGTGCAGCCCATGTAGCTCCAGGAAACCTCAATGCAATGCTCGCATTTCATATGTGTGAGTATAAATAGAGATCATTGCCTGCAGAGCCAGAAACAATCAAAGAAGCTCTGATTCTTGTTTATGAAGCAGCAGTTGCTTTTGGTGAGTTCTTTTGAAGAGTATGCTTCTTTTTAATGAAGCATCTGTAAATATCTATTTGGTCTCACGGTATGACTTTGCTTTCCCATGAGATCAAGTTGATTGATCGATATCAATGTCTGTTCCCCTCTGACCACAACTGACATGTCTGTTGAATGCCAGGACAGAGATTTATATGGGTCCTCATCCTCCACTCTCCTTGACATGTTCTGAAATTGTCTTAGACTTATCCGTGCCCGACAATGATTGTAAGTATCTTCTCTTATATAGAGTTCATTCTCATTGTAATATTGGGTATAAGTGATTGCAGATGATTTAAAAGGTGTAATATATGAGTGGAACAAGGCTATGCTGAAAGTTGAGGAAGCCCGGGACAGCAATGTCAGTTATATCCGGGGCTATCAGGATGCAGTTGAGCATGTAGTGCCCTGCATCCATGCACTTTTTGAGGCAAGCGTACATACCTCGCAGCTCGCAGATGCCCTGTTCGACGAGGTGAAGGAGACTAGAGATTTGTCGAATGACTTGTCTGTCAGGATGACAGAGGTGAGTTTTAGCACTTTCTTTCAAGGACTTATAGTTGCTTATATTCTCTTAGGAGATGACAGCAGATCTGGCCATCAGAGGAAGGCTTTCTTTTGATATCAGCTTAGAGATGTTTGGCTAAATTGGCTCGATACTTGCAGAGATCAGTAGAAAGGATGGAGGCATCCTCAACGACAGCGGCAATGATGTGAGACTTAGAGCCTTTGTGATTTGTTTTAACCATTACAGCAAACTCAAGCCATCTACTTTCCTTTCACATTTGGCTTCCTTATTAATTGGACTCGAGGATCTTACAGTCGAGGAGGGGAAGGAACTGGAAGCAATCCCTATAGTGATAGCACTTTTAAATGCCGTATCAATGCGAACCAGTCCTTTGAAGGACTCCCTCAAAACCGTGGCAATGAGCCTACAATCACAGCACGAAGACCAGGTATGGGCACTAGAGTGCTTCCTGCAGGCCTTCCCGCCTGTAGAAGGGTTCATACAAATTGCAGTCCTTTACTTTTTTGTTTAAAAGAATCTGATTCGACAATTCGGTAATGATGCAGTGCATCCCTTGGAGATCGGGATGTCTTACTCTTCTATGAAATTTTTGGTGGAGCAGGTTGACATAAACATGGAGGATAAGGAAGTTTTGCGCTAAATCTCCCACAATATGGAGAAGATTCAGGATGAGTTCAAAGGTCTTAAGTTTGAGTATGGGTTGAAGGAGCCAAAGAAGAAGAAGGGGAAGGGGAAGGGGAAGGGGAAGGGGAAGGGGGGGAAGGGGAAGGGGAAGGGGAAGGGGAAGGGGAAGGGGAAGGGGAAGGGGAAGGGGAAGGGGAAGGGGAAGGGGAAGGGGAAGGGGAAGGGGAAGGGGAAGGGGAAGGGGAAGGGGAAGGGGAAGGGGAAGGGGAAGGGGAAGGGGAAGGGGAAGGGGAAGGGGAAGGGGAAGGGGAAGGGGAAGGGGAAGGGGAAGGGGAAGGGGAAGGGGAAGGGGAAGGGGAAGGGGAAGGGTGATGTCATTTTCAGCCTACTTGGTGACTCGAAAAAATGCTCACCCATAATCCCAACGTGGACTAGCGATACATTTGTGTCAAAGAGGCTGGTCCGCCGAGTACCTCGACCAAGCGAGCTTGAAGCACCACCGATCAAATAGAGCATAGGAGGGAGTGACGAAGTGTAGTAGAGGGGAAAGATAAAGAGAAGGCAAGGCCGAGTACAGAGGTGTCGAGTGTAGAGGAAGAGAGAGAAGCAAAGAAGAGGAGATGATTGTGTACTTTACTTTAGTCCAAGCTCTGTATTCTCTGCTCCAAAAAGATTCAAAGAAAGCACACGGTACTAGGCCACACTATATAATAGAGACTAGGTCAGGCAACCTAGATGTTAGTCAGCTGAGTCTTTGTAAGATTCGGCTCATCTCCGTATATAAGGGAGCCAGGGATGAATGATCTCTAGTACCCACTTTGCCTCTTCCTACCATCATTGGTAACTTCTCCCCTTTCCAACACAGATCTCCCCCCACTTAAACTCTGTCTGAGCAGTGTCATACACTCCTCTTGAGCTACCATTAGGGGCTGTGAGTATCAGCTGTTATTGTTCAAAGCACTGAAAACAACTAAATGCCTCCACCTAGCCCTGAGTTCTAGAAGAATTCCCCAGCTGGAGAAAGTCAGCCTAGGTACGTTTCCTCGGTTGAATGCTGTAGTATGCACACTCTTGAACTCTTTCAATCAGCATCTAAGATGGTAACTTTTGCAAAGTATGTATCTTCAGATGCAGAAGCAGTGAAGAAGAAGCAGGAGGAGGAGGAGGAGAAGGTGTTTGCAGACAGCATGCGCAAATGTTTTACATCTATGCACAAGCAAATTGGATCTGGAGTTAAGGATACCAAAGAAAAATTTGCCATCTTACGTGAGGAATTGCAAAAACAGAGAGAGGATTTGAAGAAAGATGAGAGCTACCTCAATTCCATAGGATTCCCCTTTTTTTTGGTATAATGGGAGGTTTGATATGTTATGTTTAATAAGTACTCCGGACAAAAGCAGACGAGGCAAATCCAGAACTTCTCAAGAGAGCATTGACCATTGTGTATGACATAGTCACTGCTTATGTGGATAGTCTACAATCCACGAACCAGCAGGTTCCTGGGGGTGTTAACTGGAGACTGGAGGAAGCAAAGACTTCCGACAGATGTATTAATGCCGAGATTCTCATGCAGAAGCTCCAGGAATTCCTCAAACTCGAGCACAATCCTATTCAGAGAACAGAATTGGCATAGTTATTACAGCATTTCTGCCGAAAGTTGGTTGATTGGGCTAAACTTGTAGAAGATCAGCTCAAAAGTACCAAGGAGTGCAGTGCCTTCAAGCTGGATATAGATCTGGCAGAGGATCAATTTTGTCACCTAAAGTGGGTACTTCAATACTTTCTGAACGATAATGGCTCAATTAAGATCCTATCCTTTCTGGTTTTCACGCTGGAGACCTCCAGTAGTGAGACTGAACATAAAGTGGTTGCAATGAAGGATCCACATGATTCCCATCAGTACCGAGGAGATGCACACGACTTTAAGGCAAGGCACAACGATGAGCATGGCAATGAACTGATTGAAGTGAAGATGCATTTTCAGTCTTTTGGTCAATCTTCAGCATTCGCAATTCTGCAGGATCGGGTCAGGCAGGCCGAATCCGATGATCAGATATTGGACAACCGGAATTGTAGTTCTCTCATTCTCACTAAAGCAAACACGGATGGTGATTCGGATGATGGTTCTGATGGTTCTAATAGTTCTAATGCTGAGACTTCCAATATGTATATGAGCAACAAGAGCAAATCCTCGACATCACATGGTTCTTCACCGGAGGTGAGCTTTGTATAAATTCTTAAGGTATTTGGGCCTCTGCACCATTTTTCATGGTTGTAACTGACATGATCTAGGTTTGCTCCTTGCATTTGGGCCTTGAGTTCGTGTAATTTTTAGAAATTGACTTGTTCTCGTTTTGTTACAGTGGTTCATTTGACATGCATACCAGTTTTTTGATAGGAATTTCCAGGAACATTATTGATTTTGGATTGTCTTCAGCCAGGAGTTTGTTCCCACTTTCTTTCTGTACCCTTATTTATTGTGCACATGACTGTATGTAACACATATCATGTTTACTATTGAACCTGATTGTCTTTGTCGTTCAGCCAATGTCCTCTCGGGCATAGAAAAGCACAGCAGATGCAAGCCCACACGTGATGTGAACACCCAACTGTGATGCCATTGAAATCAATTTGTCGGTTGTCAACCTGAATAGAATCAGGTTGATGCATGGATATCTATTACATTTCAGAACATCAGCCAGCACTGAGTAATTCATGTTGTCGCACCCTCATTCCATATGATTATCGCACATCTTCAGCCAAATCTCCACCAAAGAATAATCACAAATTTTATTTCTTGTGGACAGGGAGCCTTGAGTTCTGTTGTGGTGACCTTTGCAATGATATCCACTACGATGCAATGCAGAGTGTCTGTTCCGATAACTGTGGCACCTGTAGTTATCCTCGGATAATGAACTGCAATTGTAATAACCTCTTTCTGCAGAGCTTTCAGAGTCCGCCCACCCTGATAATGACAAGGATCGATAGTGATGTTTATGACCCCTCTTTCTGACAGATTGGCTCCTGCCACGATGACACTTCTCTCCATGCAATGATCCACGGTACCTTCTGTCATCCCTCGGCCTATCTCGTGCAGGCCAGGAGATGGGCGATGGTGATGCATGGTGAGTCCTTCCAGCACTGAAATTTTCTACACCTGGTTTGGTCTGTGGATCCCCATCCGCTTGTGCTTGACCAGCGCCAGCTTGGTTTGTAAGCCTCTGCTGCATGCCTATAGTGGTTGAACCTAAGGTGGTCTGCACAGTTTGCTTTGATTTGTGGTAGTCGAGCAAGTTTAGCTGCTTGGGAACCTCCGAAGCTATCATGCCCAGAGCTTTACTTAGCTACAAAAGCTCAGAAGCCTCCAGAATCACATAGATGAGAGTAAGACACGTACTATGAGCCTTGCATGATCAAAATAATTCTTCATTGTATAATATATATGGGTGCCATTGGCATGAACATAACAAACTTCCTCCGGATGCATGCTGCACTATAGATTCTGCTTGATCTCCTTGATATGAGGTGCAAGCATTGCATTCAGGTCACCTTTTGTTACTTTGGCCACACTGGTTGGTTTGGTCACATTCTGAAGTATGCTTCCTGAGCATTTAGAACCCTTCTAAATGGAACATAATTTGCACATCAACACATGAAAGAGAGAAAGGCAAATGATCACATTTACCCATTCATCATTCATGTTCATAAGCACAATTTCGCCTGCACTATCGACCTTGCACTTCTTCTTCAGCTCCTCGAGATACTTCTTGAACCCTTGCACAAGCTCATCAAGATCTACATTAGATTCGAGATACCATGGTTGAATCTTCGTCCCAATCTTCTTAAACTATAGACTGGTGTAGCCTAGTGTAACCGAGGTGGGATAGCACTGAAGAATACTTGCCACATTCTGACGCACATTGATTATACTGTGTTAAGGTTCGACGTTCATTTTGTGCAAAGCCTGCCCATCGTCAACCAGAACAACAAGTATTGATCATGTTTTTTTAGGAGCTTGCTGCTCCTCTTTTTCACGTTCGAGATTTTCCATGAAATGCACGTAAGATACAACTGACGAGTCGCATCTATACTCTTAGTCCAAATTGTCAGCATAGTCTATTAAATCATTAGAGACTGACAAACTTCTATAATGGTCTACACACTAGCTGCAAGCAATGGATTATCAAAGTCCCAAGGATCACCAGTACCGACTCTGTTGGTATCTGACTCTTGACCCAGATCGTCATTAGCCATTTGGGCAATATCAAGTTGTGATGGTTCTTCATCATAGGGCTCTTCATATTGATATGTCAGGTCCTCGTCAGCAGCTCTCTAGCCCCTTGCTTTTGTCATGGTGGGCTCCGCTTCCATGTTTTTCTGTTATGAAGTATGAGTGCAATACCGGAAGACAAGACTATCAGTACTACCATCTCTTCAATACCGTTCTTGTTGACAGTAGACTGCTCTGCCTTCCTTGGCCAGCCTCGTTTCTGTGGTCCTTCAGCAATGACATCTGTATTTTGAGAGTTCGAATGAGGGCCATTTGCTCGCTGAGGCTCCAGGGCCATTGCTGCTTTTTTGGAAGAGGAGTTTCTTGTGACAGTGGATGCCTGCTTCATCCCGGCAGTCTTACAAGCCACAGTCTTGCAAGCTGCGAGTTTTCTAGGGGTGGGACTTATGATGGTAAGAGATAAAAAAAAAAGTGATGTGGCAATGAAGGTAGCTGCTTATAAATGTGTTCCTAGCTCGCTTACTAGCCCTCTGGAGATCAACAATCCAAAGTCCACAAACATACACTATCTTCAGATTTAACAGCCTATACAAGCACATCATAGCGATAGTGACAAAAGAAGAAATAACTATCCAAAGAATTAATGGAATACACCTGCCTGCAGAGTTGCTCAACAACTAAAGCGTCATCCTGAGGACCAGGACCCTGCCGTTTTAACCTGGACTTGATTATGGAGAATGCAAGTTCAATAGGATTGTAGTCTGGTGAGTAAGGAGGAAGAAATTCAAGCCTGACACCCCTAAGCAAAGGGGTCAGTATATGCTGCAACTTGCATTGCTAGTGAGACAGACCAAGATTCAATGAGCTCCTGAATCTCAGGAGCCTTGTGTATCAGGCAGTTGTCTATTACAATGACTGATTGATTACCGGGGAAGGGATGCATTTTGTCCAACAGGCTGGCGATGAATTCTGTGAACAATTTGGTATTAAATGCGCCCTGTACAATAGTGCAGTTGATTGTCCTGTCGAGGCTGATAGCTGGCAAGACAGAGAAGCTAACAGAGTGAATCAGAAGCTTGTGACATGCCACAAGAGGCAGAATCACTGTTTCCCCCTATTGAAAAACTGCTTGCAACACGCACGGCAACCCTCAAGGGCCCAAGCAGTGTTGCAAAGAAAAGCCCACCGATTGCAAGCACTCTCATTGACAAATACCAGCTGTTCTACTGTGTACTGAGAGGCGATACATGCAACGTACTGTGCATGCAGAGTTTCATTTTGCTCGAGAGCCCTTTTCAATAACTAGACCATGACAATTTCAGTTCGCATGGACTGCATGGGGAAGTAAAGCGACAGAGACAGCTACCTTCTTAAGTGTGAAACCAGCGTGCAGCAAGGACCTGTGTATAGTCGCATCCAAAGCCTCCTTCTCCCATCTTTCCTGGAGCAGTAGCCTCAACTCATCGATGTAACGGTCATTGAGATTGCTTAGTGACCCGAAATGGAACTACGTGGTGTGAACCAACAGCTACCAGGACAGGTTTCAACATGTGCATACCTCGGTGTGGATATAATCAAGCACTTGAGGCCTTCCACGAAAACCAAGTTCATGCACAGCAACAGTCCCATTGCACTTGAACTCTCATATTATCCGGAAAACTGTTGTCTTGGGTATGTCGGTCAAGGCTGCGATCTAAGAGGCACTGAGTTTCTTGTTCATAGTGATGATGCATTCCCATAAATTGTTGGACAGCCGTCTGCCATATTGCTGGGGTTGCATAAATGAATGCTCAACATAAGCTGTAGAGATGGTGACTGTGAAGATGGTGATGGCTCAAGATCAAGTAGCAACTCGACACATGAGTTAACCCTTCATCCTCACATGCATCGCTGCTCCTATCTCTTTGCCGTGGTGCCTCGTCTCTCATGATGGTCTGTCCCCAGTAACTGGGGGTTCCCTCATGCCTGTGGGTGATGAGAGATTAGTGAGGATGAGGAGGGAACTGTAGACAAGTGATGAGAGCTGCTGTGTGGGGAGATACTGCATACAAAAGACTACCATCATGTGCATACACTCATATTTCTCTGAGAGATGTTTCTGTGGCCCTGGCAGGCATGCTCAGTTTGGTTGTAGCAGAAGTGCATGATGGCTGAGCTGACCTTGTTTGCCCTTGCCCAGATATGATTTTGGGTGACATTTCAGCAGAGGATGGTCACTGAGGTGGTTTCAAGTCTGATTGGTAGATAGTACATGTAATGTAGCCACATCCAAGCCTAACTCAGCTCAGCTACTGTCTTGGCTGAAAGCACCTATGCTGCTGTCTTTTTAGCAGAAACAATCAGATTTTTTGGTGTCCAAATGCGTGAGTTATGACAGATGCAATGAAGTAGGGGAGAGTTCTGTGAGCAGGAGTGACAATAAACCACCCAGTTTCACTACCACAATTATGTCAGGGAGCCTCAAGGAGTTGCATACAGGTGCCCACTGGGCTGGCCTGATTTATCAAACTTGAATCAGATTTTTCCGGATGATGTTGGGCAAGCTATGATTTTTACACTGAACGGAGGGCATGACAAGGATTTAGCACTATGATGCTATCTTTTTAGTAGCAAAGTATATACTCAACAAAACCCAGACATTTTTATATATACTGGAGCGCATTTTTGAGCAGGTTTTTTACATGGTTATATCAGATTTTTATGTGCTGTATTGACTGAGATATTCACTATTTTTTTTTTTTGCTCATCCAGGATGCACTTTGCGTCAAAAATACATGTGATTTTCCAAATTGCCAACAATTTTGCAATTAGCTATAACTTCTTTTGATCAAGTCAGATTGGGTGCTTGGTCAGCAGTGTTAAGGTGATGGTCAGCAGTAATAAGTTGACAGTAGTAATTACTAGTCAGTGGTGTTAAGTAGTTTACAGTGTTACATACTTGTGGTGTGCTTCTTAGGCACCCATATATTGCCATTAATGTCTGTGACTATTACCTTAGTCACATGAACAGTAGTTTGGCTCTGGTAATTGCTGGACCTGTTACTAGTCATATTTGGAATACTGATCCTGTTGATCTGCTAATTATGTCACTCTTGATGCAAGTTTTTGAGCAGATTCTTTTACTACCCCTCTCTTAAGATGAACTTTTGGAGAAATATTCATCCTAATCTATAAGAAAGCTTGGATAAGGGAGTCACCTAGTGATAGTTGATGTTGCTATCAAACCATCATTATCACTGCCCAGTTATGTCCAAAGTCACCATTATTTGCATTATTTTCATTATCCTTATTGTAATTTTTAGTATGAATCTTTAGATTCTAGAGCATAGGAGATATAATGAGGTGAGTTCTCTTACCTCTGTTTGCAGGTTGTAGTTGCTGATAATCTCATAGGATGATGACTATAAGATGCAATCAATTTCTGAAGGAACTACAGCAATTTAGTAGCACGTTAACTGCATATTTCCTAATCCTAATGCACATTCTAATTCAGCTGATACTATCAATAAAGTGAGTATTTTAGTGCAAGAAAGTCATAAGAAGGGTGTCTGGAAAGTTGTAAAGGGTGGTAGGAAGGGATGTGAATGTGAAATGTGAAATGTAAAAGAGTTATGATATAATTAAAAGTGATAAGAAAGAAAAAGTTGTAAAGTCATTACTGAATAAGTTTTTATATCACTTTGGAAGTGACTTGCCTAATGTATTGACTGGACGAGGGGTAATATTTAACTGAACCAATGTATAGTAATAGGTTCACCTACAGTTCATTAGCTCTCAAAGTAGTTTTCAAAAAGTAAAATAGAGTCAGAGTATCTATTTATCACATTGTTCTCTTTACCTAGACAAAGCAAACCATACAATAATTGACTTGGCTCCTCTTCCTCTACATAGAAGATAAGAAAAGGGTGCATAATACACTATATATCACTGGCATACACAAGAAGTGCAACAGTAATTAGTTAGTTAAACCAAGTAGGCTTAAACTACCCATCAACTTATTTATAACTCAGCATTTCAGTGAATATGGTGTATAAATATTATAGTGAGTTGAGAATGATGGTTATATAAAGGCATAATTTAGTCAAATGGGACCATAGATATCATAGAAAAGATTAGAATGCATAATTGACTATATCAGGTCATGATGTAGGAAAGAGGTTGCATAAAAGAGTAATAAAAAGCTTGCATAGATCATAGTTCTTTGCTCTCAGATATAATTTCTTGTAAGTTCATCAGCATAGGTGATAGTTTGTTAATCTCACTTTCTTCTTCTGAATCAGTTTCATCTGATGAACCAAATTTCTCATCCTGCTTTATGATAGTGAGCATGTTGTCTGGCTAGTAGATCTCACTTGGATACTGATAGATGGTGATCATCATATCCTTCAGCATCAGATATCTTATCATCTGTAGTCTTTCTTTTGCTTTCTCTTCTCACCTATTGAGTTTTATAAGGTATTGTAGATTGTAGTTAACTATCCTTCCTTTAACTAGGTGGTGCATGATATCGTCAATTGATAGATTATTTACTTAGTCTGTAGATTGTCTGACTCCAATGAGCTCCTGGTACCTAGTACCTTTATAGTACTTCATCATATTGAGTACAACCATGAACTGTATAGTGTGGGAAGTATAAAAGCCTGTCTAATCAGCTAGATAGTTTATGTACTTTATCATATCTATGCTGATGAGATGATAGTAGCTTCATGATATTATTCAGTTAAGAATTGTGATTGTCAGGCCTTGTCTGTAGGCACAAATTTGAATTGTTAAATAGTAGATGCTTATGACATTCTTATATGTTGGTTCATAGCTAAAGTCAATTTGTCCTTGATGTAAAGCTCATATCTCAAGTTTGACTGCATAGGTAAGGAATGCATCATCATTAAGTCATTGGACTACTGCATCTCAAGGATTACTGACTTTAAGTAGTTCTTTTTCTAGTTGCTTTAATATTATAAGATAAGATTGTCCTTTATCTGGATGATGGACTACATTTTATTTGTTAAATAGGTCATTGAAGTATTTCTCTGGGCATAGGGGTATGATCTCTTCTTTATAGTTCTCTTGGTTAAAGCAGTTGTATAGCTATAGCCATTAATAATGTTTGATAGGTGGCCTTAGTGCAGATATCCAATCAGGTGCATCTTTGAGTGCACTAAATGCTTGGAGTTTATCAAAGATAGGCATATCTGAGTAGTAGTTGTCTTTGAGAGATGACTAGCTGTTAGAATTTAAGTTGATGATTCTTAAAATCAAGTTTCTTTATCTTTTATACTATCTTATTGGTATGTTACCTCTCTTTTGTTTAATTTATCTTCTTCTACCTTTGCTTTAAGGTGCCACTATGATGTTATTACTTGGTAAGATTGTTAGATACTTTACTTATCATCTCTATTGTGGCTCTATATGCAGCTCCATCGAATGGAGTGTATGTGATGCAATTATCTTCTAATTTGTCTTTATTTAGCAATTCATTAATTAAGGTTTAGTGACCTCATTGCCTGAGGGTATCTTTTGTAGAACTCTTCTATCATTTGATAAGAGTTCTTGAGGTTGTTGAGTAGCTCCCATATTCACTCTTGATATCCTTTCCATTAAATAAGATATTATATCTTATTTTGATAATACTGTGTATTATGAATTGTCTCCACTTTATATCTGGCTTGGCCCTCCATTCAATAGGTGGTGGTTTATTCAAAGTCAGTCTTTCAGAGTAGTCCTTTTGCTTGTAAGGCCTAAAAAGACTTGTATAAAATACTAGATGTATCAGAAGGGTTTCAGGTAAGTATAATCTAAATGACACTTATCTGACTGCCTTCTCAACTTTATAAAGGCCTGTCTACTTTATTGCAAGTGTTTTTGTCAGTTCCAGTCAACTAAGATTCCTCATGTCTAGTAACACTTCATCTCCTAGCTTGTACTCTAGCAGTTTATCTCGATGCAGGTCTGCATAAAGTTTCATTGCCTTATTCACTTGCCTAATTAAATTATAGGCTTCTTGTTGTACTTGTCAAAGCTCCTCTAGGTGATTTATTGCTTCTGGGATGTTTAAATCACTAGTCTCCACTATATCCAGGTGAGGGTACTATCTATACAGTATATAAAATGGTGACTAATAAGTGGTTCTGTATTTTCAATTGTTGTAGGCAAATTCTGCCATATTGATATACTTTACCCAATCTGTTTGGTGGTAGGATACATAGTAATGTAGATACTGTTTGAGTTCTTGATTGAGTTACTCAGTTTAACTATCTGTTTGTAGGTAATGCACTGTACTAGTTTTCCAATCAACATCAATGAGTCTGCAGAACTCTTGAAGAAATTGCACAGTGAAGTTGCTACTTTAGTTGGAGATTACTTATTTAGAGGCCCTGTAGTATTTGAAGATATATTGGCAAAACAAGCATGCCAACTGCTTAGTATTGAGTATCCTCTGGCAAGAAATAAACTTCCTCATTTTAGTAAGTTTGTCCACTATAACAAGTATTGAACTGTAGTCTTCATTACTCACTGATAAATCAGTAATCAGGTCACAAGTTATAGTTTCCTATGGTTAATGCAGTGCTGTCAACAGTTGGAGCAGCGGATTTCAAAACTGTCAAATCAGTTTTGCATGTTAACATATATTATAGGATGAGATATATTCTTAGATTATCTCTTCCATCCTCAGCTAATAGTATAATCACTTTACAAGCTCTATGATCTTTTCTGCTCCTGGGTGGCCTGCGAGCTTATGATCATAGTGTCTTCAGATTAGCAACACTTTTAGATTGGCAGATAGTGAGACATATAATGTATTAGTTATGTAGTGCAAGCCATTCCTGTAACTGTAGCTATTGCTCTTCTTGATTGCCAATATTTTCTTCCTGGCCTCCTTAGTATTATAATATCTTTTGATTGTTCGAATGATCAGATCAGAGATAATAACCATTTCTATTTCTAGTCTGTATAGATATTAATCTTAGTTTATTATAATGTCTGCTGCTTGATCATATTGGGTGATAACAAGGTAACACCTAAGTTATCCTTATCTTCTAGCATATAATCAGCTCATCGTGATAGTGCATCTGCCTGATTCTTATTGCTTGGCTAATAGAGAATCTTAAAATTATATCATAATAACTCTAGTGCCCATCTCACTTGACATCTTGTTAAATTCTAAGCTGTCATGAAGTATCAGAGGTTTGTATGATTACTTCAGATAGTTATTGATTTCTTTGGTCCTTTCAATAAGTGTCTCCAATGTTTGAGTGCTTCTATGATTGCTAGCATTTCTTTGTCATGCATCAAATAATTTTATTGAGCACTTGATAGTATCTTCAACATCTCAGTTCTCCTTGGTCATCTTCTTGTTGTAAGACTGCATCAATTGCTACATCAGATGCATCAGTTTTTAATATATATAGTTTGTCTAGCTTTAGCATTGCTAATAGTACTTCAGTTTTGAATGTCTTCTTGATGCTTTTAAAAGCTTTGTTCTGTACTTCTGTCTAAATAAACTTGTGATCCTTCTTGATAAGTTTGTCAATAGGTGTATATAAATCAGTATAGTTTCTGATAAATCTTTGGTAGAAGTTGCAAAAGCCTTGGAACTTTCAGATCTGTTGTTTTGTCTTTGATGTTGGCCATTCTCGTATTACTTTAAGTTTGTAAGAATCTATTTAGATGCCTTTTGTTCCTACTACAAATCTCAGATAGTTGAGTTGGGTTTGGAGAAAGTGACATTTCTCAATTTTGAGATAAATATCAAGTTCTCGGCATTTCTATAGAATTGCTCTGAGGAGTGTCTAGTGCTCTTCTTCAGTTTGTGCTTGGCCAATAAGGTCATCTAGATAGTTCAGTGTCTCTTCTGTTCTGAGCTAATATTCAAAGTTATCATTCATGAATCATTAGAATACTGTAGATGAGTTCTTTATTCCAAACATTATAACCTTTAGTTTGTAGACTGCATTGTCAACTCGGAATGCTGCCTTCTATTTATCTCCTTCTCAAATTCTCAGATTGTTATATTTTGATTGCATATCAAGAGTGAAGAAGAATTTTCCTTTCTCCAGTTTCTCTGGTAGGATACTCATAATTAGTATTGGGTATAGATCTGATATTGTCACATTGTTGATGTCTTAGTAATTGATTACTGCTCATGCTCCTTTATCTTTCTTTCTAACAAAGAAGACTGGTGCTGCTATCGGACATGGTTCATATGGATGAATCTTTTTGATTTATCCTTTATCCAGTAATTCTTAGACATAGACATTGAGTGCTGCCTGCTCTTCTTGTATAAGCTTGATAATAGGCCTCAGTTTTGATAATGGTACTCCTTCCTTAAGGTTTATTGCCATATCCTATTTCATATGCTTGAGTAACCTCCTTGATCTATCTAGATCAAATACATTTGCATAGTTTATAATTTACTTCAGTAGGAGTTCTTGCTAATCTCATTTCTATATACTGAGTAATCCTTCTGCAGCTGCCTTCTGCTGTGAATACTGCTGTGATACTAAACTTGCTTTGTTCAGTGGTTGTGATATTTAGTTCTGCTGCCTTGGTAACCAATTTTGTTTAAGATCTAGCTTTAGCTTTTCAGCAAGCTCTTTCTTTCTCCTAAGGGTAGTTGGTTGATTAGTTATTCTAAGCCTTTTGATGTCTAGTAGCTCTATATTGTACATAGAAGTGTCTTCTGTTGTCTCCTACTCATCTTGCATATTAATATTGCTATCTTTAGCTGCTCATCTTGTATGCTTTGGTATAGGAGTTGCTTCTCTGAGTAGTATTAGTCTTGGTGTCTAATTTCATTTTGTTCCTACCATTCATTTATTATGATATTATCTCTCTGGTGGATGTATTCTAGTTGTCATCCTAGGGTTTCCCTTTGGTACTGGCTGGATTTCTATACTATCTAGTTTCTTCAGTTCTAATAGTCATTGTCTTTGTAGTAGCTGTTTCTTCCTTAGAAGAGTTATTTATTTTCTCCTGCTCATCTCAGTTATATTTGCTTATTACTTTAGTAATTTCACCTTTGGATGTCTGATATAATTGCTATGCTGAGATCATTCTTCTCAGTATGTGTCTTGTTCATCATTACACTATACTTGTTATTTCTAGTAGTTGCTTTGATATGAAGTCTGATATAGTTTCCATACTTGGACTCTTTGCTTCATCTGCCTTCTTTGGCTGTTCTAGTTTTAGTGTTACTAGTCAATCTTCCAGTTTTGTTTACAGCTTTGTCTCTTAAGGGTGTCTATTGTTACTTTCTTTTCATGATGTAAATAATATTCTTGGTGCTCTAAAGTGTCAATAGTTAGCTCTATTCTGAGCTTGTTGCTTCATGTTATATCTAGGTCTTGTCCTGTCAGATTTGTCTTTCTTTTGCCGCTTTTGCTTATGCTTCCTGTACTTTTACTTCTTAATAGCTTATATAATGCTGAGCTCAAATAGTATTATATTACTATTCTGATTCTATATTTGATTCTTCCAATCAATTTCTAAATTAACTTTGGCTAAATAGTCAATACCTAAGATCACTCTATCCTGTTCTGTAGTTGTTACTGCCAGCATTTGTAGCTGTGGCTTAGGTCTATCAAAGATCAATAAGTAGACCTCGTGTATGATTATTTTTTCTTAGTTTGAGCTTCTATCAGCATTATTCAGGAGTTGAGGGTAATCAAGCTTTTTCTTGAATAGATTATTGTATTATACCAAGTTGGAGTGTATTGTACTATATGTTACTCTAGAATTGGACTGCTAGGGTCTTTATTTCAACCTTCACTTGAATGAGTAATTGAGGATACAATGCATGTATTAGCAATTACTTATTATATATTGTTTCACTGAGGTTGAATCTAGAAGGTATGAAACTCTGGTTATTGAAACTATTCCTACTACCCTTCGTACTCTCACATTGCATAGTCTCATTCAATAGAGATTCTAGTCTTTTTCCTATTGCTCTTTACTTGTTAAGGATTTCGAGAAGTTATTTTGGTATTCTTTATCATGCTTGCAGGTGTAGCCTGCTAATTTGTCTCCTTTAGCCTATATTATGTGATCATAGTGGACTGGCCTTTAACAATACAGATTAGAACATGTTTCCTTGAAATTCACAGCTCGTGCTATTATCAACTTTTATTTCTGACCATTTATTCTCTTTCTCAACTGTACCCTTTTGCTTTCTTGGTGCTTTGCAATTCTTTGAATAGTGTCCAATCTTTCTACAGTTATAGTATTTAGCTCTCTTTTTCAGCAAGCCTCAGAGTGCATCTACATTCATAGCATCTAGATCTCATTTCGATTATTGTATTAGTAATTGAAATAATGATTGTCTATTTATTTTGAATCTCAGAGTATATGTCTGACTTTTAATCAGCTTCTATCTAGCATTCATATCTGCTAAGTTGCTCATCCATATCATCCATTCTTTTAGCTTATACTTTTTGAAAGTGTCAGATTATACAGATTTAACTCATCATTTGACCCAATTATCTAGTCTTTTGACATAGATGTACTTGAGCATAGTAGCATTGATTGATGGTGGTGCCTTAGCTCTGAGTTATCGAAATTTGTCATTATATGCTCTAATGCTTAATTCTTTTTGCTAGATGTGTAGGAGATAGAATAGCACTTCTTATTCTCCAACTATTAGATGTCCTGCTCAGACTCTCATTCAATCCAATATCTGCTTGAGAGATATAAACATTCCTCCTCCATTTGGGTCAATAATATTAAGATTATATAATCTTTGGCTTACTCAGGCTATGAGTTATTCTCTGCCTAGTTGTAATATGGACCCTAAACTCATTAGTCTAGTAATACTAACCTAAGTGAATACCTAGCTAGATAGCTTAATAGAAAAGCATCTGATATATACTTAAGAGATCCTAGGTTCAATCCCTGGTCTGACTAATCACCTTTTCTTAACTCTAATAGATAATTGCTGGAACTGGTTTCAGCTTTTCTTTATCATTAAATGATATCAAGGTCTGCTTCTCTATAAACTAATTATAGCTGTTGCCTTTAAGTGCTACAAATATGTTAGATCACACAAATCTAGCAAGAAAGTACTAAGTCTAGTGGTAAGTACACTTGATGTATATTGACAGTCTAACTATATACTTGAGTCTAGTGGTGAGTACACTTGATGTAGAGTACTCACCAATGGACTGTGTCACTTTTATAGAAGATTATATAAGCATCACATGATCAAGAAAGCAGACATAACAAAGAATATAAACAGAACAATAAATAAAGAATAGTAACACTATCAGGATCATACTTCTAACACTCTCCCCAATCTGACACTTCTGTCACATATATATCATAGATGCATACACATTCACATGCGTGTGTTAGAAGTGTGATTCTAACACTTTTAGTATTTTATAGTTTATTATTCTGTTTATATTCTTCCTTATGTCCGCTTTCTTGATCATATAATACTTATGTAATATTCTATAAAAGTGGCACAGTCCATTAGTAAGTACTCTACATCAAGTGTACTTACCACTGGACTCAGGTATGTAGTTAAACTGCTAATACACATCAAGTGTACTCACCACTGGACTCAGTGGTCCCTTGCTGGATTTGTATGATCTAACAGGTTATGAGCCTTGAGCTCTAGCTGTCTACACTGCCACATTTTTAAGTTTTTAGGTTTGGAGAGCTACTGCTATTGTCAGAGAAGCTTTTGGTGTTCTGGACTGGCCTTTTAGTGTGTTCCTAGTGTTCCCATCATCTTCTGCACCCTTCTGTACAGTTTCCACAGTCCCAGAGCCCTCTGCCTTCTTCTTTGGCCTTTATTAGTGCCAAATCTCCCCAAAAATCCGCCACTTGATTGCTCCACAACTGTCTAGGCATTTTTGACGCCCATTAGCACGTTTACTCGGCTTATATAGGCCTACTGTCCTGATGAGTTTCAGCCTGATCCGTCGCGATTTGACACCGCTATAGCTCTATCACTTTTAGCTATTTTTGAAGTTGCATTGCCTATCCCAGGTGAACTGCTGATCCATTTCTCACGAAATTTGAAAAAATCTATTTGGCCTATTTCCTTGTCCCCTGTCGCGAAGTTTCAGCCAAATCGGTCAAGATCTTGTCAACTTATTGAAGGATCTTTGTTTTGTACCCTATTTTGGCAACTTTTGATTTTCTCGGCAACCGCTGATCCGATCCGGACGCCCTTTGGTGTGCATATGGCTCCCATACCTGTGCATACTTCCACCAAGTTTCAGCTTGAGCAGCCGCAGTTTAACTGCGCTGTGGGCATTTCTTGTATCGACAGAAATCATTGATTGCTATTGATCTGCTAATCCGATCCATATGCTCTTTGCACTATTCAATTTCGCTCGTCGTCCTCTATCTGTGTGTCAATTTGTACACCATTCCGCCTAGCCGTTCCTCTCTGTGCTGTATTTTGTGTCTGGCAGCTCTGGTGTTAATTGGTGTGTAGCTCCAACTACATACCTGAGTCCAATGGTGAGTACACTTGATGTAAAGTACTCACCAATGGACTGTGCCGCTTTTACAAAAGATTACATAAGTATCACATGATCAAGAAAGCGGACATAAGGAAGAATATAAACAGAATAATAAACTACAAAATACTAAGAGTGTCAGAATCACATTTCTAATAAGAACATCAATAGCATCCTCTACTTCCCCCTGTTCTGGCAGGTCTTCTGTCTGTGTAGGCATATTCACCCTCAAGTTAACTGGATTTCTAGATGTACTAGGGAAGACTCTCTCATTTAATTAAGCAGAGTCACTAATAACTTCCTTCCTGGTAAGTGGATTCCAGAATAACCAGCCTTTATAGTTAGAGGGGTAGCCTAGGAATACACATTTCTGTGTGTGGGACTGCAGCTGCTTGTATTGATCTTTCTTCACAAGTACATAGGAGGTGCATCCAAATACATGCAAGTGAGAGACATCTGGCTTTGACTAGAACCAAAGCTTATAGGTTGTACTGGCAGACACAGCAGAGGTGGGAGAGTGATTGTGTATATGTACAAATGCTGCCACTACATCCCACCAGAAGCTAGAGGGCAGGTGTACTTCATTAAGCATAGTAGTAATGCCCTCTGCAAGTGTCCTGTTAGCATGCTCTGCAACACCATTCTGATGAGGTTCATCTCTAATAGTGTGCTGTCTGTGGATGCCTGCAGTAATACAGAACTGGTCCCATTCCTTAGACACATATTCTCCACCTTTATCATCACGAGTGGCTTTGATCTTCACTCCTAACTGGTTCTCTACATAGGCCTTAAATTGCTTGAAGGCAGCAAATGCATCACTCTTCTTCTTCAATGGGAGAACAGCCCAGTAGCGGCTGTAATCATCAATGAAGGTGATCCAATATTTAAAGCCATGTCTAGATTGAACAGGCAATGGACCATGAACATTAGAGTGAACCAATTGGAGGAGACCAGAAGCTCTGTGAGATGCAAGTTTAGAGACATTAGACCTGTGCTGCTTGCCAGCAATGCAAGGTTCACAGATAGGATCTGGAGTGCTCTTGGATTTGACAACCATTCCCTTGACTAGCTCCTCAGTCATCAACCTGTTTACATCACCATGATTGAGATATGCAAAGTGCCTGTGCCAAAGTGTAGTGTCAAGTGGATAGATGCTAGTGAATGCAGCATAAGCAATGGTAGAGACAATGTGACCATTGAGAGTTGCTGCATTGTTAGAGGTGATGTTTGCAGTGAAAAGAACTGTTCTATGACGATGGAAAAGCATCTTGTTATGGTGAATGGTGACAATATATGATTTGGAATGAGTCAAATATAGAACTGAGAGGAGATTGTTTCTAAGATCAGAAACATGAAGTACACGCTCAAATTCAAGTAACTGTCCAGGTTTGCCACCAACTACAGGCTGAAAGCGCACTGTGCCAATGCTAACTGAATAAATAACTTGGTTGTTGGCTAAACAAATAGGGGTGTGATTTGTTAAGTATTTGGTGAACCAATGACAATGTAGAGTTATGTGGCAAGTGGCACCTATGTCAGCAATCCAGTCAGTTCCTGCATCTGGGATAAGAGGCGAATGAGATTGGTGTAGTCAAGAGCACTTGCATTGCCAGCAAATTCAGCAGATTTAGCAGATTCATCTTGTTAAGCAACATGAGCCTTCTGGCCCTTCCTGCTCTTCCTTCTCTTCTCTTCCCTGTTCCTCTTAGCTCTGACATGTGCATCCTTGGAGGCTGCCTGCTTCATATAGCAGTTCTCCTCTGTGTGCTTAGTATTAGGATTATGTAATCCTCAGCTTACTTAGACTATGAGTTATTCCCTGCTTAGTAGCAATATAGACCCTGAACTCATAGGCTGGTAATGCCAATCTAAAGTGGTTAACCTGGCTAGATAGCTTAGTGGTGAAAGCACCCAGAAGATCCTAGGTTCAATCCCTAGTCTGGCCAGTCACCTGTTCTCAACTCTTAATACTTAGGAATACCACAGAAGGTGCAAGTAACACCTTGAGAGGAGATGGGCTTTACAGCACTACTAGTGGATGTGAGCATGGCCTGGGGCTAAAGCTGAATGCGCTCTTGACAGTTCTGCTGCTCTTGGGCAAATGCCCCCTTAAGGTTATTTCACTTGAATTCCTTCATAAGGAGCACTGCAGAGCAAAAGGAAGCATAGTCCTTAGAAAGAGCATGAATCAGACATGCACATGCAAGCTCATTCTCAAACTCCTCAAGTTTGAGGGTGCTAGAACAAGTGCTTCTGATCTTGTGTAGTGCTAGCTCAACCCTGCTCACCAGATTGGTGAGGGACTCATCTTCCTTCTTGGTGATGTTAAAGAACTCATCATAGGCATTAAAGCACGCAGCTGGGTTGTCCTGCTCATTGATCTTCTGGAGCTCAGTCCACATCTTGACTGGATCATCCATGTAGTCCTGCACTATAACCTGCATGCTATGCTCAAGTCTCTGATAGATCAGGCCTGCAGCTTGCTCAGCCTTCTCTTCCCAAAGCTGGATAGCCTCTACTGGAGCACTAGGCTTAGCTTTCTGACCAGAGGTCAGGCACCATAACTTCTTGACTTGAAGTGTAGCACACATATCATGCTTTCAGACAGAGTAATTACTGTCATTAAGCTTGGTGATTGTTAGAAGTGTGATTCTGACACTCTTAGTATTTTGTAGTTTATTATTCTATTTATATTCTTCCTTATGTCCGCTTTCTTGATCATGTGATGCTTATGTAATCTCCTGTAAAAGCGGCACAGTCCATTGGTGAGTACTCTACATCAAGTGTACTCACCACTGGACTCAGTGGTCTCTTGCTGGATTTGTGTGATCTAACAGGTTATGAGCCTTGAGCTCTAGCTGTCTGCACTGCCGCATTTTTGAGTTTTTGGGTTTGGAGAGCTGCTGCTGTTGTCAGAGAAGCTTTTGGTGTTCTGGACTGGCCTTTTGGTGTGTTCCTAGTGTTCCCATCATCTTCTGCACCCTTCTGTGCAGTTTCCACAGTCCCAGAGCCCTCTGCCTTCTTCTTTGGCCTTTATTAGTGCTAAATCTCCCCAAAACTCCGCTGCTTGATTGCTCCACAACCGTCTAGCCGTTTTTGACGCCCTTTGGCACGTTTACTCGGCAAAAATAGGCCTACTGTCCTGCCGAGTTTCAGCCTGATCTGTTGTGATTTGACACCGCTATAGCCCTATCACTTTTGGCTATTTTCGAAGTTGCATTACCTATCCCGGGTGAACCGCTGATCCGTTTCTCACGAAATTTGGCACGTCTATTCGGCCTATTTTTATGTCCCTTGTCGCGAAGTTTCAGCCAAATCGGTCAAGAACTCGCCGACTTATTGAAGGATCTTTGTTTTGCACCCTATTTTGCCAACTTTCGATTTTCTCGGCAACCGCTGATCCGATCCGGACACCCTTTGGTGTGCATACGGCTCCCATACCTGTGCATACTTCCACCAAGTTTCAGCTTGAGCAGCCGCGGTTTAACTGCGCTGTGGGCTATTCTTGTGCCAACAGAAATTGTTGATTGCTGCCGATCTGCTGATCCGATCCGCGTGCTCTTTGCACCGTTCGATTCCGCTCGTCGTCCTCTATCTGCGTGCCAATTTGTGCACCGTTCCGCCTATCCGTTCCCTCTCTGCACTGCATTTTGTGTCTGGCAGCTCTGGTGTTAATTGGTGTGTGGCTCCATCACTGTTGTTGGATCAGCCTAGCCTACAGACTGTGAAGCTTGCCTGCCCGGCCTTAGTTCGCTGGTTGTAGTCACTCTTTGAGTGTCTACTTAAGCCTAGAGCCTCTCTCAGTTAGCGGTGCCTGCGGGGTCTTAGCAGACCAACAGACCAGCACTGTCTTGCGGCAAATCTGTGTATACTTCAGTGACTGTAGAAGACTGCACTGGTTGGCATTGATCTGTCACCTCCAGGCATAAATTTGTTAGCGCTCTCTCCCTCATTGCTCCCTCACTGCTTATTTCTTCTAAGCATCATCTGTCCACTCTCATCCACACCTCATTTTAACTATCATGTCTGATCCTGTCACCTCTGAGACACTATCCACTATCACCAAGCTCAATGACAGCAATTACTCTGTCTGGAAGCATGATATGCGTGCTGCACTTCAAGTCAAGAAGTTGTGGCGCCTGACCTCTGGTCAGAAAGCTAAGCCTAGTGCTCCAGCAGAGGCTGTCCAGCTCTGGGAAGAGAAGGCTGAGCAAGCTGCAGGCCTGATCTATCAGAGAATTGAGTATAGCATGCAGGTTATGGTGCAGGACTACATGGATGATCCAGTCAAGATGTGGACTGAGCTTCAGAAGATCAATGAGCAGGACAACCCAGCTGCATGCTTTAATGCCTATGATGAGTTCTTCAACATCACCAAGAAGGAAGATGAGTCCCTTACCAATCTGGTGAGCAGGGTTGAGCTAGCACTGCACAAGATCAGAAGCACTCGTTCTAGCACCCTCAAACTTGAGGAGTTTGAGAATGAGCTTGCATGTGCATGTCTGATTTGTGCTCTTCCTGAGGACTATGCTTCCTTTCGCTCTGCAGTACTCCTTATGAAGGAATTCAAGTGGAATAACCTTAAGGAGGCATTTGCCCAAGAGCAGCAGAACCGTCAAGAGCGCATTCAGCTTCAGCCCCAGGCCATGTTCACATCCACTAGTAGTGCTGTAAAGCCTATCTCCTCTCAAGGTGTCACTTGCACCTTCTGTGGCATTCCTAAGCACACAGAGGAGAACTGCTATATGAAGCAGGCAGCTTCTAAGGATGCACATGTCAGGGCTAAGAAGAACAGGGAAGAGAAGAGGAGGAAGGGCAGGAAGGGCCAGAAGGCCCATGTTGCTCAACAAGATGAATCTGCTGAATCTGCTGAATTTGCTGGCAATGCAAGTGCTCTTGACTACACCAATCCCCATTCACCTCTTATCCCAGATGCAGGAACTGACTGGATTGCTGACACAGGTGCCACTTGCCACATGACTCCACATCGTCATTGGTTCACCAAATACTCAACAAATCACACCCCTATTCGTTTAGCCAACAACCAAGTTATTTATTCAGTTGGCATTGGCACAGTGTGCTTTCAGCCTGTAGTTGGTGGCAAACCTGGACAGTTACTTGAATTTGAGCGTGTACTTCATGTTCCTGATCTCAGAAACAATCTCCTCTCAGTCCTGTATTTGACTTGTTCCAAATCATATGTTGTCACCATTCACCATAACAAGATGCTTTTTCATCGTCATGGAACAGTTCTTTTCACTGCAAACATCACCTCTTACAATGCAGCAACTCTCAATGGCCATATTGTCCCTACCATTGCTTATGCTGCATTCACCAGCACCTGTCCACTTGACACTACACTTTGGCACAGGCGCTTTGCACATCTCAATCATGGTGATGTAAACAGGTTGATGACTGAGGAGCTAGTCAAGGGAATGGTTGTCAAATCCAAGAGCACTCCAGATTCTATCTGTGAACCTTGCATTGCTGGCAAGCAGCACAGGTCTAATGTCTCTAAACTTGCATCTCACAGAGCTTCTGGTCTCCTCCAATTAGTTCACTCTGATGTTCATGGTCCATTGCCTGTTCAATCTAGACATGGCTTTAAATATTGGATCACCTTCATTGATGATTACAGCCGCTACTGGGCTGTTCTCCCATTGAAGAAGAAGAGTGATGCATTTGCTGCCTTCAAGCAATTTAAGGCCTATGTAGAGAACCAGTTAGGAGTGAAGATCAAAGCCACTCGTGATGATAAAGGTGGAGAATATGTGTCTAAGGAATGGGACCAGTTCTGTATTACTGCAGGCATCCACAGACAGCACACTATTAGAGATGAACCTCATCAGAATGGTGTTGCAGAGCATGCTAACAGGACACTTGCAGAGGGCATTACTACTATGCTTAATGAAGTACACCTGCCCTCTAGCTTCTGGTGGGATGCAGTGGCAGCATTTGTACATATACACAACCGCTCTCCCACCTCTGCTGTGTCTGCCAGTACACCCTATGAGCTCTGGTTCCAGTCAAAGCCAGATGTCTCTCACTTGCGTGTATTTGGATGCACCTCTTATGTGCTTGTGAAGAAAGATCAACACAAGCAGCTGCAGTCCCACACACAGAAATGTGTGTTCCTAGGCTATCCCTCTAACTATAAAGGCTGGCTGTTTTGAAATCCACTTACCAGGAAGGAAGTCATTAGTGACTCTGCTCAATTTGATAAGAGAGTCTTCCCTGGTACATCTAGAAACCCAGTTGACTTGAGGGTGAATATGCCTACACAGACAGAAGACCTTGAGCTGTATAGTGTTGATATCTCTACTGCTTTCCTCAATGGTGAGATGGAGCATGATGTCTACATGAACCAGCCTGAAGGATTTGAGGACTACTTTGGCCCTGGATTTGTTCTCAAGCTGATCAAGTCAATTTATGGCCTTAAGCAGGCTGGCCACCAATGGCACAAGAAGCTTGATTCAGTGATGAAGAGCATGGGCTTCAAGTTAGTGCACTGTGATTACAGCATTTGGGTGTACAGCAGAGATGAAGTGCATATCATCATTCCAGTCTATGTTGATGACATGGCCATTGCTGTAAAGTCTAAGCAGCAGTATGAGTCTGTCAGAGATGAACTGGCTAAGCACTTTAAACTGCATGAGTTGGGCCCAACCTCATTCCTGCTAGGAGTGCATATTCAGAGAGACCGCTCCAAGCACTCTATCAGTCTGTCACAGAGACAGTATATTATTGATGTGCTAGAGCGCTTCAGCATGAGCAACTGTGGCACTGTTACTACTCCTCTCCCTGAGCAGAAGCTCAGCAAGGACATGGCTTCTAAGACCCCTATAGAAACTGAATACATGAGGCAGGTGCCCTACAAGCAATTAGTTGGTGCACTCATGTATTTAGCTATTGCTACTGTTAGAAGTGTGATTCTGACACTCTTAGTATTTTGTAGTTTATTGTTCTGTTTATATTCTTCCTTATGTCCGCTTTCTTGATCATGTGATGCTTATGTAATCTCCTGTAAAAGCGGCACAGTCCATTGGTGAGTACTCTACATCAAGTGTACTCACCACTGGACTCAGGTATGTAGTTAGACTACTAATATACATCAAGTGTACTCACCACTGGACTCAGTGGTCCCTTGCTGGATTTGTGTGATCAAACAGGTTATGAGCCTTGACTGGATCATCCATGTAGTCCTGCACCATAACCTGCATGCTATGCTCAAGTCTCTGATAGATCAGGCCTGCAGCTTGCTCAGCCTTCTCTTCCCAGAGCTGGACAGCCTCTGCTGGAGCACTAGGCTTAGCTTCCTGACCAGAGGTCAGGCGCCACAACTTCTTGACTTGAAGTGCAGCACGCATATCATGCTTCCAGACAGAGTAATTGCTGTCATTGAGCTTGGTGATAGTAGATAGCGTCTCAGAGGTGACAGGATCAGACATGATAGTTGAAATGAGGTGTGGATGAGAGTGGACAGATGATGCTTAGAAGAAATAAGCAGTAAGAGAGCAATGAGGGAGAGAGCGCTAACAAATTTATGCCTGGAGGTGACAGATCAATGCCAACCAGTGCAGTCTTCTACAGTCACTGAAGTATACACAGATTTGCCGCAAGACAGTGCTGGTCTGTTGGTCTGCTAAGACCCCGCAGGCACCGCTAACTGAGAGAGGCTCTAGGCTTAAGTAGACACTCAAAGAATGACTACAACCAGCGAACTAAGGCCGGGCAGGCAAGCTTCACAGTCTGTAGGCTAGGCTGATCCAACAACAGTGATGGAGCCACACACCAATTAACACCAGAGCTGCCAGACACAAAATGCAGCGCAGAGAGGGAACGGATGGGCGGAACGGTGCACAAATTGGCACGCAGATAGAGGACGACGAGCGGAATCGAACGGTGCAAAGAGCACGCGGATCGGATCAGCGGATCGGCAGCAATCAATGATTTCTGTCGGCACAAGAATAGCCCACAGCGCAGTTAAACCGCGGCCGCTCAGGCTGAAACTTGGTGGAAGTATGCACAGGTATGGGAGCCGTATGCACACCAAAGGGTGTCCGGATCGGATCAGCGGTTGCCGAGAAAATCGAAAGTTGGCAAAATAAGGTGCAAAACAAAGATCCTTCAATAAGTCGGCGAGTTCTTGACCGATTTGGCTGAAACTTCGCGACAGGGGACGTGGAAATAGGCCAGATAGACGTGCCAAATTTCGTGAGAAACGGATCAGCGGTTCACCCGGGATAGGCAATGCAACTTCGAAAATAGCCAAAAGTGATAGGGCTATAGCGGTGTCAAATCGCAACGGATCGAGCTGAAACTCGGCAGGACAGTAGGCCTATATGGGCCGAGTAAACGTGCCAAAGGGCGTCGAAAACGGCTGGATGGTTGTGGAGCAATCAAGCGGCGGAGTTTTGGGGAGATTTGGCACTAATAAAGGCCAAAGAAGAAGGCAGAGGGCTCTGGGACTGTGGAAACTGCACAGAAGGGTGCAGAGGATGATGGGAACACTAGGAACACACCAAAAGGCCAGTCCAGAACACCAAAAGCTTCTCTGACAACAGCAGCAGCTCTCCAAACCCAAAAACTCAAAAATGCGGCAGTGCAGACAGCTAGAGCTCAAGGCTCATAACCTGTTCACATCCACTAGTAGTGCTGTAAAGCCCATCTTCTCTCAAGGTGTCACTTGCACCTTCTGTGGTATTCCTAAGCACACAGAGGAGAACTGCTATATGAAGCAGGCAGCTTCTAAGGATGCACATGTCAGGGCTAAGAAGAACAGGGAAGAGAAGAGGAGGAAGGGCAGAAAGGGCCAGAAGGCCCATGTTGCTCAACAAGATGAATCTGCTGAATCTGCTGAATTTGCTGGCAATGCAAGTGCTCTTGACTACACCAATCCCCATTCACCTCTTATCCCAGATGCAGGAACTGACTGGATTGCTGACACAGGTGCCACTTGCCACATGACTCCACATCGTCATTGGTTTACCAAATACTCAACAAATCACACCCCTATTCGTTTAGCCAACAACCAAGTTATTTATTCAGTTGGCATTGGCACAGTGCGCTTTCAGCCTGTAGTTGGTGGCAAACCTGGACAGTTACTTGAATTTGAGCGTGTACTTCATGTTCCTGATCTCAGAAACAATCTCCTCTCAGTCCTGTATTTGACTCGTTCTAAATCATATGTTGTCACCATTCACCATAACAAGATGCATTTCCATCGTCATGGAACAGTTCTTTTCACTGCAAACATCACCTCTTACAATGCAGCAACTCTCAATGGCCATATTGTCCCTACCATTGCTTATGCTGCATTCACCAGCACCTGTCCACTTGACACTACACTTTGGCACAGGCGCTTTGCACATCTCAAATCATGGTGATGTAAACAGGTTGATGACTGAGGAGCTAGTCAAAGGAATGGTTGTCAAATCCAAGAGCACTCCAGATCCTATCTGTGAACCTTGCATTGCTGGCAAGCAGCACAGGTCTAATGTCTCCAAACTTGCATCTCACAGAGCTTCTGGTCTCCTCCAATTGGTTCACTCTGATGTTCATGGTCCATTGCCTATTCAATCTAGACATGGCTTTAAATATTGGATCACCTTCATTGATGATTACAGCCGCTACTGGGCTGTTCTCCCATTGAAGAAGAAGAGTGATGCATTTGCTGCTTTCAAGCAATTTAAGGCCTATGCAGAGAACCAGTTAGGAGTGAAGATCAAAGCCACTCGTGATGATAAAGGTGGAGAATATGTGTCTAAGGAATGGGACCAGTTCTGTATTACTGCAGGCATCCACAGACAGCACACTATTAGAGATGAACCTCATCAGAATGGTGTTGCAGAGCGTGCTAACAGGACACTTGCAGAGGGCATTACTACTATGCTTAATGAAGCACACCTGCCTTCTAGCTTCTGGTGGGATGCAGTAGCAGCATTTGTACATGTACACAACCGCTCTCCCACCTCTGCTGTGTCTGCCAGTACACCCTATGAGCTCTGGTTCCAGTCAAAGCCAGATGTCTCTCACTTGCGTGTATTTGGATGCACCTCTTATGTGCTTGTGAAGAAAGATCAACACAAGCAGCTGCAGTCCCACACACAAAAATGTGTGTTCCTAGGCTATCCCTCTAACTATAAAGGCTGGTTGTTCTGGAATCCACTTACCAGGAAGGAAGTCATTAGTGACTCTGCTCAATTTGATGAGAGAGTCTTCCCTGGTACATCTAGAAACCCAGTTGACTTGAGGGTGAATATGCCTACACAGACAGAAGACCTGCCAGAACAGGGGGGAGTAGAGGATGCTATTGATGTTCTGCCAGCTCCTCCTCCACCACCTGCTCCTATGCATCCAGCAGATCCTCCTATGCCTACACCTACACCTACACCTAGTCCTCCACCCAATCCATCACCTAGTCCTCCTTCACACAGTCCCCCACATCATCCTCCTTCACCAGCCACTCATCTACCAAAGCGTGAACACACTACTTCACCACTGCTATCTGAGCAGGCCTCAAAGAAACAAAGGCCTGCTTCTCCCTGGTGGCCAGATCCAATGTGGAGACCTATTAGATGTCATACCACTGGCTGGTGGGATGTGGACTATGTTGGACAACGCCTTCCCAGACGTGTGCCAGGCTCCCCTATTCCACCACAGCGCTTCAACTTCAACTCAGCAGAGCCAACTGTATCTGACACTGCACCTGACACTGCTTCTGATACTGACTCTGCAGCTCAGCCAGATGTTGTAGAGCAGCCAGAGCAGGATATTGAGATGGACAGTGACTCACCTGATGAACTGGACATCATGTCAGAAGAGGAGTTGCAAGCTGAAGCACTGATGTTTGCTGGCCTAATGGATTTTGGTGCTAATGCAGGACTAGAGGACATCTATCTGTCTTATGAAGATGCTCTAGAATATGCATTCCAGTCATCTAATTGCACTGAGCATGTGTTCTCTGCACAAGATGTGCAACACATCAGTCCTGAACCCTATCAATGGAAGGACATCAAAGGACGTCCTGATGCAGACCTCTGGGAGAAAGCAGCCATGGAGGAATTTATCAGTCTGATTGAGAATGGCACATTTGAACCAGTCAGACTACCTCCTGGCAGAAAGCCCATTGGATGCAGATGGGTGTTTAAGCTCAAGCGCAAGGCAGATGGATCTGTAGACAGGTACAAGGCAAGGCTGGTAGCCAAGGGCTTCTCTCAGCAACCAGGTCTTGAGTTCTCTCAGGTGTTTGCCCCTACAGCCAAGTGGGCTGCACTTAGAGCCATCCTGGCAATAGCTGCATTTGAAGACCTTGAGCTGTATAGTATTGATATCTCTACTGCTTTCCTCAATGGTGAGATGGAGCATGATGTCTACATGACCCAGCCTGAAGGATTTGAGGACTACTTTGGCCCTGGATTTGTTCTCAAGCTGATCAAGTCAATTTATGGCCTTAAGCAGGCTGGCCACCAATGGCACAAGAAGCTTGATTCAGTGATGAAGAGCATGGGCTTCAAGTTAGTGCACTGTGATTACAGCATTTGGGTGTACAGCAGAGATGAAGTGCATATCATCATTCCAGTCTATGTTGATGACATGGCCATTGCTGTAAAGTCTAAGCAGCAGTATGAGTCTGTCAGAGATGAACTGGCCAAGCACTTTAAACTGCATGAGTTGGGCCCAACCTCATTCCTGCTAGGAGTGCATATTCAGAGAGACCGCTCCAAGCACTCTATCAGTCTGTCACAGAGACAGTATATTATTGATGTGCTAGAGCGCTTCAGCATGAGCAACTGTGGCACTGTTACTACTCCTCTCCCTGAGCAGAAGCTCAGCAAGGACATGGCTCCTAAGACCCCTGCAGAAACTGAATACATGAAGCAGGTGCCCTACAAGCAATTGGTTGGTGCACTCATGTACTTAGCTATTGCTACTAGGCCAGATATTGCCTATGCAGTTGGTGTCTTGGGACGCTTCAGTTCTAATCCTGGTCCAGCTCATTGGAAGGCAGCAAAGCATCTATGTCGCTATTTGCAGGGTACAAAAGATTTCAGGTTGACTTATGCACCTGATCCTAAGTCCTCTGAGCTGTTCACTACCTTCTGTGATGCTGACCATGGAGGAAATGAGGATAACAGACGGTCCACAAGTGGGATGGTTGTCAAGATGGGAACTGGTGCTATCAGCTGGGCTAGCAAGTTGCAGCCCTTTGTGACTCTATCTACCACTGAAGCAGAATACATTGCTGCTGTTAGTGCAGGACAAGAGATTATGTGGCTGAGAAATCTCTTTACAGAGTTTGGCTACAAATTTAATGCACCCTCTTCCCTGTACATTGATAACCAGTCTGCTCTGTCTGTGGCAAATAATCCTGAGCATCATGGACGCATGAAACACCTAGATCTGCGCTTCTACTGGTTGAGAGATGTTGTAGAGGCTGGTCATATCAAAGTGCATTACTTGCCCACTCAGACTATGCCAGCAGACATTATGACCAAAGCACTAAGCAGAGTAAAGGTGCAGGAGATGTGTAAGATGCTGGGATTATGTTAAAGGAAGAAGTGTCAGATCAGGGGGGAGTGTTAGAAGTGTGATTCTGACACTCTTAGTATTTTGTAGTTTATTGTTCTGTTTATATTCTTCCTTATGTCCGCTTTCTTGATCATGTGATGCTTATGTAATCTCCTGTAAAAGCGGCACAGTCCATTGGTGAGTACTCTACATCAAGTGTACTCACCACTGGACTCAGGTATGTAGTTAGACTACTAATATACATCAAGTGTACTCACCACTGGACTCAGTGGTCCCTTGCTGGATTTGTGTGATCAAACAGCTACTAGGCCAGATATTGCCTATGCAGTTAGTGTCTTGGGACGCTTCAGTTCTAATCCTGGTCCAGCTCATTGGAAGGCAGCAAAGCATCTATGTCGCTATCTACAGGGTACAAAGGATTTCAGGTTGACTTATGCACCTGATCCTAAGTCCTCTGAGCTGTTCACTACCTTCTATGATGCTGACCATGGAGGAAATGAGGATAACAGACAGTCCACAAGTGGGATGGTTGTCAAGATGGGAACTGGTGCTATCAGCTGGGCTAGCAAGTTGCAGCCCTTTGTGACTCTATCTACCACTGAAGCAGAATACATTGCTGCTGTTAGTGCAGGACAAGAGATTATGTGGCTGAGAAATCTCTTTACAGAGTTTGACTACAAATTTGATGCACCCTCTTCTCTGTACATTGATAACCAGTCTGCTCTGTCTGTGGCAAACAATCCTGAGCATCATGGACGCATGAAACACCTAGATCTGCACTTCTACTGGTTGAGAGATGTTGTAGAGGCTGGTCATATCAAAGTGCATTACTTGCCCACTCAGACCATGCCAGCAGACATTATGACCAAAGCATTAAGCAGAGTAAAGGTGCAGGAGATGTGTAAGATGCTGGGATTATGTTGAAGGAAGAAGTGTCAGATCAGGGGGGAGTGTTAGAAGTGTGATTCTGACACTCTTAGTATTTTGTAGTTTATTGTTCTGTTTATATTCTTCCTTATGTCCGCTTTCTTGATCATGTGATGCTTATGTAATCTCCTGTAAAAGCGGCACAGTCCATTGGTGAGTACTCTACATCAAGTGTACTCACCACTGGACTCAGGTATGTAATTAGACTGCTAATACAACATCAAGTGTACTCACCACTGGACTCAGTGGTCCCTTGCTGGATTTGTGTGATCTAATATATTAAGAGTTGAAAACAGGTGACTGGCCAGACTAGGGATTGAACCTAGGATCTCCTGAGTATATACCAGATGCTTTCACCACTAAGCTATCTAGCCAGGTTAATCACTTTAGATTGGCATTACCAGCCTATGAGTTCAGGGTCCAAATTGCTACTAAGCAGGGAATAACTCATAGTCTGAGTAAGCTGAAGATTATATAATCCTAACAGTTTCATGCGTCCATGATGCTCAGGATTGTTTGCCACAGACAGAGCAGACTGGTTATCAATATACAGGGAAGAGGGTGATCAAATTTGTAGCCAAACTCTGTAAAGAGATTTCTCAGCCACATAATCTCTTGTCCTGCACTAACAGCAGCAATGTATTCTGCTTCAGTGGTGGATAGAGTCACAAAGGGCTGCAACTTGCTAGCCCAGCTGATAGCACCAGTTCCCATCTTGACAACCATCCCACTTGTGGACCGTCTGTTATCCTCATTTCCTCCATGGTCAGCATCACAGAAGGTAGTGAACAGCTCAGAGGACTTAGGATCAGGTGCATAAGTCAACCTGAAATCCTTTGTACCCTGCAAATAGCGACATAGATGCTTTGCTGCCTTCCAATGAGCTGGACCAGGATTAGAACTGAAGCGTCCCAAGACACCAACTGCATAGGCAATATCTGGCCTAGTAGCAATAGCTAAGTACATGAGTGCACCAACCAATTGCTTGTAGGGCACCTGCTTCATGTATTCAGTTTCTGCAGGGGTCTTAGGAGCCATGTCCTTGCTGAGCTTCTGCTCAGGGAGAGGAGTAGTAACAGTGCCACAGTTGCTCATGCTGAAGCGCTCTAGCACATCAATAATATACTGTCTCTGTGACAGACTGATAGAGTGCTTGGAGCGGTCTCTCTGAATATGCACTCCTAGCAGGAATGAGGTTGGGCCCAACTCATGCAGTTTAAAGTGCTTGGCCAGTTCATCTCTGACAGACTCATACTGCTGCTTAGACTTTACAGCAATAGTCATGTCATCAACATAGACTGGAATGATGATATGCACTTCATCTCTGCTGTACACCCAAATGCTGTAGTCACAGCGCACTAACTTGAAGCCCATGCTCTTCATCACTGAATCAAGCTTCTTGTGCCATTGGTGGCCAGCCTGCTTAAGGCCATAAATTGACTTGATCAGCTTGAGAACAAATCCAGGGCCAAAGTAGTCCTCAAATCCTTCAGGCTGGTTCATGTAGATATCATGCTCCATCTCACCATTGAGGAAAGCAGTAGAGATGTCAACACTATACAGCTCAAGGTCTTCAAATGCAGCTATTGCCAGGATGGCTCTAAGTGCAGCCCACTTGGCTGTAGGGGCAAACACCTGAGAGAACTCAAGACCTGGTTGCTGAGAGAAGCCCTTAGCTACCAGCCTTGCCTTGTACCTGTCTACAGATCCATCTGCCTTGCGCTTGAGCTTGAACACCCATCTGCATCCAATGGGCTTTCTGCCAGGAGGTAGTCTGACTGGTTCAAATGTGCCATTCTCAATCAGACTGATAAATTCCTCCATGGCTGCTTTCTCCCAGAGGTCTGCATCAGGACGTCCTTTGATGTCCTTCCACTGATAGGGTTCAGGACTGATGTGTTGCACATCTTGTGCAGAGAACACATGCTCAGCGCAATTAGATGACTGGAATGCATATTCTAGAGCATCTTCATAAGACAGATAGATGTCCTCTAGTCCTGCATTAGCACCAAAATCCATTAGGCCAGCAAACATCAGTGCTTCAGCTTGCAACTCCTCTTCTGACATGATGTCCAGTTCATCAGGTGAGTCACTGTCCATCTCAACATCCTGCTCTGGCTGCTCTACAACATCTGGCTGAGCTGCAGAGTCAGTATCAGAAGCAGTATCAGGTGCAGTGTCAGATACAGTTGGCTCTGCTGAGTTGAAGTTGAAGCGCTGTGGTAGAATAGGGGAGCCTGGCACACGTCTGGGAAGGCGCTGTCCAACATAGTCCACATCCCACCAGCCAGTGGTATGACGTCTAATAGGTCTCCACATTGGATCTGGCCACCAGGGAGAAGCAGGCCTTTGTTTCTTTAAGGCCTGCTCAGATAACAGTGGTGAAGTAGTGTGTTCACACTTTGGTGGATGAGTGGCTGGTGAAGGAGGATGATGTGGGGGACTGTGTGAAGGAGGACTAGGTGATGGATTGGGTGGAGGACTAGGTGTAGGTGTAGGTGTAGGCATAGGAGGATCTGCTGGATGCATAGGAGCAGGTGGTGGAGGAGGAGCTGGCAGAACATCAATAGCATCCTCTACTCCCCCCTGTTCTGGCAGGTCTTCTGTCTGTGTAGGCATATTCACCCTCAAGTCAACTGGGTTTCTAGATGTACCAGGGAAGACTCTCTCATCAAATTGAGCAGAGTCACTAATGACTTCCTTCCTGATAAGTGGATTCCAGAACAACCAGCCTTTATAGTTAGAGGGATAGCCTAGGAACACACATTTCTGTGTGTGGGACTGCAGCTGCTTGTGTTGATCTTTCTTCACAAGCACATAGGAGGTGCATCCAAATACACGCAAGTGAGAGACATCTGGCTTTGACTGGAACCAGAGCTCATAGGGTGTACTGGCAGACACAGCAGAGGTGGGAGAGCGGTTGTGTACATGTACAAATGCTGCCACTGCATCCTACCAGAAGCTAGAGGGCAGGTGTGCTTCATTAAGCATAGTAGTAATGCCCTCTGCAAGTGTCCTATTAGCATGCTCTGCAACACCATTCTGATGAGGTTCATCTCTAATAGTGTGCTGTCTGTAGATGCCTGCAGTAATACAGAACTGGTCCCATTCCTTAAACACATATTCTCCACCTTTATCATCACGAGTGGCTTTGATCTTCACTCCTAACTGGTTCTCTACATAGGCCTTAAATTGCTTGAAGGCAGCAAATGCATCACTCTTCTTCTTCAATGGGAGAACAGCCTAGTAGCAGCTATAATCATCAATGAAGGTGATCCAATATTTAAAGCCATGTCTAGATTGAACAGGCAATGGACCATGAACATCAGAGTGAACCAATTGGAGGAGACCAGAAGCTCTGTGAGATGCAAGTTTAGAGACATTAGACCTGTGCTGCTTGCCAGCAATGCAAGGTTCACAGATAGAATCTGGAGTGCTCTTGGATTTGACAACCATTCCTTTGACTAGCTCCTCAGTCATCAACCTGTTTACATCACCATGATTGAGATGTGCAAAGCGCCTGTGCCAAAGTGTAGTGTCAAGTGGACAGGTGCTGGTGAATGCAGCATAAGCAATGGTAGGGACAATATGGCCATTGAGAGTTGCTGCATTGTAAGAGGTGATGTTTGCAGTGAAAAGAACTGTTCCATGACGATGAAAAAGCATCTTGTTATGGTGAATGGTGACAACATATGATTTGGAACAAGTCAAATACAGGACTGAGAGGAGATTGTTTCTGAGATCAGGAACATGAAGTACACGCTCAAATTCAAGTAACTGTCCAGGTTTGCCACCAACTACAGGCTGAAAGCACACTGTGCCAATGCCAACTGAATAAATAACTTGATTGTTGGCTAAACGAATAGGGGTGTGATTTGTTGAGTATTTGGTGAACCAATGACGATGTGGAGTCATGTGGCAAGTGGCACCTGTGTCAGCAATCCAGTCAGTTCCTGCATCTGGGATAAGAGGTGAATGGGGATTGGTGTAGTCAAGAGCACTTGCATTGCCAGCAAATTCAGCAGATTCAGCAGATTCATCTTGTTGAGCAACATGGGCCTTCTGGCCCTTCCTGCCCTTCCTCCTCTTCTCTTCCCTGTTCTTCTTAGCCCTGACATGTGCATCCTTAGAAGCTGCCTGCTTCATATAGCAGTTCTCCTCTGTGTGCTTAGGAATGCCACAGAAGGTGCAAGTGACACCTTGAGAGGAGATAGGCTTTACAGCACTACTAGTGGATGTGAACATGGCCTGGGGCTGAAGCTGAATGCGCTCTTGACGGTTCTGCTGCTCTTGGGCAAATGCCTCCTTAAGGTTATTCCACTTGAATTCCTTCATAAGGAGTACTGCAGAGCGAAAGGAAGCATAGTCCTCAGGAAGAGCACAAATCAGACATGCACATGCAAGCTCATTCTCAAACTCCTCAAGTTTGAGGGTGCTAGAACGAGTGCTTCTGATCTTGTGCAGTGCTAGCTCAACCCTGCTCACCAGATTGGTAAGGGACTCATCTTCCTTCTTGGTGATGTTGAAGAACTCATCATAGGCATTAAAGCATGCAGCTGGGTTGTCCTGCTCATTGATCTTCTGAAGCTCAGTCCACATCTTGACTGGATCATCCATGTAGTCCTGCACCATAACCTGCATGCTATACTCAATTCTCTGATAGATCAGGCCTGCAGCTTGCTCAGCCTTCTCTTCCCAGAGCTGGACAGCCTCTGCTGGAGCACTAGGCTTAGCTTTCTGACCAGAGGTCAGGCGCCACAACTTCTTGACTTGAAGTGCAGCACGCATATCATGCTTCCAGACAGAGTAATTGCTGTCATTGAGCTTGGTGATAGTGGATAGTGTCTCAGAGGTGACAGGATCAGACATGATAGTTAAAATGAGGTGTGGATGAGAGTGGACAGATGATGCTTAGAAGAAATAAGCAGTGAGGGAGCAATGAGGGAGAGAGCGCTAACAAATTTATGCCTGGAGGTGACAGATCAATGCCAACCAGTGCAGTCTTCTACAGTCACTGAAGTATACACAGATTTGCCGCAAGACAGTGCTGGTCTGTTGGTCTGCTAAGACCCCGCAGGCACCGCTAACTGAGAGAGGCTCTAGGCTTAAGTAGACACTCAAAGAGTGACTACAACCAGCGAACTAAGGCCGGGCAGGCAAGCTTCACAGTCTGTAGGCTAGGCTGATCCAACAACAGTGATGGAGCCACACACCAATTAACACCAGAGCTGCCAGACACAAAATGCAGTGCAGAGAGGGAACGGATAGGCGGAACGGTGCGCAAATTGGCACGCAGATAGAGGACGACGAGCGGAATCGAACGGTGCAAAGAGCACGCGGATCGGATCAGCAGATCGGCAGCAATCAACAATTTCTGTTGGCACAAGAATAGCCCACAGCGCAGTTAAACCGCGGCTGCTCAAGCTGAAACTTGGTGGAAGTATGCACAGGTATGGGAGCCGTATGCACACCAAAGGGTGTCCGGATCGGATCAGCGGTTGCCGAGAAAATCGAAAGTTGGCAAAATAGGGTGCAAAACAAAGATCCTTCAATAAGTCGGCGAGTTCTTGACCGATTTGGCTGAAACTTCGCGACAAGGGACATAAAAATAGGCCGAATAGACGTGCCAAATTTCGTGAGAAACGGATCAGCGGTTCACCCGGGATAGGTAATGCAACTTCGAAAATAGCCAAAAGTGATAGGGCTATAGCGGTGTCAAATCACAACAGATCAGGCTGAAACTCGGCAGGACAGTAGGCCTATTTTTGCCGAGTAAACGTGCCAAAGGGCGTCAAAAACGGCTAGACGGTTGTGGAGCAATCAAGCAGCGGAGTTTTGGGGAGATTTAGCACTAATAAAGGCCAAAGAAGAAGGCAGAGGGCTCTGGGACTGTGGAAACTGCACAGAAGGGTGCAGAAGATGATGGGAACACTAGGAACACACCAAAAGGCCAGTCCAGAACACCAAAAGCTTCTCTGACAACAGCAGCAGCTCTCCAAACCCAAAAACTCAAAAATGCGGCAGTGCAGACAGCTAGAGCTCAAGGCTCATAACCTGTTAGATCACACAAATCCAGCAAGAGACCACTGAGTCCAGTGGTGAGTACACTTGATGTATATTAGCAGTCTAACTACATACCTGAGTCCAGTGGTGAGTACACTTGATGTAGAGTACTCACCAATGGACTGTGCCGCTTTTACAGGAGATTACATAAGCATCACATGATCAAGAAAGCGGACATAAGGAAGAATATAAACAGAACAATAAACTACAAAATACTAAGAGTGTCAGAATCACACTTCTAACACTAGCACCCTCAAACTTGAGGAGTTTGAGAATGAGCTTGTATGTGCATGTCTGATTCATGCTCTTCCTGAGGACTATGCTTCCTTTCACTCTGCAGTGCTCCTTATGAAGGAATTCAAGTGGAATAACCTTAAGGAGGCATTTGCCTAAGAGCAGCAGAACCGTCAAGAGCACATTCAGCTTCAGCCCCAGGCCATGTTCACATCCACTAGTAGTGCTGTAAAGCCTATCTCCTCTCAAGGTGTCACTTGCACCTTCTGTAGTATTCCTAAGCACACAGAGGAGAACTGCTATATGAAGCAGGCAGCTTCTAAGGATGCACATGTCAGGGCTAAGAAGAACAGGGAAGAGAAGAGGAGGAAGGGCAGGAAGGGCCAGAAGGCCCATGTTGCTCAACAAGATGAATCTGCTGAATCTGCTGAATTTGCTGGCAATGCAAGTGCTCTTGACTACACCAATCCCCATTCACCTCTTATCCCAGATGCAGGAACTGACTGGATTGCTGACACAGGTGCCACTTGCCACATGACTCCACATCGTCATTGGTTCACCAAATACTCAACAAATCACACCCCTATTCGTTTGGCCAACAATCAAGTTATTTATTCAGTTGGCATTGGCACAGTGCGCTTTCAGCCTGTAGTTGGTGGCAAACCTGGACAGTTACTTGAATTTGAGCATGTACTTCATGTTCCTGATCTCAGAAACAATCTCCTCTCAGTCCTGTATTTGACTTGTTCTAAATCATATGTTGTCACCATTCACCATAACAAGATGCTTTTTCATCATCATAGAACAGTTCTTTTCACTGCAAACATCACCTCTTACAATACAGCAACTCTCAATGGCCATATTGTCCCTACCATTGCTTATGCTGCATTCACCAGCACCTGTCCACTTGACACTACACTTTGGCATAGGTGCTTTGCACATCTCAATCATGGTGATGTAAACAGGTTAATGACTGAGGAGCTAGTCAAAGGAATGGTTGTCAAATCCAAGAGCACTCCAGATTCTATCTGTGAACCTTGCATTGCTGGCAAGCAGCACAGGTTTAATATCTCCAAACTTGCATCTCATAGAGCTTCTGGTCTTCTCCGATTGGTTCACTCTGATGTTTATGGTCCATTGCCTGTCCAATCTAGACATGGCTTTAAATATTGGATCACCTTCATTGATGATTACAGCCGCTACTGGGCTGTTCTCCCATTGAAGAAGAAGAGTGATGCATTTGCTGCCTTCAAGCAATTTAAGGCCTATGCAGAGAACCAGTTAGGAGTGAAGATCAAAGCCACTCGTGATGATAAAGGTGGAGAATATGTGTTTAAGGAATGAGACCAGTTCTGTATTACTGCAGGCATCCACAGACAGCACACTATTAGAGATGAACCTCATCAGAATGGTGTTGCAGAGCATGCTAACAGGACACTTGCAGAGGGCATTACTACTATGCTTAATGAAGCACACCTGCCCTCTAGCTTCTGGTAGGATACAGTGGCAGCATTTGTACATGTACACAACTGCTCTCCCACCTCTGCTGTGTCTACCAGTACACCCTATGAGCTCTGGTTCCAGTCAAAGCCAGATGTCTCTCACTTACATGTATTTGGATGCACCTCCTATGTGCTTGTGAAGAAAGATTAACACAAGCAGCTGCAGTCCCACACACAGAAATGTGTGTTTCTAGGCTACCCCTCTAACTATAAAGGCTGGTTGTTCTGGAATCCACTTACCAGGAAGGAAGTCATTAGTGACTCTGCTCAATTTGATAAGAGAGTCTTCCCTGGTACATCTAGAAACTCAGTTGACTTGAGGGTGAATATGCCTACACAGACAGAAGACCTTGAGCTGTATAGTGTTGATATCTCTACTGCTTTCCTCAATGGTGAGATGGAGCATGATGTCTACATGAACCAGCCTGAAGGATTTGAGGACTACTTTGGCCCTGGATTTGTTCTCAAGCTGATCAAGTCAATTTATAGCCTTAAGCAGGCTGGCCACCAATGGCACAAGAAGCTTGATTCAGTGATGAAGAGCATGAGCTTCAAGTTAGTGCACTGTAATTACAGCATTTGGGTGTACAGCAGAGATGAAGTGCACATCATCATTCCAGTCTATGTTGATGACATGACCATTGCTGTAAAGTCTAAGTAGCAGTATGAGTCTGTCAGAGATGAACTAGCTAAGCACTTTAAACTGCATGAGTTGGGCCCAACCTCATTCCTGCTAGGAGTCCATATTCAGAGAGACTGCTCCAAGCACTCTATCAGTCTGTCACAGAGACAATATATTATTGATGTGCTAGAGCACTTCAGCATGAGCAACTGTGGCACTGTTACTACTCCTCTCCCTGACCATAAGCTCAGCAAGGACATGGCTTCTAAGACCCCTGTAGAAACTGAATACATGAGGCAGGTGCCCTACAAGCAATTAGTTGGTGCACTCATGTATTTAGCTATTGCTACTAGGCCAGATATTGCCTATGCAGTTGGTGTCTTAGGACACTTTAGTTCTAATCCTGGTCCAGCTCATTGGAAGGCAGCAAAGCATCTATGTCGCTATCTACAGGGTACAAAGGATTTCAGGTTGACTTATGCACCTGATCCTAAGTCCTCTGAGCTGTTTACTACCTTCTATGATGCTGACCATGGAGGAAATGAGGATAACAGACAGTCCACAAGTGGGATGGTTGTCAAGATGGGAACTAGTGCTGTCAGCTGGGCTAGCAAGTTGCAGCCCTTTGTGACTCTATCTACCACTGAAGCAGAATACATTGCTGCTGTTAGTGCAGGACAAGAGATTATGTGGCTGAGAAATCTCTTTACAGAGTTTGACTACAAATTTGATGCACCCTCTTCTCTGTACATTGATAACTAGTCTGCTCTGTCTGTGGCAAACAATCCTGAGCATCATGGATGCATGAAACACCTAGATCTGCACTTCTACTGGTTGAGAGATGTTGTAGAGGCTGGTCATATCAAAGTGCATTACTTGCCCACTCAGACCATGCCAGCAGACATTATGACCAAAGCATTAAGCAGAGTAAAGGTGCAGGAGATGTGTAAGATGCTGGGATTATGTTGAAGGAAGAAGTGTCAGATCAGGGGAGAGTGTTAGAAGTGTGATTCTGACACTCTTAGTATTTTGTAGTTTATTGTTCTGTTTATATTCTTCCTTATGTCCGCTTTCTTGATCATGTGATGCTTATGTAATCTTCTGTAAAAGCGGCACAGTCCATTGGTGAGTACTCTACATCAAGTGTACTCACCACTGGACTCAGGTATGTAATTAGACTGCTAATACAACATCAAGTGTACTCACCACTGGACTCAGTGGTCCCTTGCTGGATTTGTGTGATCTAACAGAAGCATACAAGATAGATAGATGAAGATAGCAATATCGATATGCAAGAAGAACAGGAGACAACAGAAGACACTCCTATGCATGATATAGAGCCACTAGATATCAAAAGGCTCAGAACAACCAATCAACCAATCACCCTTATCAGAAAGGAAGAGCTTGCTGAAAAGCTAGAGCTAGACCTTAAATAAAATTAGTCACTAAGGTAGCAGAACCAAGTTTCACAGCTACTGAACAAAGTGAGTTCAGTATCATAGCAGTATTCATAGCAGAAGGCAGCTGCAGAAGAATTACTCAGCACAGAGAAACAAGATTGGCAAAAACTTCTACCAAAGCAAATTGCAGACTATGCAGATATATTTGATCCAGATAGATCAAGGAGGTTACCTAAGCATACAAAATAGGATATAGCAACAAACCTTAAGGAAGGAGTACTATACCAAAACTGAGGCCTATTATCAAGCTCACACAAGAAGAGCAGGCAGCACTCAATACCTATGTCTAAGAATTACTGGACAAAGGATGAATCAAAAAGGTTCACTTATATGAACTATGTCTGGTAGCAGCATCAGTCTTCTTTGTTGAAAAGAAAGACAGAGGAGCATGAGCAGTAACTGATTACTGAGACATCAACAATGTGACAATATCAGATCTATACCTAATACTGATTATGAGCATCCTACTAGAGAAACTGGAGAAAGGAAATTTTTTCTTTACACTCGACATGTGATTAGAATACAATAATCTGAGAATTTAAGAAGGAGGTGAATGGAAGGCAGCATTCCGAGTTGGCAATGCAGTCTACAAGCCAAAGGTCATGATGTTTAGAATGAAGAACTCACCTACAGTATTCCAATGATTCATGAACAACAACTTCAAATATTGACTCAGATCAGAAGAGGCACTAAACTACCTAGATGATCTCATTGGCCAAGTGCAAACTGAAGAGGAAAAAAATCAAGAAATGTCATTTTCTCTAAATCTAACTTGACTATCTGAGATTTGTAGTAGGAACAAAAGGCATCCAAATTAGATCCTTACAAACTCAAAGTGATACAAGAATAGCCAACACCAAAGACAAAATGACAGATTCAAAAGTTCCAAGGCTTTTGTAACTTCTACTAAAGATTTATCAGAAACTATACTAATTTATATACACCTATTAGTGAACTCATCAAGAAGGATCACAAGTTTATTTGGACAGAAGCACAAGACAAAGCTTTTGGCATTCAAAACTAAAGTGGCATTGGCAATGCTAAAGCCAGACAAACTATATATATTAGAAACTGATGCATCTGATGTAGCAATTGGTGCAGTCTTACAATAAGAAGATGACCAAGGAGAACTGAGACCTTTAGGTTTCATGTCAAAAACACTATCAAGTACTTAACAAAATTATCCAATATATGATAAAGAGATACTAGCAATTATGGAAGCACTTGCATATTAGAGACACTTATTGGAAGGAATAAAGGAACTAATAACCATCTGAAGTGATCATGCAAACCTCCGATACTTTATGACAGCTCAGAATCTAACAAAACATCAAGTGAGATAGGCACTAGAGTTATTATGATATAACTTCAAGATTCTCCATTGTCTAGGCAAGAAGAATCAGGCAGATGCACTATCATGATGAGCTGATTATATGCCAGAGGACAAGAATAACTTAGGAGTTACCTTGCTACCACCTGATATGATCGAGCAGCAAACATTACAACAAACCAAGATCAATGGTCTATATAGGCTAGAAATAGAAATAGTCACTATCACTGATCTAATTATTCGAACGATTAAGAGACATTACAATACCAAGGAGGCCAAGAAGGAAATATTAGCAATTAAGAAGAGCAATAGCTACAGTTATAGGAATAGCTTGCACTACATAACCAATACATTATATATCTCACCATCTGCCAACCTAAAAGCATTGCTAATCTGAAGGCACTATGACTACAAGCTCACAGGCTACCCAGGAGCAGAAAAGACTATAGAATTTATAAAACGATCATACTATTGGCTAAAGATGGAAGAGATGATCTAAGAATATATCTCATCCTGTGACATATGTCAACATGCAAAACTAATTTGACAGTTTCAAAATTTGTGGCTCCAACCGTTAAAGGCACCGCTGTAGACTATCAAACTCTCCTAGATAGGGACAAAGGCAGCAGTGATGTTCGACCACAGGGAGGCAATGTCAAAGGTGTCGAGAGGAAAAAGGGGAAGTCCTACCAGATCTACAGACTACCTACAGACTTTCAGAAGTGACACTCAGCTCAAATGCACAAGGACCCAGGCGTCAGGTGGATCCGTCGCACCGTCGAATAACTTGCCGCAGTGATACCAATCTTGGCGGGGTCCGAAAGGATAAATAGAGACCACCGAGTCCAACTGAACTGGCAAAGAGGTTGAAGCAGCAGGCTGTGTGCAGCGGCGGCAGATAATCACACTAGTGCGATTCTGGCTGGTAGTCAGGGAGACAAGGTGGGAACAACACAGAGAAGGCAGAGGTGAGAGAGTGTCAACACCACTCGAAAGGGAAGTGGTGTCGGCAGTAGAACAACGTGGAGGCAGCGGAGGCATCGAGAAGTGGCAAACTGGATTCAGATGCAGGGGAGGCACTGGCGCCGGTGGTAGCAGCGGACACAAGAAGAGTAACAGCTGCGTCGAGACGTCAAGAAAGTATCACAAGTCTCCCAAACCAAATGGCGGTAAAGAATCCTGAGAGAGGATGGCGATGCAGATAAAAGTCGAAAATCCCCGGAGTGATTACTAAAAGAGTGACGGCTACGTCAGGACGTTGAGGAAGAATCACAAATAGTTTAAACCGAGCAGCAGCAGAGAATTGCAAGGGGGGACACCAATGCAGATAAAAGTCGAAAATCCCAGAGTGATTATTAGAAGAGTGACAGCTGCATCAAGGTGTCGAGGAAGTACCACAATTGGTTGATGCTGGACGGTGGCAAAGAAGCACGAAAAGCGGCCTCAGGCGCGGGGAGAAATCAAAAATCTCAGGAGTGATTACTAGAAGAGTGACAGCTGCATAAAAGGGAGATGTCCAGGGCGGCAAGCAAGCTCAGCAACTTCTCTTACACTTCTAGGTGTGCAAGGTTGCTCAGCAGCAGATTCTGTCATGACAGTGCCTACTCCTGCAAGATTGGGGCCACGCTGTCAGGACGGGATCGGCAGGGGCACATGACTGGGAATTTGCCCGATCCAGCTATCTGGTTCTCTGAATATACTGGCTTCTTGAAGAGGGCTCTCTACTTGTAGTTGGTTTTTGGTAGCTGCATCTTAGAGTGTATATCTGCTGCTTTTTAGGATAGATACATGCTCTCTATATATACTATGAGTCCTTGATAAGAAATATCACTAAGGCAGTGGGCAGTGAGGCATGACAGGCATGCTGCGTTGGTAGGGGCCGCCGCTGAGATGCGCTGCCAAGCTGCTAAGACCTAGGGGCACCCCAATTGGAACAGCAGATGCTGGTACATCGTGTCGAACATCGGGGCCATTCAGATCAGTCAGGGCGCGCTCTATGTAGATCTGAAATGCCAAGGGGTAGAATGAAACTAAAAAGAGGAATATGTGAATGGCCGCCAGGTGTGCTACTGTGCTCAGCGCACAATATGGGATGATAAGAATATGAAACATTTAACAAAATGGACCTTAGATAGGTTACCAATTACCCAGCCGGTGCGGCAGTGGGCATACAGCTCCGCAATGGCATGATATACATCTGCCGCAGCATGTCCGGCTGCCGTGCAAGCATTTCCGAAGCCGAGAATCACCAGATTTGGCGGAACCATTCTTGGGAGAGGCTGGAGAAGGGGAACCAGGGTTTGGTCGAAGTGAGAATAGGGTAATCATAAGATAGAAGTAAAGGCATCGCTGCCGGTTCGTATGGTCAGCAGTGGTAGTGGCATGGGTGCTGTTCCTAGGCCGCCGAAGGTCTGGCGGCCACTGAGCAGGCTGTATTATAGGTAATAGCAGCGAAGGCTGGTTTGCTGACAATAGTACACGGGTTGTCCTAGGTATGGCATAGAGGAGTACAGCCCTTACAGGCCTGTGTCGCTGGACCAGTACAGGTTAGTGCAGCGCACTACATCTCCTTCTGACAAACTAAAAAAATGATTAAAAAAAATGCTGGGTAGTGTAGGGGAGGTTTTTAGGTGAAATTGAGCGGGAGTTGTGATGTAACTGGGTGGTATATCTGTGACTTGCACCTGGATCAGTCTTTGGTTGTGAGATCAATTATTGGCAGATCGTGGATTGGTGCAGCGGCATGTAGTGGAGGGTTGGCTCTGTCCGCCGCATCTTGTTAAGGTATGTTGTTGAGGTATGGGTGATGTTCAATAGATTTCTGAAGCTCGGCAAGATGCTCTTCGATGTCCTGGGCAGCTGCAATTGCTGAGAGCGAATACTATTGTGCTTGAAGTATAATGGCGATGATGTTGGCAGTGCAGTCGTGTATATCATCATCACTGCACTTGTCGAAGAGGCATAAGACTTAGATTATGGCATTGTGGGATAGTTCTGAGGCAGCATTGGAGTAAATGATGGCGTTTTTGAGTGCAATAGGCCCTTCTCTGAGGATGGCAAGGGGGGCATTGGGTAGTACGCCATCGCCAAGAGGCACACTGAGAATTATGGGGATAGTAGTGAGGGTGCCGCTGATGCGGAGCATTTCTCAGATGCAGCAGATGAGTGTTGCTTTGTTGGCAGGTGTCAGTTGGTGTCTGGCAAAAAGATCGGGAATGATTTGAAGCATCACAGGGACGTGTCTGGCAGGGAACAGCATCACTGCAGGAAATGTGTCGGCAAGGAGGTCGCAAAATGATCCCCAGTTTCCGCCGGCAAGGCGTGAGTCTTGACAGAGGAGTTGTTGTGCGTCTGGCGAGGCCCAAATGTACAGCAGGAAGATTAGAGTCACTGTGTCAGGGCAGGGATGATGGAAACTGCGAAGGGCAGCGATGAGAATATTTGGAAAAGTGGTGTAATCAGGGTGCTATGGGTAAAGGAGCATGGGGTGTCCGGGAAGTGTGATTAACTGGGCGAAATTGAAATTTAACAGGGGTTGGGCATGGCAGAGGAAGTGGACTGGGTGCGGGACTTGCAGTAGTGGTGTCGCCGGTGCAAATGAAAATGCTTTGGCGAGGCTGGGAAATAGTTGAGGCATGTTGGAAGGGGCGCCGATGGTATTCGTAATCTGTAGGGTAGATGTTTTTGGGGCGGCAAGTGGGTCGCCGACCACTTTATATATTTTTGGCGAGTGTTTTCAGGGTTGGCCGAAGGCCGAAGTAGTGTTCTAATGGAAGGGGGCCTAGGTGAAGGTGTTTCGTGTAGGCAGATCGTCAGTGGGACGAGTAAGTGGGATGGGAGGCTAGCGGCGAGGCTGGTTCGCTAGTAGTTCGGGTATGGTGGCCTGTAGAGGCATGGGGCGAAGCAATCTTTGAATGAAAGAGGGCCTGAGTGAAGGAATTTTGTATAGGCAGGGCATCGGTGGGACGAGCTTTGATTTAGAAGAGAGTTTGGAAGTAAAGTTTAAATGGTTAATCATAGAAGGTGTTGTCATATCATGATCTTGATCTGGTACCAGATATGGATACAATGACCTTGTAGTCAGGGGTAGTGGTGCATCAGAAATACAACTTGGTGGGTCTTTGGCGGTCCGGAAACCAGTCGGAGATACCTGGCAATTAGCTAGGGCAGTTTAGGTAGTAGCATATAGGTTGGGAATTTGTTAATGGGTGTGAGTAAGGCTAGGGTAAGGTGCGCAGCAGTATTGGATGATCGGCAGGGGGGATCAGCGTAGAATGTTGTATTGGCCAGGAGGATATCATGTTCATGATCTATCAGTATCCAAGCAAGATCTACCAGCCAGACAACATACTCACTATCACAGAGCAAGATAAAGAATTTGGTTCATCAGATGAAACCGATTCAGACGATTCAGATGAGGTTAGCAAACCACCACCTACGCCGATGAACTCACAGGAAATGATACCTGAGAGCAAAGAACTATGATTTATGCAAGCTTTTCATTATTCTTTTATACAACCCCTTTCCCATATCACGACCTGACATGGTCAATTATGCATTCTATTCTTTCTATGGTGTCTATGGTCATATCCAACTAAATTATGCCTTTATGCAACCATCATTTCCGACTTGCTATAGTATTTATTCACCATATTCACTGAAATGCCAAGTTGTGAATAAGTTGATGGGCAGTTTAAGCCTACTTGGTTTGACCAACTATCAACTGTTGCACTTCTTGTGCATCCCAGTGATACATGGCATATTATGCACCTTTTCTTATCTTCTATGCAGAGGAAGAGGAGCTAATAGGCACTCCGACTCTATTCTACTTTTCGAAAAACCCCTTTGGAGGCGGGCGAACCATAGATGAACATATTGCTGTGTACAGGGTTGGTTGAATATCACCCCTTGCCCAGTCAATACACCAGGCAAGCCACTTCCAAAGCAACAGAAAACTCATTCAGTAACGACTTTATGACTTTTTCTTTCTTATCACTTTCAATTGCATCATAATCTTTTACATGATGCATATTTCACATTTCACATTCACATCCCTTCCCACCACCCTTTACAAATCAATGACTTCCCAAACACCCTTCTCACAACTTTCCTGCGCTGAAATACCCACTTTATCGACGCTGAACTCGAAGGCGCATCAGGGTCAGGGAATATGCAGTTGACGCGCTGCTGAATTTCTGCAGTCCTCTCATTAGGAACCAATTGCATCTCATAATTGTTCTCCTATAGGACTATTAGCAGCTGCAACCTGCAAACAGAGGCAAGAGAACTCACCTCATTACACCTCCTGTGATCTAGAATCTAAAGATTCACGCCAAAAATTGTGACAAGAGTGATGAAAACAATGCAGACAGCGGCAACTTTGGACATAACTGGGCAGTGATGATGATGGTTTGATAGCAACATCAACTATCACTAAGCAACTCCTTTAACTGAGCTTTCTCATGGATTAGGATGAACATTTCTCCAAAAGTTCATCTTAGGAGGGGGGTAGTGAAAGGATCTGCTCAAAAACTCGCATCAAGATCAACACGATCAGCAGATCAACAGGATCAGCATTCCAAACGCAACTAGTAACAGTCTAGCAGTCACTAGAGCCAAACTACTGTTAATGTGACTAAGGCAACAGTTACGGGCATCAACAGCAATATATGGGTGCCTGAGAAGCATGCCACAAGTACATAACCCCGCAGACTACTTAACACCGCCGACCAGTAATTACCACCGCTGATTTACTACTGCTGACCATCACCTTAATACCGCCGACCAAACTCTCGATCCGACCCAATCAAAAGAAGTCAAGAAGCAATCAGAACTACTAGAAGCCCGAGAAGTCTAGAACGCAACTACCAAAGCCTAATGCCTAAAGTCTAAAGGCTAATCTGATCCCAATGGAGACATTACTGGCATTCTAGCACTGTCAGACTTGTGCCTGAGTGTACATGGTCCTTTATGAGATATACTTCACAGTATGTCATGCTACAAGTGAAACACATAACTGCTAAATCAAAGTCCAACATCACATGCAAGAAGCATTACATGCCAATCCACCAAATCCTATAATACCCAAGCGACATGAGGAACTCATTGTTACAACTCGAACCCCTCGAGCTGCAGACCCGATAACTTGGAGGATACTAGGATGGTACAAGCCAGAGCTGCATAACTCATGTCCAGCCTCTACAGTACAAGCGAACCTTTATTTACCAAGGAATGCAAACCTGGACACCAAGTAACTACAACTGATACTCCAACGAAGGATATGGCAATACATTCGCGATGTTAGACTCCTAGGCAAAGCATGGCTAGTCACTCAAACATAACTGCATCCCCCAGCAGAACTCATACAGTTCATGGTATGCATTGGACTATACTCTACACCAACCCGACATCTCAATACTGATGTGCGAGTTGTGCTTATACCCTTCGGACCACAAGACGAACAGTGAAGAGTTACATATCAAGCTGCCTACATTGCACCAAGAGCTACAATCCTACCTGGTGATAGAATCAACGTCATAGTGGAGTACTGACAGTGGAGCTTTTCATACTAGAGCAGCACCTCTATTATCTCAGTCAGCAACTCTACAGAATTTCGTCATAGTGGAGATATATTGGAGCAAAGTGGCATTTGGTGGAGCAGAATAACGAAGGAAGTGATGTAATGGTGGAGCAAGGTGGAGCATGGTGGAGTAAAGTGGAGAGAAGATGAGTAAGAAATAGGATAGAAAATAGATTATCTAGAAAGCATAAATAGCATTAGAAGTAGGCCCTCTTTCCCCCATCTTTCGATCCTCTTAACACATAGTGACAGTGTCTTAACACACTGGTGATAGTGTCCTAACACGACTCACTATGTGCTTTGTACTACTATGCCTCTTGGAAATCCCAATCTGCTCTTACTCTACCTTGTCTCTGAAAGCATCCCTTATCAGGACTGCAACTAGGAAGAATAGTAAGAGGACCGCGTGGTACAGCTAAACGTGAGTAGATAGATCACCTCTGCACAACATACCGCTGCTTAGACAAAAGGATCAAAACCGGTGTAACCCCGGACCTACACCTCTAACATTACTAGAACCTTCTATCATCTTCCACAATGTTCACTAATCATTCCACTCTCTTCATCATGTGATTCCTTAATAGAGTAGACCTCTCCCACAATTGTCATGTATATAAGTAGATAGTTTGACTTCTTGTTCCTCCGTCTAACTTTTCTACTTACCTTCACATTGACTTAGGTATCTACTCTATCTTTGTATTATTTAGCTGTGAATTTCTACTTACCTTCATGTTGACTTAGTGTCCAAGATCAGCCCTAGATTTAACTCAGAGTTAGTTATGTCTCACTCGCCTATATTTCAGTCTTTATGTTAATCTGCCTCGGCATCTGTATAGATGTCATCTATCTAACAGATATTAAAATTCAATCTGTAGTCATGTATCTTGCTTGTAGTATAATATACCATAAAGTATATCTTATAAAGGACTATGTATATTTGAGCACAAGTTTAACAGTGCTGAAATGCCAGTGATATCTCCATTGAGCTCAAATTAGCCTTTAGACTTTAATTGTTAGGTGTTAGGCTTTAGTAATTGCATTCTAAACTTTTTGGGCTTCTAGTAGTTTTAATCGCTTCTTGACTTCTTTTGATCAGGTTTGATCAGATGCTTAGTTAGTAGTGTTAAGATGATAATTAGCAGTGTTAAGTAGTCCATAGGGTTACATACTTGTTGCATACTTCTTAGACACTCATGAATTGCTGTTGATACTGGTGACTATTGCCTTGATTGCATGAACATTAGTTTAGTTGCATGATTGCTAGACCTATTACTAGTTGTATTTGAAATGCTGATCCTGTTGATCTGCTAATTGTATTGGTCTTGATATGAGTTTTTGAGCAGATTCTTTTATGCTTTGACTTCTCCTACTTGCTTCTTTGCTTCTTTCCCTACTAAAATCCCACTCTCACATATATCCAGCAGCCTTTAATCTCAAATCTTTTCATTCCCTTCAAAACTGCTTCAGAACCTATCTCTTCACTTTAAAATCACTCTAGACATCACCCAAAGTCTCCCTCTTTCAATCTCTTCATCTTGACCTTATAAAACAGCCCCAGCAGAACTGTGACACTCACACTCCTCTGCTAACAGACTATTCACAGGAGTTTCAATGGTCTTCAATGTTCAGGATAGTCTTTGAAAGGTGCATTGATAATAGCAGGTGACAAGTGACTAGAGCTCAAGGCTCATAATCTGTTATAGCTAGTTGTAAAATTGTTGGCAATCATGTGATTTCACCACTTTTCATGTCACAAGTGCCTCAAAACACAGATAAAATCATATCTCACCCAAAACTCAATGCTTTCATATCATCTAAGCTGCTAAATTCATATTTTCAAAAGGGCTTTCATTTAGAAATAAAGATTGAGAGAATAGGTAAAAATGTGACCCTAAAATGGTAAAAATATTATTTTTTGCCTCTTCCTTACATGTGCATTTTTTTCTGTGATCCCTGCTGGTCCAGCACCTCCTCAAAGCTGTCCAAAATAATAAAATGATTATACTATGAATTTACAGTCTAAATTTGAGTTGAATTGTGTACCAGAATGTACTGTTTTGAGACATGCCTGAATCACTTAAAACTCATCATTCCCTCTAGCCTCCTAAGCTCCAGAAAATTTTCTTACAGGTCAGATTCATGCATGTAAATTCACTATAAATTAAATACATGAGCTTTGAGCACCACCTGTTGCTGTAGGATCCATTGGGGAGCTGTGCTAAACAAGTGATTCTGGTTGTATGTACTGTTCTAGATAGTATCTTCTCAGCTCACCAGTGCAAGCTGAGGCCCTAGCTAATACATAAACCTAGTCTATTACATCTGAAATGAATTTATCTAACCTGTAAGAATTTTTTCTGGTGCTTGGGAGGTTAGGAGGAAATGATAAGTTTTGAGTGATTCAGACATGCCTCAAAGCAGTACATTCTGGTATACAATTCAACTCAAATTCAGACTGTAAATTTATAGTATTATCATTTTATCATTTTAGACAGCTTTGGGGAGGTGCTGGACTAGCAGGGAGTATAGAAAAAAATGCACATGTAAAGAAGAGGCAAAAACAATATTTTCACCATTTTGGAGTCAATTTTTACTCTATTTTCTCAATTTTTGTTTCTAAATGAAAGCCCTTTTGAAAATATGAATTTAGCAACTTAGATGATGTGAAACTATTGAGTTTTGGGTGAGATATGATTTTATCTGTGTTTTGAGGCACTTGTGATATGAAAAGTGGTGAAATCACATGATTGCCAACAATTTTGCAACTAGCTGTAAGACTATATGGAATCTCAGCATAATTGTAGGAACAAAGTTTATTTTATTTAGTACCTGTATGAAATCTATGTACAGCCAACAATGAGTCTTAGAATAAAAAGGAGCAGACAACAATACCTACCTCAGCATATGTAGGAACAAAGCTAAGGTGGCAAGTGTCAAGAAACTACAATTTACAGCCTTTTTCATATGTATTATCACTCGTGATTTCTGTGATTTTTGTCACACAGAATACCTCAAAATATAAAACTATATCTCACTCAATTCTTGACTGTTTTGCATGATATAAGTTGCTAAATTCATAGTTTTAAGATATGTTTCAAATTCCAACAAGGATGAAGAGAAATGAGCAAAGAATGAGTGAAATATGTTGCAAAAGGCTGATTTTAGACACTTCCTTTATATGCATTTTTTTCTGCCCTCAGACTAGGTGCTACAGTCCTACAGGGAAGTTCAAAATGATATAATTGCTTTATTGTAAATTTACAGACTGACTTTGAGCTGTATTCTGCATTGTATCTGCTGGTTTCATACATGCCTAAGCTGAGCTCAAACCTACCTTTTCTCAAGGGCACCCAGATCTCAAAATAAATTTATTCTTAGGAAAGCTGATGCCTGTAAATTCATATTATGCCAATAGCACCACTCTGATGCAGTCTAGGTTGTTGTAGCACCCAGTCTGAGGGCAGAAAAAAATGCACATGAAGGAAGTGTCTAAAATCAGCCTTTTGCAACATATTTCACTCATTCTTTGCTCATTTCTCTTCATCCTTGTTGGAATTTGAAACATATCTTAAAACTATGAATTTAGCAACTGATATCACGCAAAATGGTCAAGAATTGAGTAAGATACAGTGATTTTTATATTTTGAGGTGTTCTGTGTGACAAAAATCACAGAAGTCGCGAGTGAGAATACAACATATGAAAAAGGCAGTAAATAGTATGTTCCAGCCTCAATCTCAAGAGAAAAAAAGGAAATGGTCCAGTCTGTAATCTGAACTAGCAGAGCGGCCCACATTCCTTCAACATAATCATCTTAAAAGCAATGGGCTAAAATGTTCATGATCCCTCGGACGGCGTCTATCTCGTTCTGTTGTCACTCTTCCGGAAAGATACAAGAGAGAATATGTTCCCATGCCGGTGTCAAGAAGTGAGGATCATACATGCGGCAATATTCCTAATACGAGGGATAAAAGCCACCTGTTTCCCAGTCGATGATACCAGTAATAGTTGTTCCATCGACTATAATGTTCTTGGGAAGAAGGTCTCCATGTGTAAAAGTGATAGAAGCGTCTCGGGGGAGTTGCGACAGGAGGTTTTCGGTGAAGGTTTTGGAGCAGTCCAGGAGCAAAAATAACTGGCGATATGCGTCGATGAACTTGTCAACACTCTCGAACGACTCCTCTAGAGACCACTCTGGCGGAAAAAACATGTTATTGTATGGTCCACCATGGACATTTCCAAGACGCAAGGAATGCACTTCAGACATTCGATGGATGATGTCGGAAAGCTGATTGGCGACTTGGGCGAGCTCGTCCTTCGTCATGTCGTTGATGACTTTGTCTAGAGGTTGTCCCGGACACTCCTGCATGCATATGCACCACGCTCTGCTAGCCATCGCGGTCGCATCTGCAATCTTGGGTCGCGGGGGAACACAGAGGACTTTCGGGACTGGAAGATAGACCTTATCCCATGCATACCGCATGGCAGCGACTTCGTCATTTGTGACACCTGGCGAGCACTTGAGAACGACCCCCTCTTGCAAACGAACGACCCTAGACCCCCAATTAAGGTATAGCAACTCTCCGGCCGAAGCCAGAACGTCAGGCAGACATGTCGGTACCTTCAAGTCAGGTAGTTTATCGAGCGCTATGAGGGGTAGTATTTAAGCGGAGACGTGATATGGCACATATGCAACAATGGTGAGTACTCTACATCAAGTGTACTCACTACTGGACTCAGGTATGTAGTTAGACTGTTAATAATACATCAAGTGTACTTACCACTGGACTCAGTGGTCCCTTGCTGGATTTGTGCTCAACACCTGGGCCTGTCCTGCATGCAGTCCAGAGAGGCATTGGGCATCCCCCTCTTCAGGCCTGCAGGGCCCCCATTATATTATTACCTTTCTAATCAGTATATAATCACTTTCCTTGCCCTGTTGCTGCAGTTTCCCTTTGTGTACTGACAGCAACAAGGTGAAGGTCTTCCTGTAATAGTTTCATAGTTTCCCTTCATTTACTGACAGTAACAAGATATATTGATCCTGTCTGTCTTTGGTGTGAACCAGAGAACTCAAGCTAGTGTTCAGTGTCACCCAAGCACTGTTTCAAACATTAATATTCTACAAGCTCCTCACAAATTCACAATATAATACCCACCATGTCCTCAACATCTACAAAAGATCTTTATGTACAGCAGAAATTGAAGAGAGAAAATGCATGTTGTTTAAAAGAATGATATCACTGAAAGGACAAGTATATAGGTTCTCGTGCAGTCCCGAAAGTGCACATCATAATACCATCACCTGAATACAGATCCAAGTTATTTTGAACGTCTCTTTCAATAATAAACGCCTTCAGTTATGCCACCTCAATAATTTCCTCCCATGTTATCGGCTCTCTGCGAGGCCATCTGGCGACGCTGAGAGTCCTCCAGTTTTGGACAGAGCGATATACCATGGCCCAAACCTACAGGAAGACGACACATATATGTATAAGCAGAACGTACAAATCAAGCAACAGTCACGTACCTCCACAAACCGGACAGCCTTTAAATGAAGCTCCTTGGGCAGTTCTCGGGTCTTCAATCGAAGCCAGGAATGGCGGGACCCTGCAATATACAGACGTCAGAAAGATGGAACTGATATTATCCAGAGGTCGACAAACTTTTGACCCGCCTCCATCAGAAGATACTTTAGATCGAGCAAAGTCTGTTCTGGGGTGTTCATGTTCACGAACGTCGTAGCAATTCCCGTTTTACCGCTGCGGCCAGTCCGCCCAATCTGATGGACATAGTCCTCGATTTCCTTCGGCATTGAGAAGATAATGACATGTTGAATGTCATTAAAGTCGAGCCCTTTGGAGGCCACTCCCGAAGCGACCATAACGTCCTTTGCTCCGGATTTGAAAGACTTGATCGCATACTGGCGTTCTTCCTGGGCTAGAGAAAATGAGAAGCCTGAAAGACGGGTAGATTACGAGATAACGAACATTTGGATCCATGTATAGCCACAGCTTCGACTCCCTTCAACAGCAGATATTCCTGAATGTCTGAGCTCAAGGATTCGAATCACAACCGCGCGACGAGAAGAATTGGGCACACACCATCCACTTCGTTTTTATTGTCACTGAATATGATTACTGGCGGCGGGGTTTTTTGCAAACATTCGAGAAGGTAGACCATCTTGGCCTCCTGCTTTACGTATTCCACAACTTGCAACACGTCTAAATTGGCTGCTCCGGCGCGGCCAACATTGACGAGCACTGGTCGGATGAGCGATTGCTGCGCAAAGTCCTGGATCTTCTTGGGCATTGTTGCGGAAAATAAAAGAGTCTGACGCTGCGCCTTTGATGGATGTCAAATTTTCGTTCATTTAAGGGAGGAAGGTAGAGGATTACCTTAAAGAAACTCATTATATGGCGGACTTCTTCTTCAAAACCGAGATCGATCATTCGATCTGCTTCATCCATACAGAGATACTTGCAGCTTTCGAGCGAGAAACGCCGCTTCTCGAGCATGTCGATGAGGCGACCTGGAGTCGCGACAACAATGTGAATACCCTTGCTCAGGGTGTGCGACTGTTCAGACATGGAGATCCCGCCCATACACAGCAACGTATTCAGCTGAGGATAGCCACCGCTTGCCAGAGCATTCGCCCACCCGACTATGTTCTCATATGTCTGCGAAGCCAATTCCCTCTATTTTGATTGACATGTCCAAACAGGAAACACATTGAAATGATGAAATCTTACTCACGGACGGACATAATATAATCCCGACAGGTCCTTCGCCACGGACAAATGGTAGTTTTGTTTCCTCCTCAGCGCCAAAAATGATCAACGGGAGACAGAAAGCCAGAGTCTTCCCTGACCCGGTAAATGCTACTCCTATCATGTCTCTACCAGAAAGACTGATAATTATGAACACCGAGACATATGTCAACAAGAACAAATACCCACGCAACAGGTAGTCCTTGTATCTGAATCGGAGTTGGGCTTACGATGCCCTTCGATTTGAGGTGTTTGACAAGAATTTCCGGGATTTTCATATCCTATATGATAACTTAGTTTATTCTTTACCACGGAGAGAATCACACAGACTGACGGTAAAGCTTGGGATGGGAGGTGGAACGTCCTCTCCATCTACGAGTATGTGATACTGTTCGCGTATCTTCTGATGAGTTTCATTAGGTCGTTCTCGTATGAAGCGAGGCGGCCTCCAGCTAGCAAGGAAGTGACCCTGCGTAACCATCATGGTCTGACGATGACGAGTACTACGGTGTTGCTCACGATGTTTTAAGGGGTTCGGTATACTGAATACCTTTGGCTAACTCAAGGTCCGAAGCAAGCTTCTTTCTGCTCGCGATGGCGGCGAGAATAGCAGCATCTGCCTCTTCGGTACGTTCGGCCTCTGTCTTTTGTGCATCTGTTTGACAAAGCGAGACCAGAGTGGTTCAATACGAAGTGTTGTGCAAGGGCGTTACCGTAGGGCGACGTACCTTCGACGGCTTTCTTTCGGTGGATTTCTTGTGCTTCAAGCAACAGAGTGCGTTCTCTACGCTCCCGTTCCTTCTGTTTCTCCTCCTCGTTTTCCTCTTCAAGCTGTTCTCGCTCGGGCGCTGATCGGTCAGGAGTGTCTGCACGGTCCTTGAGAGTTCGGGACTTGATCGCAGCCAGTTTGGCTTGTCGGCGCTGAGTAATAGGGACGTAGGGCACGTAATCATCCTCTCCATCGTCGAGCCTGTATTGAGGAGAAGGAGAACGCGTTACGCGCCGACGTTTCTGAGCCGATTCGGCCATGGTCGTATGTAAGAAAGACGCAACGGACCGAAGACGCGAGACCCGGACCGCGAGGGCTGTGTGTCTCATTGTGAACATATGCAACTCGATAAAATTTCTGATATAAAAAGGGAGCGAGCGAGCGAGCGAGTGAGTACACAGTAGTTTATTCATACATTATGGACGAATTCGACCCGACTCAGCATCCTCATCGCAGGTGTAAGTGCGAGATTTTCTTGACTTGCCTTTTGATGTTCCAGAGAATAACGCGTCGACGTCGTAGACAATCCACTCACGGACGAGTACATCCTCGTCTCCCCTCACCGTGCCAGACGGCCTTGGCTTGGGCAAGTCGAACCTTCCCAGCCGCCGTCTCTTCCTCAGTATGACCCGGCCTGCTACCTTTGTCCCGGAAACAAGCGCGCTGGCGGGATAGTGAACGATGCGTACACATCGACTTTCATTTTCCCCAACGATTTTGCCGCTCTTACTCCGGCACCAGTTCCCGCCGCGCCCGAGCCACCTCATTCCCTTCTCGTGAGTCGCGCCGTTCACGGTCGATGCGACGTCATCGTGTTTCATCCCCGCCATGACTTGACTCTCGCTCGCCTCGATCCAAGCAGCATATCTGCAGTGATCAATGAATGGATACGCGTCTACAAGGAAAGAAGCAGTGAAGATGGAATCCGTTACGTTCAGATATTTGAGGTGCCGCTGCTGATTTGATTTTTCGATCCCAAATATCAACATATCCTGAAGACCGTCACCATCTATCTTTCTCTTTCTAGAATAAGGGTGCTATGATGGGCTGCTCCAATCCACATCCACATTGCCAGGTCTGGAGTATGTCCGACATCCCGACGATCCCAGGGAAGGAGCTCGCTTCATTCAAACGGTACGCATCCTCCGAGTCCGACGTTCCAGCAAGCGACGCACCAAAGGCCGCGAATAACCGCCCCTGCCTCCTCTGCGAATACGCTCACTTTGAAGTGAATGGTTCATCCGGCGAACGCATCGTCACCAAGAACGATGACTGGGTTGCTCTCGTGCCTTGGTGGGCAACATGGCCATTTGAGTTGCTCGGTCAGTCCATCCATCCTAAATTATCTGAGAGTCACCTTCACTCAATCATACTATGCAGTTCTACCGTATCGTCGGCATATTCGTTCCATTTCGGATTTGACCCCTGAAGAGAAGTCGGATTTCGCGAGGATTCTCTCGGAGGTCACCATCCGTTATGATAATCTTTTCTTTTCTTCCTTCCCGTATTCGATGGGAATTCACCAGGGTCCCATTTCCCTTGAAGCTGCGCAAGTGAAGAAAGATTGCGAGGATGATTGCGAAGTTCCCCACCTACATTTACACTTCGCACCCCCACTTCTCCGTAGCGCGACGGTCCGGAAATTCTTGGTTGGGTATGTACATGTCGCTTCATGCTCTGTTTTCGTCCTTTCTCACTTGCACCCAGGTTCGAGCTTATGGCTGAGGCCCAGAGGGACCTAACACCCGAGCAGGGCGCTAGTCGTCTACGGGAATGTGGAACAAAGCATTATGCAGATTCACTCTAATGATAATAGACGTACTCGATGCGTATAAACGATCTTCTAGAATGTATGAAAAGATAACAGACATAGATGAACAGACAAATTATTGCGTCTTTGTTTTACGTGGTACGGCCCATCGTCCGGTCAAGTGGTTTGCTCGAAGAACTAACAAGTCACGGAACATGAGCAAAGAATCCCTCATGAGCCTAAGCTTGCTTTCTGGCACTTCGGACCAATTGATTGGCACCTCCGCTACAGGAATACTCTTCATCTTGGCCAAAAGAAGGATTTCAACATCAAAAATCCAGCCGGTGAGATGCTGATAAGGAAAAATGGCACACGCCGCTTCCCTAGAAAAGAGCTTGAATCCACATTGCGTGTCGCGCACATGTCCAACACCAATCAGGCGCAAAGTAAGATGTAAGGCGTGCATTGCTAGGTTACGCAGGAAAGAACGCTGTGATCGTCCTCGTAAGCAACGAAGAAAGGTACAAGTTTGTATGTCTACTTACCTTGACGACCGCCTCTGTATCGACAAGATGAGCTCTACTTCCGACGACCACAGCAGGCGAGTCTTCAGGAGCCATCTTATTCATTTCTGCCCATAGCATCTCTAGATCCTCGAATCGGCTTGCACCATCCGCATCGGCCATCAGCAGTCGTCGACCGCGGCTGTGTAACATCCCATGTCTAACTGCAGCGCCCTTTCCAAGGTTCCTATGAAGTGATACGACCCGTATGTCGGTTGACGAATATTTCCGAGCAAGATTCACGGCTAAGTCTGCTGTACCGTCCGAAGAACCATCATCTACGATGAGAATTTCGTACGTGCGCCTGGAGCATTCAGGTTTGGCTAGATGTTCGATCGTGGTGACTAGCATAGATGGCAGTCTGGGCACTTCATTAAAAGCAGGAATGACGATACTGAGGTCTATGCTAGCAGTGGATTTTGTGATGTCCGGAAGGTCTTTGAATTTAGCGCCCGATTTAGCAGAACGGTACTTTAATTCCGTTGGGACGACTTTGATCGGCGGGGGGGAGAGCAATATGGTCGCAATATAAGCCTATTGAGCCTGACGTTGAGAAGTGCGAGTAGAAATAGTAGGAAGTACTAGTACTCACGAAGCAGAAAAGTAGGAGGACGAGGATCAGAGCTCCACCAAAGATTGTGGGCAGCGCCACGTCTGCCATCAGAAAGGTAGTTGTGAACGAGTCGGATAAGAGAGCGAGGTCGACGAGTATGATGTTGAAAGGAAGCTGTTGACGTGTCAGCAGCGAGTAAACATGGTTGCGGGTTCACGAGACGCGCCGTCGCCGTCGCAGCACTGCACGTTACCGTGTCTCCCACGCATTTATCATCATTATTTATTCCATATATATAAGTAAAAACAAACAATTTGCTACAGATACACAGCCAAGCATTTGGACTTGATGCCAAATTCGCTATCCAGCCATCCGCCGCATAGAGCATCCGACCGAAGACAATCATTGCTATACACAAAAATCGGCTTGTGTTCAAGAGACACGTCGCCTAATAGATGCGACTTGCACCAATCTTGACCGGAGTCCTCATCGACGAACACGATACCACAACGGACTTCGGAACTCTCGTTTCGATTTGTTGTGAGAGATTTCCAACCACATCCTACCGCAAAGGCCTCTCGAGAATGCACAAGGTTAGGTAATACATACTGATCGACAAAACTTGTGTCGTAATACGACAAATCTTGAGATCGAATACAGCATTCTAGTCGGATAATCGCAGAACTTAAGAGTTGTGCAAAAGGATGGAGGCCTTCGCAGTCGTTCAAAATCCTGAATGATCGTTTAATCGAGTTGTCGACCGTTAGAATGCGTGTATCGTGGTACATCTCCTGTTCGTAGTTGGTAAGAGGTCTGAATGGCCTCGCCCCCTCATTCTGGTGTGCCTTTGACCCCATCGGAGAGCAGAAGCTTCTCTTTCGATCCAAGTTTGACGTCAAGCAGTCATTTTCGTCGACCCTACGTCGCTTGCCAACTTTAGCGGACGACTGGTTTGCTTGTCGCTCGCATCTCTCCTCCGACTTATTCGAATCAAGGCAGACGGAATTCGGTGCTGGTCGGCTCTCAAGCGTAGCGCATTTATCTGCACCGGAGCTTTCAAATATATCTGGGAATTGTAGACTGATGTTGTGGTCGTTCTTTTCGTCAAGTCTGGGGGTGCTCTTCCCGACGGCTCTAAGTGCTATATCATTGAACTCCGGGAGAGTCACAGCTGTGGTTTTTATTTTAGACGGTGTGAAATGGTCTGTACGAGGTAATGAATATACCTTCTAGCCAACTTCTGTCATTTGATCTGTGAACTTTGCTTATGCGAGGAAAGCGCAGCTCATAGTTCTGGAACAGGTATCAGAGGAAAACCAGTGGAGATCAAAGGGCATCGAACCTTCGTCTCACTAGATTTAGTGAAACCCGCCCCAAACACTTCTACAAGCAAGGATTTGGCAAGGATGACGCGTGGCTCTGCAAGGCCGCCGGGAAGATTGAACATAAAGGGAAGCTGGTCCTGCTGGAGTTATTCAGAGGGCCCTGCAACGGGGAGCAAACTCGAAAAACGAACATTGACACCAGTTCGCATTGTACCTGCGGACTTAATGAGGAAATTCAGTTCCTCAAGCCGACTTCGATCAAGGCCGTACGATACTGTGAAAAGAATTTCTATCAGGGGCTGAGAACATGCCTGGTCTTTCGTATCAGTCATCATGTAACGATTCTCCGCATTTACACACACCTTCTTGGACTGGGAACCGATCGCGCCGACATAGAACGTCGTATAAGTTGAAGTGGAGACTGACATACAATCAATCAACCACAACTTTCTCATCTATGGTGAACGAGACATACCGCGCAAAGCTCTTCCTCTTCCTTATCCCAGGACGCCCCAATGAGGGAAAGATCTACTGAATCGCCAAAGCCTGGTATATAGTCCTTTTTTAACTTTCCAGAAATAAGAACGTGTATTTGTGACTTCGAATAAATTTTGTACCTTAACCCAAGGGCACCGCCAATCAGCGTAGGTAGAATCCGTGGCCTTCAGGACAAGCCCTTCTTCGTGGTCTGCGATACTTGATGCGAAAATGTGTTCCAATATTTTCAGTCCTCGACTGAATCCCTTGGCACCAGACAAAGGAATCTCCGTGCGGTGAGCGAGATAGGCATACATAGGTATGGGATCAATGATGGCTTCAAGGGTCGCCCTACGGGAGCAATATGGTTCCGACAGGAGTGCTGTGCCATTTAAATAGAGAACATCGAAGAAGACCAAGGCCAGATGTCTTGATGTTTCGGATCTGCTCAAGGCAACATATTCAAATTATCTGCTATTATACTTGGTCAGGTGTGCTAGACTTACTCTATCGTCGTTCGCTCGCGTTTATTCCTGCGTCGGGCGCCAGTCGCTGAACTTTCAATCAATTCTCGGATCCTCCAGAATTCTTGACGTCAATCAGTTCGATCCGATATATCAGAAGGGAGAGGAGGTACGTACCGTCGACACCATAAGTTCTATCATAAGCTATCATCTCTGCTTCAAGAATCACTGTCAATAAGACATTGTGATGTGTCGTGGCCCATGCACGTGCACAAGCATCTGGATGATCATGACCCAGTCTCAAGGCCTCCCTTATAATCCTGAATCCTCGTCGTTATATCAGAAATGCAATTAATACTTTGACGAATGATTTACCAATGTGTTGCGATGCGGTCCAACGTTGAGTCTCTTCTACTTTTGCTAAATATAGTTATTTCTGACTCTCCGCACTCGTTTGGTGAGACATGTATTTGCATCCTGAGAAGGCAAAGATCCAAAATTTGCAAGCATCGAGCAAGTATGAGCGTGTCTAACCTTTCACCGTCATATTTCGTCTCTGCCCACACCGATGTCGAATGCTTGAGCTTATCGAGAGCGTCACGGCATCCGCGAGCCTTGAAACATGTTGGGATCTTTGATAGGGTTCATTATGAACATCAGCTCGAATAATGGCTGTGAGAAACATACCTGGACAGGTATGCCAATTTCGGGTCTCAAAGCACTGACTTGCTTTCCCTCAAAAAGTCCTACAGAATCTTCTATTGTCGATTGGACCTTATAGCAACTCAGCAAAGCATTTGAAGGATCCCAGATGTGCATAGCTTCTTGCAGAGTTAACATATGGACAGCCGTTGAATTGAACCTCAAGAGGGACTCAGGACTGGAGATGTTCTTGGCGGGGTAAAGAATAGACCTCAGGTCCTTTAGGATTATTTGTGTCAAAATAGCAGCTTCGAAAGGGCCCAGTTTGCGATAAATATCGCCGAGTATATTTCGCCGCTTTTCAAAAGAACCAACGCAGGATGGTCGCAAACTGGTCGCCGAAAAGCGTGATTTTGACGCTAGATCATCTAGGACCTTGTTGACACCGTGAAGGGAAAGCTGGGTTACAGCATTGGTGGACTGCCAGAAGATATTATGGACAACCCAGACATTCTTGGATGCGACTAAACTCACGACAGACGAATAAGACAAAAGATCGCAAAGTTGTTCCCCAAGAGAAGACGAGTTTGATGTCGGGCTAGACCATCTTTTCAGATTGGCGCCTCGCCCACCTTCCTTGTCGGAGGTTCCGAATATGTTGATGAGTTCTTTCGCTAAGCTAGCCTCTCTCATTCCATATTTCCTTCGAGTATCTTCATCCGGAAAAAGGAAAAGAAATAGAATCGTAGTCGTCTGCGATGAGGGCCTCGGAAATTGTCGACGGAACGCCCGAACCCATCTTCTGAAAACTTTGAGGGATGTTGGCTCGAAGGTGCCAGCGGATGAGCACATGGATTCATTACGGATGGGACGAGGTTCAATGTTTCTTAACTCTCTGCAAAGAGCGACGAAGCTAGAGCCCAAGCCGTGTAAGAATAGTAGCTGTGGCAATTGATGAGATGAAAACACCTACAATGAAAAAGGAATGGGCGCTTCACTGGCAGATGTCATGGGAGAATAAAATGTATACAAGAAAGGAAGAAAAAGAAAGAAGGCTTCAGCGCAGCATAACAAGGAAAGAAAGAAATAAGGACCAACACACACAACAACACGCAAGCTGGAAGCTGGAGGAATTCAGAATGCGCGTCACAAATATATACACGGTGACATGACATAGATTCACGTGGCACTCAGACTGAACAGCAATTTTTTTTTCATAGCATATATACAATACGAAGAGGAGGGGAGAGCTACGTGTCGCCATCCTGTGCAATATGCTTGAGATAAAGCAGAATCGATGTCTGTACATACACGCTCTACTCATCATAAATCTCCTCTTCCGACTCTAATGGACGGACCAAATTCACCCTCCGGTGCTCTGTAAAAATCGTCCTGGTGATACCCAGCATTTCCGAGGGACTCTCTAGACTGACTGAAACGAGACGGTACATTGAGTAGACCTCCACTATACGGAGGAGCCTTTGGAAGCACGACGGGCTGGACGGGCAGCGTGTAGGAAATATCGAGTTCCTCCAGAATAGTCTTGAGGTTCCGCATGAATTGGGTCCGCCTTGACCATCTTCCACCCCAATCCTGCCAATTAGGACGATCTAGGAGGTCAAGATGAGCAATTTATGTGGGACGTATGCGACCGCTTGTACTCACGTTCCATTGCAATGACAAGGGTCATTGCGTTCTGATATTCCATTTTATCGATGTTCACATTCACATTAGACCATTCTCGGTTGTTCTGGGATACGTACGCCTTCAACCGCGACTGAAGAGCTTCAATCAGCTCCAGAGCTGTATCGTATCCCACCTGAAGGTTCGTGGTTTCCCACCTAAATAATAAATTCAGTCTCTAATTTTTTTCCCGTGTTGCAGCGGCTTACATCGAATTACTGCGTCGCAGGTTGTGTACCAGCTTCGTGTTTGCCAGCAAGGAATTGGGTGCAATTATCTCCAAACCGTCTACACGCCGAAAAGTCGTGGAGAACAGACCGAACTCCTTGACGAAGAGGGGCTACGGCAAAGCATCGTCAGACACCGGAGACGGAGTACATGTACTTCACATCATACGCACATTGTCATCGATCATTACCAAGTCACCCACATCAAATACGTGAGTGGAAAAGATGAAAATAAGCTACAAAATAATCAGTGAGTATCTCCTTGCAGTAAGATGACTCTTACTGATTCAAACAATGTCTGAGCTGAGTTCCCGAAGATGAAGGAGAAACCAAGAACGATGGTCGCCATTGGTACGAGGGACTGAACTGTGTTGTCCCGATTAAAAATCAACAGACAGCAAAAAATGATCCCTAGCAGAGCGACGCATACAAGGACGGCGTCAAGCTTCGCAACGATGCTACCGACGTCCTGTTGAATAAATATCAGCATTTGGTGTGACACGGAAGAATTCATAACGACCTTTAAGCTAGCCACGAGTGCCTTCCGTTCCCGGTAAATGCGTTGAACGGCTTCTCGCATTTCTTTTTTGGTGATGTCACCGTTATTGTCCTTGTCGAATACAGAAAATGCCGCCGCCTAAACGAAATCCTTCAGAGGTGCTTGCCGCTCCGCGGCTTGATCTACTTACCGCTTCGGCCTTTGAATGGAAGTACGGCTCGAAATCTGTAAAATAGTCCATAAGAATGTAGCACGCCATCCGATAAACAGGCTTCAGACCTTCAACGATGAGATATTTTCTAGGGGGATGAACGTTGCTGAGAGTCGAGAATAGTTGCTTAGCAAGCTTCTTCGCCGAGTGTAGACCAGTGAGTTCGCTGGCCCTGTTGAATTTGCTGTCTTTGAGAGCCACTTGGCCAATCGCATCGCCCAGCTGGTCGACAATCATCGCACCGACGGCCTTACGTCGCCTCTTCCTACCCATCTGGGTCCGCTTCACCCGACCTGCAGAATCTGTCGCCGCTCCTTCAGAAGGAGCTCCGCCATCAATGCCCAACTCTTTATTAATGACATCCATGGATGGACTCTGAGAACCAGCAGCGCTGCCTTTGTGACCTTTCCTTCTGTTCAGTATGTAAGGGGACCTTTTTGTCGCTACGGGCTGAGCATTGGACAAGCGATCCAGCGCTTTCAATGCGAGTTTATTCTCAGCGAGACGATCGGCAAGTGCTTTCTGGTGAAAACGAATGGCAACAAAACGAAGAAAAGTCTTTTCGGCGAGTAAAATGATGCTTGACGCGAAAAGAGCCTATAGATTGCTACGTTAGCAGACATAAGGAACGGAGTCTACACTGAACGGACCTGCATGACGCGATTTATGATAACCCAGTAGGAGCCGGGCGGATGAAGCGTAGCACGGATGACGGAGAGGGCGATCCAAGACCATGAGACATCAAGGCAGAGCTTTAGCCATCCAGATACCGCATATACCAGCTTCACAAGTCCTGTTAGATCCTAAGGCTAATAGTAGAGTACAAAACGGAAATACCTCTATCTGAGACTTGAGATTTTCTACCTGCCCATGGAAGAGGGTGACAATGAAGATGATGAATCTTGGGATCAGGTCAACGATGAGATATGTTCCTGAGCCGGCTGCCCAAGTGATGGAGAACCAAAGAGACCAAGCATGCACGTGAGGCCGGGCTGGGCTGTCGTGGAAGCGGAAGTGAAAGATAAGGTATGGTGCGATGAAAATGCCAGCGCCGAGTATTGCGACCAAGAAAGTGCGGAAACTACGGGAGAGTTTCATGAAGAGACCGTAAATTTTTCTGCCTCGTCTCGTTTTGCGCTTTGTCTCTAAGTCCCTCTTGCTAGCGCCGTCATCCTCCGCGTCCCAGTCGAATTCGTCAGAAGACACGGTGACGCTGTCGGAAAGGGAGTCATGGGCAGCAACCTTGACAAAGTCGTCGTGATCATGGCTGTCTCCGTGGAGCGTTGCGGCAGATTGGTCGTGGGGATCATGGAATTTTAATTTTGAGCTCTGAGACTTGACTGGAGAGTCTGAGTTGTTTGAACGAGGGGACAACTCAAAGGCTTCCGGGGCCTCCTTTAGCGCAGCGGAAGCCATGGGACGACAAGGCGGAGTGCACAGAGAGCGCGGACAGGAGCTACTTATGGAAAGAAGAGACGAGGTGGAGACCGAGATATATATACATGTATATATATATACATAATATGTGGATTACTACATATGGAAGGTGCGTCATAGCCACTCCGCTATTTACTACTACGTGCTACACTACACTACTACACGACACTCGGGAGGAGCCAAGGCAATCATGTTCAAGTTGACGCTGTTTGACTGCGAAAGAAATCGTTCTTTCACAAAAGCAGCAACGTCCTATGTGTATGTATGTATATTAGAGAAAGACTCAAAAAAGACGACCAAAGCCTGACCCTGACCTTTAGGAGATCCTCGCTTGGGCCTCTGTCTATCGGTCCCACGCGCCGTCCATCCAGCTCCACCAGACGATGTCCGTCCACTCCCTTCGGCTTTCCTGGTTCCGTGCTCGGCGCGTGTACGAAACAAGTAAAATGGTAGTCAGTGTCAAGGTTCCGCGGTACAGCACTCTGCCCGGATTGCGCCTCACTCGCGTGCACGTCTGCAAATAAAGGCGTCGTCTCCAGTAACTTCGCCCGCTCCACCGGCGTCTTTCCTATGTAATGTCACGTCAGCACCCTTCATCATATAGACTAGACTAAGGTATGTCCATGCACCCTTGCATTCGTCGATAAACTGTGCCAGAGCACTTTCAGGAGCAATCGTCACACGCGACTGGGATGCGTTACACTACGGTCTCAACTCATGTCCGCTATAGATTTATGGGATCACTCACGTTCATTAATGCATGAAGGAGCCCCAATGTGCCACACGCGTTGGATATCTATAAGCCCGATGAGTTGACCTGTACCATCATGCGCACGACGAACTCGCCGTTTGTTTCACCCAGATCACCGTAGGATCCACAGGTGGAAGCTTCCCTGCCTCCGTGGCGGCGTCTTCCTCCTTTCGCTTTGCCTCATATGCTTCTGTGATTGGGAACAGAAGAACTACAGCTTTCGCGGGTTGCGCAACCATCGCTAGAAGCTTCGAAGCACATGGATGGTCTCATATTCAGAATGCAAAGACGCATAGAGGGGTTAAGAAGCCGTACCTCGTCATCCAGTCCGTAGACATCTGTAAACGCGTCCTGGGATAAAACAAGGCCCACTTTACGAGACCACTAGGCACAAGAAGATTCGTTAGATCTTAGCCAAAAGCACTCTTAGGTGTTTGTAGTTTGCGACACATACGCTATTCAGAACCTGGCGATTAACATTATTTCAGTTGATCATAGACACCATCCGGCGGTATGTACGCACATCTGGGTTGCTTTCCAACGGCACCCATCGTGTACCTGTTTCCGCCATCTATCCTTTGAGCTTTATAGATTAGAATCACAGACAATTAGCACGAGTCACAGGTAGTGGTTACGATATAAGATGTGTATCCTATCCGCTTTCCAGTCGCAAAATACATTGCAGTGTAGTATTACATAATGAAGTAGCTTATTCTTCATTTCATCGTGTCGATTCTTTCGTCTTCTCGTCACTAGTGTCCGCGTCCTGTTCGTAACCCTCAACCTTCATGTCGTTCAAGCCAAGCTCTTCATTCTGTTCCCATGTCCTCTCAAATAATTCTATGGTCATATTCAGATCGGGATCCGGCGCGTATAGATTTTGAAGGTATGAATTCGCCAAAGGATCTTCAAGAATAAGAGTGAACGGTCGTTCCGCGGCTTTGACCTTCATACGGATAGTAAGCATGCAAGCAATAGTAAACCTTGATGTACGACGTACAGCTTTTAGGTCGGCCAAGAAATTCTCGAATGTCCTTCTATCATCCGTGACGGAGTCGCCAGATGCGAACACTTTGTCTGACAGTTCCTCGTACACTTGATTTAGCAAACCTTCTACAGTAGTAAATCGGCCACCTAGGGTGCCAGGCTGAAGTACTAAATCTATTTCGGGGATTTTCAGCCCGCAGGATTCACTCTGTCGGACTACGTCAACATTCCCCTTCCTCGTGCACATCAGTGACGGATAGCATACCTTTAGAATATCTCGACTTAGATCTTCCTGGTCCTCGACTTTCAACGTTATTCGTTTTCCTTTCTCAGAGATAGCAGAGCCAGATTTCACTTCATTGTCTCGGTAACCACAGTGATCGCAGTTCGTTGACATGATCAGAATATCCTAAACATCGGTCAGGGCGTCTATACGCACGATAGTGTACGGTAGGACGTACCTTGAAGTACGGTATGTTGACTTTCTTCATCAATGTATCTAGTCGCGCACCACAGCTTGAGCATGTACCAGGGAAAGCAAAGATTTCTTCGTTTTTTCCCTCGAGACCACCACCAAGAGCCTCTTCTGCCTGCTCTCTATTCGCCACCTTCATTGGTTCAGGTGCCGGTTCTTGCGCACCTGATTCGTCGCCGGGCTCGTCTGGAGCAACGAGACCAAGCATGATATTTTGCTCGCGCGTTCGACTATATGTTCGTAGGTTCCATTTAGGATCTGCCATAGAACCCACGAATTCAATGAAAGAATTCCCCGCAGGATCGTCCAGTTTGATCGTGAAGGGTTCCATAGGCAAATCCTTCTCTGACGCCTTCTCGACCGCGGCACTAGTATCCCCATCAACTCGGTCTGTACCTTCCTCCCCTCCGTGAATCGCCCTGAATGCAGTTAGGATTTCTTCTATCTTCTTGTATGCCTCTTCGGCTTCTATCCGACGAAGTGGCTGGTCTGCTGACAGATCGGTGATAACATCGCGAATGAGACCCTCAACAGTAGTGAGCTGTCCTTTCCCTGGAGGAATCGTAAGCTCATATTCAGGTATGATGACGGTACACGTCGAAGATTTGACGAGCTGTCGGTCGAGATCTTTGCGCGATAGAATACGGACTGTGTATGCTACTCCATGCTCTGTGAAGGATAAAGTTGAGCAAGCGTTTCGATACGACAGATTGGTCTTCGTCACCTCTGATGGTTCCAGCGGATTGTATCTCGTTGTTCTGCCATCCACAGTGATCACACCGGAAAGACATTACTATAACTTCCCGGAAATACGGAATCGAGGTCAACAGCAATCTAGTCGTCCCCTAATGAGGGTCAGAACCTAAATATGTCGATAACAGACATATACTAAAGCATAGTAACGTACATTCCCTCCACAGTTCATACACAACGATTCGACCTCCTTGACTGCATTCTCCTCATCGACCTCGGCGGTGTTTGGACCTGTGGATGTCGGATCGGTAGTGTTGGCCGTCTTTTCGATGACGTTCCCAATTGAAGGAAAGAATTCCTCCTTTGTAACCATGGTGGATTTGAAGGTGCTATGTATCGCAGCAATATGCTATCGATGTGCTCGGATGCTGGGTAAATGGAGTGGACATGTCATCCTTTTCGATCAAGCATTTATTTATCCAGGTTACAAAGCTTTGAAAAAACTTCAGACGGGTTGCTTAGTCATACACTCGTTATTTCCGGAACATCCCCTCACTAAATTCAGGAAAAAAAACCCTCGAGCCGAGCAGGCTTCCATCTCTATTTCAAAATAAGATACATGGAAATTCAACGTGCTACAGAAAGAACGTCCGTCTTGTCGTCTCCAGTTCGGGCTGACACACAGATACAAATGTTCAATTTCAACTGAAAAGAAGATCCGTGACGTAAATAAACTCACCTTCCACATCCAAATGTATTCGTCTTTCGTAGGAGGTAACAGCGTTTTCTTGACTTTCACATCCAACTCGGGCCTCTCCAGGTCAACTTCTTCGCCCAATTCTGCGTCAGGGTTGCCTGGAGAACCGGTGACCTTGTTTTGCTTCTCTTCATCGCGATCATCCTCGTCGAGAGCCAACTTCAAACTCCTAGAAGGCTGACCCAATGCCTGTACAACTGGAGTTCCCTTCTTCATCCATCTCAACTTTAACGTGAAGCGTGGACCGATTTCTTGCAAGGCGGCTTTCTCTGGACTCCGAAATGCATACCTGAGTCGACGTCAGTTCTCAAGGCTCCCACAAACATTCTTTTAACTGTTCATATAACGACTTGCCTGTATCTACGGAAGAAAAGATAGTCTCTCTGGTTATGCAGAGCAACCACTTGTCGCCCCTGGAATTCTGGCATTGGCGGAAATAACGTTTGAAACATTCGGCCAACCGTATGCCCGAGTCGAGTAACGAAGTTGTTCAGAACTAACTCGGGAAAATGTTCAGTCGGACGAGCGTGACCCTACAGAAGGGAACGAATAAATACACGATCGCATCCAGAATGAACAGCGACGTACACTTATCTGCTTCGTAAGCTGGACTGACGACAGTCTGAAGTATGCTGTGGGCCCTTCTGGGAGGTGAATCAACGTTACGGCGTCTGAATCATCAACACGGTGAGCTTTCATGTATGGATTGCAGGTCAGGCAGGTCTGCTTACTGGGTTTCTTCATATCCTCGTTCACCACAACCATGTTCGTATATCTTCTTTCCACAGCCCAGACCGCGACACGACCCATTTCAAAACCTTTCCCTTTCTTTCTCCGAATGAATTCCGCACCAGGGATGACATTAACCAGCTCATCGCAGAACTCATAAGTTGGCTTGGACGATTTGAACGACGTAGTTATCAGTACTTTGGGAGGAATTGACGGATCGTTGGCAAAAGCAGAAGAAAAATATGATGCAAAGGGGTCGGATGAAATGTCCAAGAGTGACTCATCCGTGGTGGGATTCTCGTTAGGATTTGACGTTGAAGAGACTGGAGTATTGGAATGCGACGCAGGCGGAGCTGCCGTCAACGTCGAGGGATCAAATTCTCTTGTATTGTCGAGCGTTCTCGGAACGTTCTCTGTCAATCGTTTCTGAAAAAACGATATAGTTTCTGTCAGGAGGTGAATAGATAGAATTATTGGCACACCTTTCTGGCCAGAGGGTCGTTGGCCTCCTCTTTTGCCCTTGCAAGCCTCTTCCGAAGTTTTTCCTGTCGCTTGCTTTTCTTGCTTCTGCGAGAAGCTTCCTCTCGTTTTATTTTATTCTTGATAAGCGAAGGCTGGAAACGATTGGTCGCCATCCTCAGCGAAGGAGGAGTCGACGTCGACGAAAAGGTGTAAGTTAAGGTAAGTTGATTTAAGCAGGGGCCGTGAATGGTAATTATTTCCCACAAATGTGATCTACGTGTCCACCCACTCACTTGACGCGACTATCATTTTATTCTGCTGCTATGGGTCCTCGACGGGGCTTTCCATTGCGCACCTGCCTTCTCATACTATGGGCAGCTACGTTCGTAAATGCTCTTCATTTCTACCTTGATGCCTCAGAAAGGCGATGCTTCATTGAAGAGCTCCCAACTGATACCGTGGTAGAAGGTGCGTTCTCGTACTGTTCCTTGACAGCATAGTGCAACTTACACTTCATGCGCAGGGCATTATAAGGCGCTTGAATGGGATGAACAGCAGCAGACATACTTGGAAAACTCCAACCTAGGAATGCTGGTCGAAGTTGATGTGCGTCTTTCCCTTCAATTGGTGTATGAGCTCGCTGACGTGGTTGGGATTCCAGGAAATGGAATCAGGTCATTCTGTCGTTCGTACTCGCGGGCCATGGGATGGCAAATTCACTTTTACGGCACACGAAGCTGGCGATCATTCCATATGCCTTTCAGCCACCTCTTCTTCCTCTCCGAACACTCACATAAAACTGTATATCGACATTGTTGTCGGCTCGACTAGACCAAATATCGAACAGGACAGGTCACACATCTCAAATCTCGCCCAAAAGATACGTGATTTGAACTCGAAACTCGACGACATACGTCGCGAACAACAGTATCAACGCGAACGGGAGGCAAATTACCGTGACTTAAGCGAGGCTACGAATACGCGTGCGGTGTGGTATAGCGTTCTCCAGATCGGAGTTCTCATTGCAACTTGCGTATGGCAACTTAGGCATTTGAGGGTGATTTTTCATTTGCTCTTTTTCAGGAGTGAAAGCTGAGACTTGGTTCAGAACTTTTTTGACGACAGGAAAGCGCGATAACCCGATGCGTGTACATATTACCTTTAATTCATATCATTTACCCGTAGTTCAAGGCGACTCTATTTTGCGTCAAGGATTTCGGACTTTACTATTGTTTCAACGTATGCAGATCTTGACCGCCAACACCGTTTTGCTAAGGTACCGCACTGCGTCGTGATGAACCTGATGTACAGTACATGGGCTCTCTTTCTACAAACCCGAAGACACCCACTTGTTCACACTAATTCTCGAATCGTAAGAGCACTTTTCTACCAAACATGCCCTTGCCACTCGTCACTTTCTCAATGATGTCCCGAACTTTCGACGTGGCATCATCATCGCTTGCAGTTCTTGGGATATCAAGAATCATGTGGCGCGGTTCCCTCAGCTAGACATGCGTTCGTGAGTATCGTTGTTCGAACTGAATTAGGACATGCCAACCTTTCCGGTAACCATGAGCTTGGCCAGCTCATTCATCAATTCTTCCCTTTTCTTGAGGTCGTTTTCACGATACCAGCGATTCTGCATGAATCCATGTGCGGTCAAGCCTTTGAAGATGAATGCACTCGTAGGCAGCAAGAGCGGCCGCTTTGACATGGCCCCATAGGATACTAAGTGTGCATCCGGACCTAACAACCCGACCATCGCAGCTGTCGTTGGTCCAGAAACACAGTTCAGCGCGAGGCGTATATTGGCTCCTCCAGTGACCTCTTTTATTCTTGACCGAGCAGACCTGTCGGATAAGAGCTCGAGAGGAAGAACATGAGTAGCTCCCAGTTCCTTCAACTCGTTTTCCAATGAGGAAAAGCCCGGCCTAAAAGATAATCAGTATTCGGGCGTCATTAAATAATGGCTAAAGCTACATGCCTGTCTCTCACAAAATTAACTGATTTCAGCTCACGATGAGCAGCTATCTGTATGACCGCTTGTCCCACCTGATGAAATGTCCCGTTAGAAAGGAGTATGATACCATAGACTTTGTGCACTAACGGCACTGTTTGCACCATTCTGCACAATCCAATCCCCTGGTCTTAGCTCCACGAAGTTGTTGAGCATATTATAGGCCGTAGGAGGATTCACCTGTCATGCGAGTAACAAACGTATTTTCAGACAGCCCGCATCAGGAGAGCTCATCCGCGTACAGACATAGTAGCGCCTTGCACTTCGGAAATAGTAGCAGCCCTTCCAATCTTCGGCACCTTTATGACGTCTTGTTCACCGACATTTGCACCTGTCGACCAAGTGCCGGACTGAGGCTTGACCATCACAACTCGGTCGCCTGATGCAAGACCACCAACACCCTCTCCGACCTCTTGGACTTCTGCAAGTCCTTCGTTGCCCGCTATGAAGCATGGCTCCTCTGCGCTTCCAGGTCCCACCTGAGCGAGGTCAGCTCGTGCTTCGGGCTTTGCAGGATAGACGCCCTCAATGACATTGATGTCTGACGGGTTGATAGGGGAGAGAATATAACGGATGTTGACCGACTTGGGTCGAGGTGGTGGTAAATTTGGAAAGGACACGACACGCACGACCTTCATCGGATCACCATTGGAAGTGAATACAACAGCGCGATTTGTCAAGAAGTTCGTTGAAAACATGCGGAGAGATGGGCCGCTAAGCACTGGTGCTCGCTGCATCGAAAAGTGAATGATATTACCGCAATGCATGCTACTTGTGGGGGTTGAGGACAAGAGGCTCCAACTCTGATGCGCCCAAAACGTGGAGGTTTCGGTCACGTGTTTATCAGCATAAAGTATCGAGGGCGGGCGGCGCCCAAGTCGGACTCGGACTCGGGAAGAAGATCGATTTTTGCACATAATGTCCTGCAGCTACATAAGATCGGGAGAAAAGATAATATGCTTAGTTTCGTATTCTCCCTTCAAGAAATCGGTAAGTCGCTCGTAGCTGTCTTAATTTTCCTATTGTATGCTGACCACTTACAGTAAGCCTTTTGGCTGGCACGTTGTCAGCCTTTTGGAAAATGCTCAGGTGCGCGCTTTCGAAGTACACGAATCATTTCTTATCACCACAATCTATTGATTTACTCGTCTCGCTCTTTTCAAATTTGATGCTTTCTCTCAGGCGCTCAAAATCAGAGACCTTTGTTTCGTCTTTGGTAATTACTGGGGACCTTGGTCGTGTTAATGATGGATCTCATCATGGACAACTCAATCCTTCGGCGGTAACCCTCGGCTCTGATGACAAAGGGCCTCTTGGTGCTGATCTTCTAAAGCCACTACTCTCTTTGCCTATTATGGAGCCTATCATGGATCTTGTGATGAAACGGGGTATCGTAAAAAATGGTGCTGACGACCTGCAGAAAGAGCTTCTTTTTGTCCTGACCGAAGCCATGAATGATCCATCCAGTCCCTGGGCCAAGCTTGTGCCTAAGGCACCTCCCGTTGTTGGACCTCGGACCCCTGAGCAATATCTGTGCGTTGTGGATATCGCGATAAATGCTCGGAAGGAAGCAAAGGAAAAGACTAAGATTGCAAAATTTTGGAAGCAATTGGTCTCAACGACAACCAATTCGTTGGGTGAAGGTGTTCCTCTCACGCCGAGCCCTTCGGACATCTCCGACACTGGATTAAGTGAACCGCTTTCATCGACACGCAAGCTTGGGATGGAAGAGCTGATCGCGAAGCGCAGAGGTGTTGCGGCTGTCTCTGAAATCAAGGTCGACGTCGGTTCGGACGATGATTCCATCGAATACCGGGGTATGTCGGACGAATCGCATTTCTTTGATCCAAGTTCCATCACTTGCGTTTCACCAGAACCTGCCTGTGCTCGAAAGCCTGACTTGGACACGATACCTACCAGTTGCAAATCGGAAAATGCATCATGTTCCACAAAATCCCGGATACCTTCACTGAAGAGACATCAAACTACTCCGCCGCATGCTGTACTCCAAGATGCCGACTCGTCTATCCATCCCGGGCTTCTGACTAGACCACATACATGCTGCAACAAATCCAGGAGCATCCAGTCCAAGAGTCAAAGTTCTCGAACAGCATTGTCATCTGTCCAAACCAAATGCCGCATGTACGAATCACTTTCCTCATGTCCTTCTTCTACTCCCGCAAGGAGTTCTCTTCCGCTTCGGACATCGATCCCGAGTGTAATGGAGAACTTGCTTTTGGAAGGCGGGTATGCAAAAGTCAGGAGCGGGTCGTTACGTGCCGCTACCACGAAAGTTGAAGAGAGTACACAATCAGGTACCTGTTTGACTTCTAGCGGCGTCCGAAAAGTCCGAAAAGTAGCATCCCAGCTCAAGTCCTCGTGTATACCCCAGGCACGTCGTGGACAGACAGGTCTATCTAGCACGAAGTCCTCAGACAAGAATTGTACACTCGTAATTATGCCTTGAGCTTGTACGTGTACATACGCACTCTGCCTCATCTAGGAGCAAACACAGACACCTTCCGACAAAGGAAATGCCATCCGATATCAGGCAGGAAATACTGCATTCTGTTTCATTCTTGCGCACCTCGTTCATATTGCACATTGTATTGTAAACCAAACAGCATACATTCGTCAAGACGGATAGGCATACAACAGTAGATTTCTTCACAACGTGTAGCGGTATCGGCTATATTTATCACCTTTGTCCCTCCTCGCATCATCCACCGTCGCATACCGACCATTCTTCTCGTTGATACTTTCAATTGTATCGTTCACTCCTACGATTATCTCGTCCCTTTCTCCGCGTCTGCGCAGCTCGTTCTCCCTGCGGAGATAGATTATCATGACAACGGCAGCACAGAAGCCCATTCCGATATACATGAGAATGATGCCATGTCCCAGGGTATACCATGGTTGATCCCTCGCCCGATACTAAAGAGAATATAATATCGGATCCGGGTGTCGTTGGAGAACATGCGTCATCAAAACTCACCACATTCGAACTGACAGCCCCATTTATGTTTCCGCTAATAAGGTAAACAATAAACAAGTATCTAACGAAAACACACCGGAATACATACAAGCTGATAGCCATTCCCAGAGAGACACTCCGTTTGTACGAGCCCTCAACATTATTGGACACCCAGGCACTAGTGTCGGATTGAATAAAGCGGAATAACCTTTAAACAAGTCTTTGACATTTACATTACATTAGCTAAAAAGATATTTCAGTATTGTCCCAAGGTCACTCTAGCAAAATTAAGACACTCACGAATTAATGGATATATTCCACTTTAGAAGGGAGTAAAAATAATCGAGGCCAACATGTCAGTAACATCAGAGTCCAATATTTCAGACCTACCATGCAGCCAGATATACAGCAAAGTACGATAGCGCCGCAGATCTCGAGAAAATCAGAATTAGATATCCTGACCCAGCTAAGGACGTCCAGTCAGGTGTAAGAAGTCTAGCATGAAGTGCCGCAAAATAGAACGAACCAAGACAGAATAAGCCGCTGAAGAATCAGGACAAACTAATTAGCGTGAGACAGAAGGGAAGGATACGGAAAGGCATACAGAGTGAAGAAGCCGCGTCTTCCAAGTCTATCAGCCATAAGGCCGATTGCGCAAGTCAAAATACAAGCGACCACGTATGCTGGTACAGTGAGCAAGTTGGCAGGCGTGGCACGGTAGCCTTGTGACGGGACATCAGAACTGGCGCAAGCATTCAGACAGGAGTCGCGGACCTACCCAACTGATTGATAATACTAGGAAGGAACAAAGAAAACTTTATCGAGCGCTTTAGTAAAGCTCAAAATAGCCACTTTGGAGATTACACTCACGCCGTAGAGCGGACCATCAACGCCCGCGTAAATTAACACTAAAAATAAAGCCGTCAGGTGCGCATCCTGGATATTCGATAAGGACAAGCGTACTTCCGATCCAAGTCTTCACGTCAAGCAGACTCTCTCTAATGTAATGCCATCTGAGCTTCTCACCAGCGGCAGAATACTGGTCGTCACCCTGAAGCCTGCGGATGACGAACACGCGCTCTTTCTCGGTAAGGAAACGAGCAGTGTCAGGAAAGTCCTGGATAATAAAGAAAGAAGCAACTCCTGCCACAACAGTGGCAAGCCCTTCCAGGATGAAAATCCATGCCCTTCGTTGTTTCATGATAAGTAAATTTCGGAGATATTTATAGTGTTGTTGGTGACATACCAGGCTGGTTTGCCACCAATGCCGTCCATCTCGGCGATTGCTGCCTGCAGATGTACAAGAATTGTTAGATTGAAGAAACAGTAAGAAAACAAGAAAAAAGGCCATACGGCAAGCAAACCGCCGAAAGCACCTGAGGCCGTGGCAGCAGAGAAGAATAGAGCGGCGCGAATGCCGAACTCGTGACGTTTGTACCAGCTGTATAGACAAGTAAGCGAATCGACCCTGGAGGAACAATTAAAAACGAAACACTGTTCACCATGAGAGATAGTAATTTACACCAGGGAAGAGACCAGCTTCAAACAATCCAAGAAACCAGCGCATAGCTGGTTGTAGATCCGTCAGTCGCGACTTTGCCACCGGGGCTATCTAAAGAGCAGCTGGACGTACTGAGTAAGCCGCTGTAGTCATGAACAAGTCCCTGAACAGTCTGAAAGGGGTAGCATAAGCTCCGATGTCAATGTCAATCGGGTCAAAAATATCATACCATCATGATACCCCACAGAAGCATGAGGAAGGAGAGCCAGATCGAGGGACGGAGACGCTTGAGAAAGACGTTGGAGGGTACCTTGAAGGCCAGACGTTAGACAAGTGCAATAACGCGCTCTAATCATTACCAACCTCGAATATAGCGTAAGAGAAGAAGAAAATGGTAAGACCCATCAAGTACTGATGGTCGGTGAGATTGAGGTCTTGTTCCAGGCCGTACAACTTTGGAGCATCAGGGCCAAAAAGCGCAATAGAGGCGAATATAAGATCATACCTTGGCATTGCCGATACTTGATCTGTCGAGGAAGCTAAGGAGATAGAGAAAAGATAACCAAGGAATGAGAGTCCAGTCTAGCTTGCGGAGGAGCTTCTTCTCGTCGATGCCCGAGGTATCCACGTCGGGACGATAAACACTCGTAGCGGGCTTGTTGACTTCCTCAACCGTCTCGACTCGCTCTTTCTCTATCGAAGCTCGTCCGGCTGGATGCTTTTCAACATCGGGAGAAGACATGGTACCGCCGAAGGAAAGGGATACTGGGAGCAGAGAGCGAGAGTAGGAACAGAGGCGGCCCTGCGCGACTCGAAGGAGGTTTTATACTTAAGCTGAGAGGAGGATTGAAATGGAACCAGGACTGGTCACGCGAAAGATTCGGACCGAATGAAATTGATGAAATAGAAAAGCAAAACATCAGAAATCAGCAACAAACATAGAAAGAGATCTCGATCAACCAGGTACCAAGACTCAAGGGAAGGCATCAGCATGTGGTGCTTCTCAAATGGTCGTCGGAAGAGAGGTCTGCAGGTCAAGCTCCTAGAGGGATAAAGTTCAGGGTACGGTCTTTTTCCGAAGACGTTATCAGCGTTAGGATGGAATGCCCAGACATGAATATCTTAAGTACAATATAGAAAAAGGGAAAACTGGATTGGATTGGATGATGTGGCGGAAGGAAGAAGCGTAAAAGCGGCGGATGAATACGAGAAGCTTTCCTCCAGTCACGGGGGTCGTTGCGGGGGAATGCGGGGGCAGGGGAATAATCGAATAGAAAATAACATTTCTTGGCCCGCGATCAAAATCAAAATGAATTGATGTGGCCAAAGCCGTTATCAATATCAACTCTCACCTTCTCCTGCCCAGCAAACTATCATGCCTTCCAATGACACTCCTTCAGTCGATACAGACAATCGCATAATCTCCGATCCCGTGAATTCTTCGGCTCCCCCAAGGTCTTCGTTGAGCAACGGCACAGGGTCCAGCAAGCCCGACTCCATCACGGTTCTCGCACAAGACTCTGCAGCTCCTTCATCCGTTCAATACTATGCACATGGTCACGATCCTGACCCTCTAAGGCAACTTGCAAGTGATGAGATACTCGAACAGTTTGATCCACTCGCAAATTCCAGCAATCAGGAGCCAAGACATGCCTCTGGAACTGAGCACCCAGACGTACATCTTATGAACCCCAAATCACCACCCTCTCACGCTCCCTCGCAAGCCAACGAGGCCATCACGTCAATGTCAGCTACATCAGGTCCAACGAGTAAAGCGGCGATAGTAGAAGGATCTCCAGCGGCAGAGTCAAGCAGCGCAGCAGCTGTAAACGCGTCTACTACTCCTGCGAGCATTGGTTCTGGTCTATCATCTCTTGCTAGCTTTGCGCGATCACTTACTCTACCCAAAGTTCGGACACGTTCTGTAGACATTGCACCGCCTCCAAACATCATTACACCCAACACTATCTCTTCATTCGCTGAGCAACAGCAGTCACGACCGGATACGCCTGTGAACGCATCAACGCGTCAACCCAACACCGACGGCAAGGAATCTGCTGTGGCTTCGGCATCGGTCCCGACATCCGAGGACGGATCGACTGGGACAACCATAACCAATGGGCAGAAGGAACGGCTATGGCAGAAGGATGAAGCGCCGCCGTTTGACTTTCAGCTGTTCTTGGACCAAATGAAGTCAAAGAGCGCAGACCCAGTAGCAAAGTACCTTCGATCGTACGTCGCAGTTGTAATTATCTTCTTACATGCTACTGATCATTCGTAGATTTCTGAGCAATTTTGCAAAAAAGTCACTCGCGATAAACGAACAGATCAAAGTCATCAATGAATTCCTGAATGTATGCCCTCTTGTTCTGAACCGACAAGCGGTGCTTAACGCTCAAAAGCACAGTTTATCGCTTTGCGAATGCGCGAAGTGGACGTCTGGAAGAACGCGACAGATGCTGAGTTCGACAATGCTATGGAAGCGATGGAGAAACTCGTCATGAATCGATTATATGAGTTGTGCGTTGGGACATGCTACTTTCACGCTTGCTTCTGATAGTGTTCGCACTTTTCTAGCACTTTCACGCCCCAATTGGCAGAGGCTCAACCACCTCGACCTATAACAACAGACGACTTGGAGCGTGATCGAGTGCTCGCTCAGCGTATAGCACTATTCGGATGGATCGAAGAGAAACACATTGAAGTGCCTGATCCAGCGGATAGTGGGGGCTTTCTCATGTTCGCCCAACAAGGTCAGCATCCCAGAAATCTTCTTGTTGAATTCAGAATAAACCCAGCAACTATAGAATTATTGAAGATCAATCATTACAAGGCTCCGCGAGATAAGCTTATTTGCGTGCTCAATTGCTGTAAGGTCATCTTCGGTTAGTCGTAGCTCTCTCTTCTCTACCTTTGGCAGCTAATTAATTTCCTTCGTGTTCCCATAGGCTTGATTAGGCATCTGCATAAAGAAGAGAATGCGGACTCATTCGTGCCCGTACTGATATTTGTCGTTCTCAAAGCCAATCCACCAAATCTCATCTCAAACATCGAGTATGTGCAACTATGATCATCTTTAAGCGCACGCTAACCATCTGAACAGATACATACAGCGCTTTCGAAACCCCCAGAAACTGCAAAGCGAAGCCGGATATTATCTGTCTAGTTTGGTCCGTAATCTTATCTTCGTTGATTGTTATATATTGCTTACTGGCTTACATACAGATGGGAGCCGTGCAATTCATTGAGACCATGGATCACTCGAGTCTATCAAACATTACTGCTGAAGAGTTTGAGCGCAATGTCGAATTTGCTATTCACGATCTCCCATCCTCCCCTCAGCCTCTCGAAAAACCCGTTCCTGTTACACCTCCGTTATCTTCACGACCGACTACACCCGCGCGTTCATCTTCACTATCTGCCTTCTCATCTCTTCCGTCAACACCTCCACGGCAATCTCGCGCAGGCCAATCGACGTCAACGTCACCTCATGCTGGTGAGGAGTCTGCTCAACCACTGGCAATTTCTCTCGGTGGCATTGGGACGAGTAATCTGGCAGATGATACTCGGCGATTCCTCCAAAGGACTGGAGATACGATTAGCAAACCCTTAAATGCGCTTGGGAGACTCCTTGGTGAAGCCCTCGATGGCTTAGACACAGCACCTCCGGGAGCCGCGGCTCCAGCAGGGAGGAGGGAAACAGTTGAACTGGATACCTCTTCTACTCCTCCCATCCAAACGCCTTATAAGCCCCGCGTGCGGAATACACCGGCGTCCGGGACGTCTCTCGGTCAAACGCCAAACACCGCTGGCTCAGGCTGGAGTACTCCCGACTCTCGCTTCAGCGCGGCCTCCACACCATCCCGCATCGCTCCCGGGTCTTACCCAATGCGTTCAGGCGGGGAACTAGGATTCGGCTTCGGATCGTCTATCCCTTCACATCTCTCCGCACGGCTTGCAGAGGGAGAAGGCGTCTCACGTACTCCAACTCCTGCTCTTGACCTGGCAGGAGTGGAAGCCGAAATTGACCAAGCGCATGCCAGAGCTGCAGACGCGGCTTTAGGTACACTTCTGCAGATCTTCCCTGCCGTAGATCGCGAGGTGGCCGAGTGGGTGTTGGAAGCTGAAGGCGGAGATCTCGGGAGAAGTATTGAGAAACTCCTGGAGATCGGAGGTGGTTGATGTTATACTGTGGATATATTTCGTCATTTATTATCGCTTATATGTCTGTACACGGCCTTTGACACCGTACTGGTTTGTTCATCAATGCTGCCTTCGTGTACCTTCGAGATCAATCCTGCTTGTTCATATGCATGCTCACCTAGAAGTGAAGCATTTGCGTCCCTTTCCCAGCAGGGTGCGCACGGAAAAAGGAGACGACAATCGGACTACCAATATATTCATTGCGCTAATAACAATAAAGCGTACAATATCTACGTGGATCAAAATGACTGGTCAGCTAGTCTTGAGAAATGAGGCACAAATTTGACAGGTAAAATAATTAAAACAATAGAAAGGAAGGCGAAGAGAAAATCAACATGTGCAGTAATGCATGTACCTAGTATGGATTCGTGCTGTACGTGTGGAGGCGAAACGGAGCTGTGTGCGTTAAGTTAAGATGACACCGGAGAAAGGAGAGGAAAGAAAGGATTTCATCTTGCTACACTGTACGACAAAGGGAGAAGAACAGAACGAAGCAAAAAGGCTGGGAAATGAATTCAAAACAATACACGCAAGAGAAACAGACAAAGGCCACGTAAGGTGTGTTGAGACCAAGGGCATCATACAGCGTTATTGCCACTATGACCCATTCCAGATAGTACCAAAAAGCGCTCGTGCCGAAGACATGAGTTCTGCCGTACGATTAGAAATTGTCCTATCGTCGGATGTCGCTTTGACCTCATTCAGCCCTGACCGTTCGTTTTCAACAGCTGATCTCGTCGTGGTTGACGAGCCTGACGGAGGTTTAACGTTCCTTGACAAACTGCTACTTGCATCATGTTGAGTAGTGACTGACGGTTGCATATGTTGTTCGTCCTCTTCTGGAATGGACGGCGGTAGATTTCGGCCATTGGAAGTTGCGACAGATGAGACAGAGCCTGGCGCTGACGAAGAGTTGCTTGACACTATGTAATCCGTGCTTCTGCCGGTCTGTGATGACAAGGGACCTACTGGAGATCCCCCGGGAGATTTGGAAAGAGGAACTTCACTGAGCGAGAAATTCTTATCCGAAGAACCTCGACCGTACCAGTCCACTGAGCTCTCACGTTCCAAAGCTCGTGTTCCCTGCGGCTTCAGATCCGAAGTAGGTGACGACCGATAGACACCATTCGACGGCAACGTCGTGCTTTTCTCTATCACGCTCGAACCTACGATGGGAGGTGATAAAGATTCGCTTATGCGCTTGCCTTCTCGATTGCGACCACGGGCGCTACAGCCACCACGTCCGTCCGATTGAGCACTTCGTCCAATGAAGTCTTCGCTCGTCTTCCGGTATAGTCGGGCACCTCGTCCATCGCGAACCTCGCGTCCAATATGTGTAGCACCCAATGCTCCACCAATGCCTAAACCGACACCGATACCACCAATGGCAAGCGGAGGATATCGCGACTGTGGGGAATTGCTATCACCTAACGGAGAGTTCGCTCCACTGGCAATAGACCGTGAACGGGACCGACCTCGTTCTGGCTCGCCCTGATCTGGTGAAGAAGCAAGAGAAGAATTACGAGTGCGAGAGCGTCCCCGGCTCTCACTCCGACTTTCCGATCCAGACCGCGAACCCGATCGCACAATGGACGAAGATGTGGCAGAGCCGGAGACCGGTGAAGCACAGGCAGAACGACCACGCGGCGACATTTCGGGTGAGAGTAATCCAGCATGTAAGGTAGGCGATTCTGGAGGGGAGCGCATTCGTGCATGTTCCTCTTGATGTGCGGGACTGATTCCCGGTGTCGGAATTGCAAGAGTAGGTGATGAAGGAACAAGTGTTGCCGCAATATCAGATCCTGACGAAGATGGCGAAGATGGCGAAGGCGATCTGCAACCACTCTCATACCTCAAAGACGCTATCCGCGGATTAACCTTGGGCTGAAAATCAGGCGATGGCGTTCGGTCGCGAAGTAAGTCCAACTGAGAAGTTTGAGAACTATGGTTACTGCTGCTCTCGGAGGGGCCGTTTGCCTGAGATACAGCTATCCGCACGCGATCCTCCGCTCTTTGTCCTGCATGGTTATGATGAGTGAGAGTGTGCGAACGTGCCTGGTATGTACTGGCGCGTGTCAGGTTGCTGCCAACGGAATCATCTTCGTGAATGCCTGCCAGAATGTCATCAAGAGATTCGAACTCTGCCTCGCTCGAGAGTCCTTCGAAGCTGGGATCGCTACCAATAGTGAAGTGCGGACCGGATGATGAATGCGAACGATTTTCAGTACTGATTCGATGCGGGTGTGAACGCTGGTGCGAGCCGAGCCCAAGTTCAGGTGAAGATCCAGCTTCGTCGTACCCTATCTGCATGCGGAAACGAACAGCATCGCCTTCGCCCCAAGGATAGACATTTCCGTTTGGACTGTGGTAGACAAGCTCCCCTGCTTCCGTCCCGCGTTCATAATGCTCAAAGGCATCAGTCCGACCAACACTGACACGTTCACCATATCCATAACCGCCGTATCCATAACCATACCCAGAAGACCCAACAAACATTCCTCCATCACCAATTCCGCGATGGCCTTGATAAGCGCCACTACCATGAACGATATCGGGGGTAGAGGGCAGACTCGGCAACGGAGAGCCGCCCCTATACAAGACGCCATCTTCGTTATCTTCCGTCCCACCGGTCTTAAGGATAGTCGGTGCAATGGGTGCTATTGTTACATGCTCGCGATCTAGGGCTACGCTTGAGCGACTCCGGTTGGTCTCACTCACACGCCCACTGTTGCTTCCAGATCCAGAACCTGAACTTGCAGAGGCGCTATTGCGTGAACGACCTGATTTGTTACTCCCAGTTGATGAACGTCGGAGGCGTGGTCGATCTGGATAATGCGGCGAGAGTGAATGGCGCACGTTCGGTTGATGATGAGTTTCAAGGACGGATTGATAATCTTGTAGACTCGAGGATGATAACCTTCTGGACGGAGGCTTCATCTCAATCACTTCATCTTCGTCCTCAGCCTCCATTTGAGAGTCGTCCTCTGAATTAGAATCTCCTCCGTCCATGCCAATGCCAACGTCTTCATATAGCCCATCTTCGGTATCTTCTGCATAGCTGCAGGATTCCCAAAGGACAAGGTCAGTGAAAGGTAAACAAATACAGGGACCAAAAAGACGCTCACCCATCATCATCATAGGAAGACCATGATTGACCGCCTGTCGAAGGCGACATCGGTACAGAGCCACTGTCGATCGCTATGCACTGCTCGACGATCGCGTTGAAACTGATATGCTTCTTTTGCGGGGCTGAAGCAGTAGCAGACGAAACCGCTCTACTTTCACCAATTCCGACCACTTCATGAGTGCTTGCTCCACTGCTTTCCGGGTTATCCAAAGAAACTGGACTTCCGCACGGAGATGCAGAATCTGTAGGTGCCCCTGGACTGCTTCTTGCATGGAACATCATCTCGGCGAGGTTATTCGAAGCGCCTGTCCGTTGATTAGCTGAGAGAGGGCCCGAGTATGGCTGAGCTGCTGCTTCAAGCTCGCAATCTGCTGGTACGGGAGCTACTCTCGGAGGAGAGACTCGAGTCTTCGGAGCGCCACCACGTCCAAAGCGTGGGAGAATGTTGGTATCACTCTTCGTATGCAACAGGAGTGGACGTCCGCTCCGCCCGGCAGTCAACGAAGAGTGATGTTCCTCTTGCCAGAGTGACCCGGAGCCATCCTTCGGTTCATGATGTTTGGCATTGTGATAATCGGTAAACTCGCTGCTTTCCTCGGCCCAGATAGGCGCGGGAGGAAGTGCGCTCGTGAGCATTTCTGCGATGCTGCGATGCTTCAGAATCGGTTTCTTGACACTTGTGTCATGAACAGGAAGGCCATATTGACTGCTTTGTTGATCCATTCGCCCAAGGTTTACAGTACTCGAAGGCGAAGAAAGGCTGTTGTTGCCACCTGACTTTGAGGATGTAGCAGATGCATCGTCTTTGGACTGCTGCTTCGCAGGTGGCGAGATGGCCGGTTTGGGAGGGGGTGACCAGTCAACTGCGGTGTGAAGGGGACCATAAAGCCATGTTACATCCGAATCTTTGAGCCTATGTTGATAGACTATGTTTAGAGTTCATCTACGTGAAAGATAAGATAGAACAACGAACCAGTTGAGCGTTTCAGGGGAGACAGTCTTGAGCTTGTTACGTTGCTTCATCCACGTCCGCCATGATGCATTTTCAAGCCGAACGCCGTTGGCAATTTCGTGCTTCTGCTTTGTCATGCTCCTCCATGAACGCCAAACATCTTCTTCCGCCCAGTCATGCGAGAGATAGTCGACCTGTCCGCGCGGGAGTGGCTGGAGGGCGGCATCATCGGGCATGCCAGCGGTCACAGAGACCAGGAGAACGGGGAGATAGTTGGCCATGCACTACTCAGAAACGCGTCTAATTAGACGGCGCTGACGGTGATTTGGCTGGCAGATTCAAAGTGAATTGCAATTGCAATTGCGAGATGCAAAAGCGATGATGAATTCTCGACTGAGAACGCAAATGTGCAGGTGAGACGAGAACCTAGAGCTTAGAGGAGAAAGATGGACGAAGAGACGAAATAAGGAATAGAGAAGCAGACAACGGAGAGGGACGCGATCAACGACTCGAAACGAAGGCCGGACGATGCGTCGAACCCGATAGCGTGCGAGATGAGGTTACGATGAGCTCGCTGCGTATGTCGATGAGGAGGGACTAGGTACTACAGCGCCAGAGGCGAAGCATGGTGGAGAGAGGAGAGATCTAGACAGAGAGAAGCAAGGCAAGGAATCGCGATGCTCCTCTCTGTTGTTGCCGAATCTAGACCCGTTCCGTTTCCTCTCTCGGCACTTGCACTTTCCCGATTCCGTATTTCCAATCCAAAACTTTTTGTCACATCGAGGAATTTTAGCAATGTATTTCCAAAAGAAGATGACAATATCTCTGTTTGATCGGATGGATCATGCCGCCTGCCTTCTTCTCTTCTATATGCAGCCGGGCCGGGAAGAGGAATGCAATACTCGGCTACACTTGAGGTGTACGTAGACTTTGACCACATCCTCTCCACTTATGATTCTCTCTCTCACTTTTAGTTTTGTCTTCTCCCATTTTTTTGTATGGACCGTTCTCGATCGTGGATACGAGTTCGTGATCACGAATGACTGGCGATCGACGACTTGGGAAAAGACGGGACGCCGCTATATATCCACGTGCTACTCTTCTTCGAATCCTGAAGCCAATCTGAAGACAAGTCTTACTTCTTGTCGGGTCCCGCAAAAGTCGTGTCACGGGAAGAGTCGGGCGTGAGTGATATTGATGAACACAGGAGTGTTGATGATGATACTGTAGACGACATTAAGTGGCGCTGTATCCCCGACACCGAATTTTTCGGATGGAGATGGAACTGACTCTTCTGGCTGAGTAGAATTGCCTTTTCAAGTGTCTTTTGCACGTCAGACTAGATGTCACGTGGCCTGCCACCTCAGCTACAACATAAAGTCGAGCTTCTTGGTATTGCTATTTCTCCTTCGTGAGCGTGCATCATACTCGATACGATTCTTATTCTTCAAGTCATTTGATTTGCTTCAAACAGATTTACTCTGGTTAGCGATGCCTGAGTACGGCGGATCACCAGAGTCCACCTCATCCGCAGCGATGCATCCGGGTGGTGCTGATCCCGAATCCGAGCTTGAACGGAAGATACATTTACTTTTCGAAAGAAGTGTATCAAGTGTCCAGGATTACTCCTCAAAGTGAGCTGCGCACAGCTCTTGTCTGTGCTGTGATTGTTAATGAAGATCTTGTAGAATCCACCAGATGTACCTTAGTCCAGCCTTAGCACGGGCACGAGCATTCAGCGAAACCCATCCAGTATTATCCGTACGTTTTCTCACAAACTTGACTCATGAAACCAGCGGTTACCATCCGGTACCCCGACAGTTATTCATCGGAATCTATTCCATTCTTAGCTTTGTGCCAATCGCAGTCTTCTTGTGAGTCCCTCCGCTCAGTTATCATGGTCAAAGCGATTCACCAAGTTTGATGTAGCTTCTCCACGATATTCATACTGTTTGCGTCTATAACTGTAGCCCTGGCCGCTGCTACCATTTTATCTGGCTTCATAATCAGCTTGTCTGGTGCGCCCGTATATTGTCTCCTTCGAGTGTCAGGACTTACGCGTCTTTATCGAGCAGGTTTCTTTCTTTTTTGCACCTTATTCTGGGTTTCGCTCGTCTCCATCTCTGTAACCGCACTTGCACTAGTGGTATACCAGCTCAAGCGGCTCGTAATCAATCTCCGCGGAGAATCCACGTGGCAGACTGGTACCAAGAAGTGGGTGTTTGAGCTACAAGAGTTCGCGCTTTCTAGGCTTCCCAAGAAGAGCCATGCCGATAATTCGCGCATTCAAGAATCGCCGAGAGTCGCGCAACCCGAAGACACGCCTGTGAAAATGGAGGCGGTCGAAAGCAACCTTTTCTAGTTATGGGGTATAAGCTATTCGTACTTGCTGAGACGATCACGGTTCCCTAGCTCTCTGTATGAATTATTTTAATGGACCAGCTATTCTGACCATTTGTTCATGCTCTAGACCAAAAAATTAGATGGATGTTGGATCCAGCGCAGATCGCGCATTTGACAAGCTCAAATTTTGGATCCGGTTAGTAGGATGCTATATTGATTCCTGAAATCGGAGCCTTAAAGTACCAGGGCACGTTTATTCTAAGTATCATCTAGCCACATCAGCTTCAAAGTTCCCGAACAGCGTGGGAGCGCATGAGCTGAAACAAATCTTGCTACCTTATTCATCAACACTCTCCTTTCAACAAAAAAGGTGCATTTTCTAGTACCGTATGCCTTGTCATGTAAATACTGGTCTGGATTGGACAGTTTGCTAAGGTGATTTCGTGATAGGTCGCTCTATTCAGACGATGAACAGTGTCTGGCTGATTGGATCAGGCAGCAATTAAACGACTGTTCACGCGGCTATTTTTGAATGGTCGCGTGTTCTTGTCCTCAATTCCCATGTTCGCGCTTCTGTCGTACATATACGGAATCAATTTCGTGGAGCACACTCACAACTTCTAAAAAATCCACAGCCCTGACATGAATTTCCGAGTAACTTGACAAGCAGGTATTGCGCGTTAGAACAAATGATTGACCTGCAGATTGACCTGGAATACTCGTCTCCTGAACGGCCGCATGCGAGGCGGGCCAATAATTGGACGCGAGGTGGGGCACAATAAGGTCTAGCTATCTCAGATCTTCTCGTCACTACTGTATGTATGTGAGAAAGTCAGCGCCCAAGGAACTCTGCCAAAGCCAATAATGATCTATCGTTTCCCTTATAAAAGACCCCACTGGTTGACTTCATGTCGCTTTTCCGTGTATCCGCACCCGTCCATTCTCACTTGTCTTCCGTTCCCCCATCTTCCTGCTTAGCGTCCTCAATAGCAAGCCGCGAGAACAATGTCAAATGGCGAAGAGAAATCCGAGAAAGTGACCCAGACGGACTCCGAGAAGGGAAACTTAGACAAGGCGTCCGTCGTCGAAAGCAGTCCAGGAATCTCCGAGGTTGACCTCGAAAACTACTATGAAGAGAACGCAGGTAGTTTGGTGGTCGACCCTGCGTATGTGCCCTCGCTCTTAACCTTGCTTCCTCTGACTGTGCGAGTGCAGGGAAGCCCGTGTCGAGTTTGGGGAGAATATAGCCTCCAAGCTCAAACTCTCGCGCGATGGGACTAAAGTTCTTTGGCCACAGGCACGTCTTGGTCCTCGATTATCCTCAGGATGCCAGAATGAATTGACCTCGCTTCAAATTTCAGCCATCTGACGACCCGGAAGACCCTCAGAACGTGTGTTCAATCCACAATTTTGACTTCTTATTCTAAATTCATCACATCTGCAGTGGTCGGACCGACGGAAGCTGCTTCATCTTCTCATCATTACTCTGGCGGCTATTGTCCCAGACTTCCAATCAGGCATTGGTTCGCCCGGAGTTTTGCGGTAAAGTAACGATTGAAATCTCACATTATTACGTCAGGTATTGCGGGTATCTTTGCGCTTGCCGAACAATATAACACGACGACAGGCGTGATCAATAACCTGACTTCGAAGTAAGCATATACTGTATTTACGGACACCCGAAAGCACCGACGTTCACGTTCCGCTACGTTACAGTTGGAGCATTTTCTTGCTAGGTGTGTTGACCAAAACAGCGAATGCTATGTAATTATTCACTCCTTTGGTTAGGATGGGGCGGTATCTTCGCTGTCATGATCATGCGAAAAGTCGGACGATTACCCGTTCTTTTCTGGTCTCAACTCATTGCCTGCGGTTTCATGGTTGGAGCCACATTCGCACCCACCCTTAGCACCTTTGCGGGCAAGTAATATCTGATATCCATTCAGAAGTCTGACTCATTAATTGACTTCCGTAGCCTTCCGGTGCTTGACTGCATTCTTTGGGTGAGTGCTTTCGTGGTCGATTAGCCTGGTCGGCCGGTAATGATATCGATGATGTCGCCATAAAAGAACGGTTCCGCAAGTTACTGTAAGCGTTCAATGTTTCACATTCAAGCTAAACTATCTAAAAAGGCTACGTGCAGGGCCTCTTCGTTGTTACAGATTTGTATTCGTTCCATTTGCAGGCTCGAATGGTGTGTATTTCCGTTATTCTTGCTTTATTCTCAATTGATTTTCTGACCTTAATATTCGCATTTCAGCTTAACTTCTGGACCATGGGTTTCATTGTCTCGCCGTTCTTGTCACCATTCGCGTTCGGCTTCCTCGTTGCGAGGCAAAGGTATGTCCCAGAAGTCACGTTGACTTAAATTGCCTAACTAATCCGTAAATCAGCTGGCGTTGGGCATATGGCATAGGGACGATTTATGGGGCTGTGGTCACTCTTCTCATTGCGCTTTTTATGGAAGAGACGTGCGTGATAATTTATCTTTTATAGGCAGTCTGTCATAAATGAGCATCGCAGATTGTACGATCGACACCTCAAAACCCGGCCTCCGAGGCCCTCGAGGCTCCGTTATCGGATCAGGACTCTCATAGGCATCACAGGAGCTCGTATGGCCAAGTATCGTCAGAGCTGGAGTAGCTCTATTCTTGCGCCTCTGCAAATTATCTGGCATCCCCATCTGTTCCTGATACTCCTGTTCGAGGCCATGGTTTTCGGTTTCAGTATAGGCATTAATGTGGGTGATGGGCTCTATATTCGGCACAGAGTGTACCTTGATCAGCGATACCAGGTTACAAACGCAGTTTTCCTCGGAACGCCTGCTCCCGCGGGTTACGGTTTTAGTGAGGACGCCATCTCAGGCAGCTACGGTACACCAATTGTACGTTAACCGCTGAGCCTGGGCGCGTAAAACCAATCTAGCACTCAAACACAGGTTGCCGTTATCATCGGTGAATTGGTTGGCCGATACGCGAACGAATGGATCATGAACATGGGCATCATAAGAAACAATGGTGTCTTCGAAGCAGAGACTCGTCTGTGGTCAGTGTGTTCGTGTTCCCCTCTGTCGGTCTGGAATTGAGTCCATTTGATTACTAGGGCTTGTTACATTGCTATGCCATTATATCTCTGCGGATTTTTTGTCCTGGGTGCCTCGTTCCAAGAGATACTTTCTGTGGGAGCCTTGGTAATGGGCTGGGGTATTGCTGAGGTCTCCGTCATGATAAATACTGTCGCTGTCTGTGCGTTGCTTTAGCCATCATCATCCTGCTACACTGTTTTCATTCGTTTCTTCTTTTCAGACGCTTACTGCAATGACTGTTATCCGCGATATAAGGGAGAAATTTCTGGAATGATCAATCTCGCACGTACGCTCGGAGGATTCAGCGTGGCGTACTTCCAGGTTCCCTGGGCAATGAAGAACGGCGCTTTGCAGACGTTTGGCGTTGAAGCTGCGTACGTTCCTGCCTTCTATTGGCGTATTATTAGGCGTTCTCAAAACATCATATTTGCCAGCATTGTCATGGCTCTGTTCATCCTCATTGTACCGTTCATCCAGATCAAAGGGAAGGCTCTGAGGGTATGTGCCAACTTGCTGTCTCATCTACTTCTCGGAGTCAAATGTCAATTGGTTCACTTTAGGCAAAGTATGAGCACTAACGATCCGTATGTCACTGGTTGATGGATATCCCTTGATATTCAATTCCTAACTTGTCGATATATTCCGTACGATGCACTTCGGGTTCTGTAACTCTGGTTCACAAAAAAAAATGTACTTAGCTGTTCAAAGAAGATATTCATGTCGTCCTAGCAAAAAGACGGATTTATCGAGCGAATTGCGCATTTGAGATTATGGCAATCCGTTGTAAATCACAGTATATAACAAATTACCTTGGCGCCACCAAGATCATTTGGCTTATTCACTACTAACAGAATAATGCGGAAAGTATCTTTACAATGGGGGAAAATAGTTATATGACTAGGTACGGTGAAAATGCGTGAAAAATTTGTGCCCGTGCGCAACGCTTCATAAAGGTGCTCGGGGCCAAAAAGCCACTCATGGAGGATGAAAAACTTCTTGGAGGAAGGACGGATGACGCTCGATCTCTGACTACTTCCAATACTAGTCTATGTGTGTCAAAGAAGTGACGGAATAACGTGAGTGCCGGGTTTTTTTCTTTTTCTGTATGTAAGAAACAGAGACGCGTTCCCAAGTCCGTGCTGCAGGACCCACAACTCACAGCCACGTAATTGTAGACTAGCGCGCGAATCCTTCTGACGATATGAGATAGTAAGAGAATTCAATCCTTTTTGACGTGTCATCACTCAGGTCACTGAATCCGTCAAAACGCAAAGACGTCGTATTCGCTCTATGGAAACAAGAAGGCGGAGAGACAGAAAAATTTAAAGAAAACAGCAAAACAGTGAGAAATAATGACGATAGTATCCACACCCGAAGTAAATAGACCAGAGCTCGAGCGAAGGAAGAAAAAAAGGACAAGGAAAACTTAGGAAAACTTAGGTGATAAAATGCAGGATGGGAAAAGACATGCAAAACCAAACAAAACAAGAAGAGCGAGAAGAGCGGATGTATGATACTCTGGCAGCGATGCGCACCCAATCCGAATTGATGTGGCTGGCAATATAGTGTGAGCATTACTGTGCAGGTGCGGATAATAGAGAGAGGACCGGTCATGAATAACAAGGAAGAAAGCATACAATAAATAAGAAAGCTGATGATGTCACAAATCGGGAGGAAGATCCGACGCATTGGAGGATAATAGAGCTGGGACTGAAGTGACCGCGTGCGAGGAAGAATGGAAAACTAGAGAGAATGCGAGCGCAAGCGTACAGAACTAAGATGGAGGATGAGTGCGAGCAACGTAAAGACAAGCAAGACACAAAACGAGGGACGGAACCGAATACGAGGAACAAGGTCAAATGAAGGGGGGTCAGGGACAATAGAGGCGACTGTGGGCTGTTGAGTGACTGATCGAACGCGATTGACCATGTTCAACTTCTCGACGAATAGTCACTTCAAATCTGTCATGCCAGTAATATCGGCTCCACCGAACCAATTCCCAATCCCAAGTTCAAGGTCGAAATTATCGTCTCTCCCGAACATGGATGTGAAGTCATCAAATCCCGTCGACATGAAGTCGAAACTCACTGGCTCCGCAGGGGCTGGTGCAGGGGGTGCAGACGCAGGAGGTGGAGGCACTTGTGACATAGGTGTCTGAACCGGAGTTCCACCGCCCGGAGGGTTAGATGCAGATGTTGTAGGTCGCGATTGAGTAGCAAGTGCAGGTGACTGCGCAGCTGTTCCTGGTTGGCCTGGTGCGGGTGTTGGGGGTGACCGACCAGCTAAACCTGACGGTGGAGGTGGAGGGCCATTACGGGGCGAACTATCAATCTTTCCGCTCGCTTCCGTCTTGGTTTGTGCATTCGGTACTGGTTTCCCTTGTCCATTCGTATTTGTGCTTGTCGCTGGAGAGTTCGGTGGGAGCATTTTGCCTTGGTTAATGCTAGGCCTTTGCCCACCGCCAAATGGCGGAGGTCCTGGGCGCCCTTGATTCGGATCCGTTCCAAATTGTGGCTGTTGTACAGCTTGTTGTATATCTGAACATACGTTAGAACCATTGTCTCCCGCGCTTGATGCGGGTACAGACTATGAAGAGGACGTACCCGATTTTTGCAGAGGCTGCAGATTTGGGTATGGTTGGCCTGGATGCTTTTGGAACTAGAAAACTGAAGTCAACTACGGCGTCACCTCGGCGAGAAAGAAAGACAAAACGAAGAGGATACATGACTGAACTTGTCATTGAAATAGGAGAAAGATTATTCATAACAAAACATTAGCAAGTTAGTCTTACCTGTGGCATTTGCTGGTTGACCATTCCTGGTGGCATCATCATGCCGGGAGGTGCTCCCTGACCCACGCCCATCGCATTCATTTGCGGCGTGAACGGTGGTCCTTGTCGCATTCCGTTAGGCATTATGTTTGGCGGAAACATTGCTCCAGCAGGGCTAGGATTAGACGCTCCGCTAGAAGGTGCAGATCCAGCCGGACCTGGAGCCGGAGGTAGAGCTTGCTCAGGCGACCGTCGTTGACGTTTCTGAGCGGGAGGAGAAGCCTCATCCTTCGCTGGAATTTCGGCGTGCTGCTCGAAACGCATTAACATAGCTACTTCTTCGGTAAAGTTAAACGAAGTGAGATTCTACCTCATCTCCAGGCGATACACTGTTGCGTTTTGAACCTCGACCTTGCTGGGTTCGCGCTGAATTGCTAGGACCTGGACCAAATTCGCACATATCAGCACTAAGTAATTTTCGACAAAATACCCTTGGAAAACAACCTGGAGCATTCCGAGATTTGAAGGCAGTTACTAAACGACTCTGGTTGAAAGAAGCCAAGATCAGTTCTCGAAGAGAAGACAGAGAGAATTGACACCGAAGGACGCTGTACCTTCTCGTCCAGTGTAGTTGGGTCTTTATTCCCAAGACCGAGCTCTTGTCGGAGTTCATTGATTGTCGCCGTATCAATTTTCGAAAGCTCCGCATTCAGCTGAGTTACCTGATCGAAGGCCGGACCTCGACCGCCAGGGACGGACATTCCCGAAGGCCCACCGAAATTTGGCGGAGTGGCCGCAACCGAGCGATGTGCCATGCTTGGGCTAGGCTGGGTAATGCTGCTTCCGGATGGCTGCGCTGGTGTCGGAGCACGACTCCCTGCACCCACATTGCCTTGCGAGAATCCAGGCGAACCTGCCACGCTACCGCCGATGCCGTTCGGTGCTCCAGGCGGAAGCATGCCGCGCATGTGAGACTGTGAGTACATATTTGGCGGGATTCCAGCATTACCCATAGGACCAGGACCAGGATATGGTCCCGATGCTCCACCTGGCTGTTGATGCGCCATGGTCGGACTCGGATAGAATGGCAATGGTGGACGACCCGGTTGCCCCTGCATAGGCGGACGGCCATGTCCAGGCATTCCGTTCGGTTGCGGCTGTTGTTGTTGAACATGCGCCGGGAAACCAAGCGGAGGCGGAGCTTGAGGTGGAGGTTGCTGACCCGGCGTCTGTTGTTGCGGGAGACCCTGGGGTTGCCCCGGCGGCTGTTGTCCGGGCCCAGCAGGGCCAATTCCATTCGGCATAGCATGTGCGCTTTGTAAATGGTTCGGATGCCCAGCATGTGGGGGCACGCCCGCTCCGAGGGAGTTTGAGACCGTGGGCATCGTCCCAGGAACACCAGGTATACTACGAAGTCCGTTGGGATAACGTGGCATCGCGCCGGGCACCTGAGGCATCCGAGACTGTGCTACGTGATTCTGTATGCGTAGAACAAGAGATTGTTGAGACAGTGCGGGAGGCGAAGAGAAGGACGAGAGCAAATTAGGGTGTCCAAATGCTCACCTGAATGTAGACCATAGCGTCTTCAGAACCCGAGTTATTGCTCTTCGCAGAGAAAAGTAACCAAAAAACAGACCACCACCTATGCGAAAACGTCAGTCATGTCCCATTGCATGACAACAATGATGGAGATGGAAGGAAATTGTAAGGTGAACGAACTAACTCGTAGAGTAGGCCCTGTTTGGCGTCTATAGGCGGTCGAGGGTTCGATTGGAGCTTCGCCTCTTCGGCGAGCTCACGAGCAGTATTGGTATAGCCCCGCTTTACACAGTAATCCCAGATGTAGATGTTAAACCTGAAGAAGGAACGTCATAGACAGGTCGACGAAAATACGCATGAATGAGTAATATATGGCGCTAGTCAGCCGGAGTCAAAATGGATCTGGTGAAGAGTACGCACATTCTGTCTCCCTCCCAAGAGAGCTCCTCTGTACCGGAGGAGTCTGTTGGGGCAGAAGCAGAAGGAGTGTGGGCGGCCTGAGCCTGCTGCTGAGTCTGCTGAGATGCTGCAGACATGCCGCGCCGACAAGTGATAGATGCCTAGAGGAAGATGGCGATATATCGGAGGCGGAGATATGACTTGCAGAAAAGGAAGGAACTGGAGGAGAAGGAAGAAGACCTGCGTTTAGCTGCCGCAGGAGTGATGGGAGAGGAAGAGCGAGCTGAGGCGGTATCGAAGCTCACAGCAAGTCAGTCACAAGGCCCTCAAGTGCTGTAACAGCAGAATAACAGTCAACAACTCCGGCCTCTGCACGGAGGCCTCGACAGAGTATCAGGTTCAGTGAGGACGACGAGGAAGAGGAGGGCGAGGGCAAGATGGAAGGACGAAGAGACGGACGTCGGGAGGCGCGGGGCGGGAGAGGACGAGCAGGAGGAGACGAGTATGAGGGTGTGACAAGCTGTGACAGGATGTGACAGCGTGTGATAATGTCTGAGTCTCGTGGTCACCTCCTGTTTGTATTTCTTCTATTCTCTTTATAATATTCTGCCGACGGCGAGACCGAGCAAAAGAAATGACAACCGAAAGCTTGTAGTGCTGGCAGACTGATGCAGCACTAGCACTGTGGCCGTCTGCGTCAGGCTACTCAACAGATAGCCACGTCGAATTGTTCCCATCCCAATTTCTCCTTAATCTTAAATCTACACTCTATCTACTGCTTTTCAATCATCCCCTACCATCCACATCATCACGCCCGCTTTCAGACTCCAAAAAAGGATATGACATTGAGTGGGCGAAGTTCTCCGTACATTGGCCTCTCCTTCTTTCTTTCTACTTCATATATTATCCGTGATGTTTTTTTGCAACAGACTCCGTATCCGGTCTTCGCGAAGTTCGTTCATGAGACTTGATCTGAAACGTGAGCGAGTCATCGCATCTCATCGCACCGCCAGCCGCTTGCTGCGTCTATCGTTTAAGCATACGGATTCGATCTTACTTTCCTCTACAAACCAACAATGCTAATGTTTTACGGCCCCAAAAACTCACAATCGGCTCCAATACTTTAATCTACTAGTCCGTCCACCTCATTTACGTTTATTACTCCCGTCCGATCCCTTCTACCAGCAGCCCAAAGCTCCAATTTCACGCACACTCTGGCCGAACCAAACGCATCGAGATGTTTCTTCCACACCGAATTCCGAAGGGCCAACTTGTGTCGACTTTCTTCTAGTGCCAGACGATCTTTCTTCGCGCCGAGCCCTTCGCCATCTCTGCAAAAGGGATGTTCTTCTAGTGCAGTATTACTACTGTAAGCGTGTTCAGTCCGCGAAGGGGCTGTTGTCGACCTGAAGTCGAATAGTCGCGATGAAATAGCGGAGCTTGCTAGAAACAAAACATTCCTAATCAAAGCGACAAGGAACTGGCTGTCATAGCCATACCTCCCTTCACAATTTCATGTGAGGTTCCTTTTTCGTTCCGACAAGGGACTCCTGTCGAACTCGTAAGGCAACCTGGCTTTGATGACCCGCGTGCTTTGGACGAGACATTCTCGGCAACGGATCACTGTTCATGATCAGCAAAGATTCAGATTCGCAATACTACTAATATTGTGAAGGTTCTCGTTTCAGACACACGACGCCAAGGGCCTCATAGACCTCGCGATCAGTTATGAGTTAACAAGGCAACCTGGATGGATATTCGGGCAACACTATTCCCGTCTCCATGCACTTTTCAACCTGCGTCATTGACAAGGTCTCTGTCAACCTCGCCTTCCGTCTTCAGCCGAAGTGTGCATACGGAGTAACTCACGTCTGTCCAGGACTCCTGAGTCTCGAATCTCGAATCCTCAAGTTTACTCTCACATCGCCCAGGTCGACCGTTCTATTATCAACCTGCTCCATTCTAGTTCGCCTTATCTCCAAAGTTTCCCGAGAAACCAGGAGAAAAGCCTCCTCTCCGTATCTCTTCTCCGTGGACTTATCCTCGTCTATAGCAGGACAAAGGAACGAGGCCGCCGACGGAATCACGGAACCAAGGGATCGTCGGTCACTCGACCCTGTTTCGTCCGCTTTTCCTTCCAATTCTTCGTCTTTTCTTTTCCTCTTACTCACCTGGTCGCGATTGATCATTCCCTTCCTTTGTCGCCCATGTGCTCCTCTTACGCTTACACTATGTTTCTGCCGCGTGTCTATCCCGGGGCATTCGCATTTCAAGACTCAAATAAAACTTTGCTCAAGAGTAGCTCGCCGCTACGTACTAGAACACCGTTGTAACGTTCCATCAGCCACATCCTTATCTACACGTACAGTGACACTCAGTGTTCTTCTGCTCTTATAAACTCTCCGTTCCGATCAGTTCGCTTCTACATGCCGTTCTGCAACGCTATCTGTCAAGCTTATTTATTCAGCTACTAAGGATTCACGCATCATATGGTGACCGCGATGCTTGTCATTCGCCTCGGTGGCCACTTCTGCTGCTTGGGCCGATCTCTGATATAGAGACTACCTATTCTCAGACATATCCATTTCGTAACGTGTAGGTGGGTCCGCCTTCCATTAATGTTATCGGAAGAAAGTGATAATGCACTCATACTCCACTTTTATACGTCGCTATACATATACCACTACCTCTATTAGTCGCGTCAATAATACTACTCGAATCCTCTTCTTGGCAACTCCCCGCACTACTCATAGTGACTGGTGTCTTTCGGACCCATCTCGGAAGTTCCGATATACATTTTCTTCTTACTTCTTGGGACTTGTTGGGTCAACACACAAAGTTAGTATCCTCTACCATAGTCGTGAGTTTCACAAAGCATCGTAATCATGCTACTAGTTCTTTATGTTCTGTAATCAATGAAGGCTGGACATAATATCGGACCATATCAGTTATACGACTCCCCTTGCTATGCTCTGTCGGGGCGGATGACTAAATCGATCAAGCATCCTTCGACGACTCATGCCTCGCGGGCTTCTACACACTCGACTGCATTTGTCATAGATTACAAAGTACCGAGAAGTAGGCTGAGAGATCTGAACCGTGGTAAACATGCGTGCGTATCACTTACACAAACTGTAGCCGCATCAACAAGTACGAGACTAACCTACGGTTTCGAAAGACACAGAAATGCCTCGAAATGAAGGTAAGGCAAAGATGATTCGTAAGAAGTGGAAAATACGAATGTAGAGATGAATCGCAAAGGTGAGAAGAAATATCTGATCTTGGATGTAACTACGCGCGTGGCTACGCAGTCAGGGTAGAGTTGCGCCGTGAACGATTGGTCTAAAACTTCATTTGACCAGCTACCTTAAGATCGCGAAAACAGTGAGTCCCCAGGAGAAAAATAGATCACAGTCTAAAACGCACCTCGGATGCAATTTTGTTGGACAGACTTCGAAGGGAATCAATGGCGTGCTGCCATTGTTCACTAATAATAGTCTTGCAAGTTGTGCACGACCACTTATCTCGTGTCCAGGAGCCCATGGGATATTCTAGTAGCTCCAGACGAAGAGGTGCATGATACACTGCAGGGATGACCTGATTTTGAACGAAGTACTTCCATCAGTTCGCGCCGCCCCCGAATCTGCAATCACTGTGTCGATCAGAGCATCTGTACAATATCGACTGAACTTCTTTCGTCGGTTCAGCTCTAGTCGGTTCCACTTTATATTCGTAAAACTCGTGGTCAGTATTAGAGGCCTTTCGGAGAACGAAAAGGATTTCTGCCTTCACACGTCGATGGAATTTCAGCAGATTGAAGTAATGTGCTGCTGATAGAGCTTCGAGCTCCTCGACGTAGACGTCCTCGATGGGAGTGCGAAGCGAAGCAATAGCAGCCAAACACGTCTCCTCAGCAAGCTTGTGTTGACAAGCTATTGCGTATACTCGCAAAGGTTGGGTGCCCAAAGCCTTCTCGGAAACCAATACGCGACACATGCACTGAACGACGACCTCCATTTCTTATTTCAACGCTGCAGCTAAAACCGTTTCGGTGAGACTGAGGTCCTCAACGACAGGATTTTTGACCGGATAGCACAAGCGCAACAGTATGTCTAACGTCCGACTATCCTCAGATACGGATATCGTAGGAACATCGCTTTGATCTTCAGGCTGAGGAAGCGAGAACAGGGACTGAAAAAACGGGGAAGCGATAATGAGGATCGCTTTTACGACATAGAAGTTATGGCTATCTGCAGAATGCAGGATGACATCGCCATTAGGCTGCAAGAAAGGCTCAGAAACCATGAACGACGGCCTTGGGGCTGGAAACGAATGGATCGAGCTACGGTAGGCTGTTGAGTGCGCCGTTCCAACTCCTTCCAGTTCCACGCACGCTTGCCTGTCTATAAGCACAGTCACACGCGGAAGAGGCATGTTGAACGCGTTTCGCGTTTCGCGCGCGTGTGACCAGAACGATATTAAGAACCGTCTGTGATATAGTTTCGATTCTGAACGAACGAATCTATCAAGTCGGAGGGAGACATCAATCGGCACGTATACGCCATTGGCATTGTAAATCGCCCTACGGTGTAATACCCTACAGTTCCTATATTACGTCGGTCTAAATTCTAGAACACATTCTTTCTGGACCGCGATGAATTGAAGTGCGAAGGAGAAATGAATCTTGTAATGCCGATTGCGAATTTAATGCTTCCGTCTCGGAACCCCGGATATCTGAATCTGAAACGATAATGAAAGCTACATCATTGTCGTCTTGTGTATAAATGAACTTGAATAGATATCTGACCTCAAACATGATTATATATAGTTCACTCAGGTAAGGCAGCCTTCGGATACTGAACGATAGAACTTCGTTCGCCCACTACCCTGTTATTACGAGAATAGGTCAGTATTAAGCAGAGATACGAAGAATTATTATTTGGCAAGTACTTGAGATGCCCATTTGTCGGAAGAGACTCGAAGGGAATCAACAGCTCAATGTCGTCGTCCACCAATAGTAGCTCCGCAAGTGGCAGTTCTCAATTCCTCGCTGTGACAGGTCATATGAATTTGCTGGAAGCAGAAGGGGAGCATTACACATGGCAGGAATGGCCTTTCAGTAATGAAGGCCTTCTACCAGTCTGCGACTCTGCTCTTGCATCTCCCGTATCGATCAGAGCACATACATTGTACCGACTGCACATCACGCGTTGGCTCTCCTCTAGTCGATTCTACTCTTTATTCGTAGAGCTCGTGGGGAGTATTCGCGACGAATCGAAGAACGAAGAAATTCAGCCTTTACACGGAGATGTAATTCTAGTAGACTGAAACAATGAGCCGTCGGTAACGTTTCGAACTCTTTGATGTATATCGATTGCTGCGGTACGAGCTTCATCTATTAGCTTGAGTCGGCAAGCTATTACGTAAACTCGCAGAGGTTGCTTTCCAAAGCCCACCTCAGGACCAGTACGTGATACATGCCTTGCATGACGGTTTCCATTTCGTACTTCAATTCCAGGCTGCATCAAGAACGTGTTCCACGAACTCAGCATCCTCTACGATAGGCTTTATGATTGGGGGAAGATAATGCAGTAGTACATACAACGTCCTACAGTCCTCAGAGACCGATAAGACAGCATCATTTTGCTCTTCGGGCTGTGGGAGGGCGAACAATTGACTTGAAGAATGGAGACGCAAGATTACAGCACTTTGCATAAGTAATGGCACTGCCTTTTTGGGAACAAAGTAAATCAGTTTATATCATGTGACAAGCCTGACTTCGTGAAAATTTGGCCTACATCTAAGGGTCAACAGCATCATGAAACTACCAATTACAGCTTCTCGGTACAAATGTGTTACTCATGGGAAAAGTGAAGCATATATTTTCTCAGTAATGATAGTTAGGACAGATCTTCTCAGAATGCTTGGCTGACCAATACTGCTCTGAGTTGAGAAGGAATTCAATTTTATTGTACAGATCAAATCACTTTTTTTGACATTTGGCAAATAGTAGATATTCCATACTTGATTTACGAGCTTGTTGTAAGTGATTTGGTTGAGGAGTAAGCCCTGGACAAAATGAATACTATCGGAGGAAGCAAGTTTGGACAGGAGTCTGACGGTGAAGTCCATTTTCCCACCTGCTTTCTGAAACAAACTCTCTTTGTTCAAAAAAGTCCAGAGTGCCATTACTTATACAAAGCGCTGTAAGAATAATTTTGGAAATAAAGAAGTCCTGGTTGCCAGAAGAGCGTAAGACCACATCACTGTTTCGGAGTAGGGAAAGCGGCGGAGCCAAACAAAACAGTGCCGTCATGGTAAACTGGCAGGACCGTATTTCTATTCGACTGAGCAAATACTTACCTAAACGATATTCCCACAGTTACAACAGTGGTTGTAATCGTGAGAAAGTCGATTCCGACTTCCAGCGAGGAGTGTGAGGCGACCTTCACACCAACGTTCACTGACCAGCTCATCGTAGCCATGGCCTCCAGGGTGGCTGTTTCGTCTCTGCGCTCTGCCGGTGAGTCTCATGGCTCCCTTCGGGCTCGTCCTTGCCGCCTGATGAGAGATAATAGCAAGCAGGGTGCGCCCTGTACCAGCGGTATCTGTCCTCTCCAAATCAATCACTTCGTACGTTCATCCCGAATGCGACAGAGATTGCAGCAAATTACTTAAATTTTGAACTGATTCAGCAGGCGGAACATGTCCTCCGATCGTCAGCCGCCCTCTGAGCGAGCTTCTTCTATTATCAACTCTGTCCCCTCGTCAAACCTGGTCACGAAAACAGGTACTATCATCCTCGGAACTGGCCTCACTGCCGCTGCGATTTCCCAAGAGCTGTATGTCGTAAATGAGGAGACAGTCATTCTCGTCGGAACAGCCATTCTTTTCACTTATATCGCCAAGGTGCGTTCAATCGTCCTCTCGATGCGCCTTTTTTTAATTACCTTAACCGGATACGGTAGGTTATGCGCGAGCCGTACAAGAACTGGGCAGAAGGTCATATCAACAGGATCCGTGGTATTCTTAACGGTGCACGTGCCGAGCACACTGAAGCTGTCAAGACGCGTATCGACTCCGTCGCTCAGATGAAGGATGTTGCTTCTATCACTGAGGGTCTTTTCGCGCTCTCGAAGGAGACTGCACAAGTCGAATCCGAGATTTTTGTCCAGCACCAGAAGGTTGCCCTTGCCTCTGAGCTCAAGACCGTTCTCGACAGCTGGGTTCGCTACGAGCAGCAGCAGAAGGAGAATGAGCAGGCGCAGCTTACCAGGACTGTCGTTGACTCGGTACTTAAGAAGCTTAGCGATGAGAGGACGCAGCGCGAGATTCTTATCAGCGCAATTGCGGAGGTGGAACGTAAGTTCTATTGAACTCTCTGGTAGCAAGCGCCTGATGTTGTCGTTTCCCTAGAACTCGTCAGGACAAAGGCTATCTGATTGTCCTTATGTCTAAAAATACTTTAATTGCGACAATAGATTGTGATTACGCATAACCAATTTACTCTGTGTGAAGCTCGACATTGATCTTAACGTATGCGGCGTTCGCACAAATGAAGAGAATGGTGAGTCGACATTCTCAGTACTTTATCCAGCGAGATGAAACGCCAAATTCATCCTTGTTCTAAGAGTCCTGGGACCGTCGCTTGCGACGTCGTTCGCCAGGGCGTTGACGAGAAACGGGTTGCCGGCTACGTGCCAAAAATCTGATTCTCTTTATGTGCTTGTGTTCATGTCCTCAAGTAGCTGACTGTCTATTTTAGAGTGCATTATATGTACCAAAGGGGCTACACTATCAGGTCTTACTTTCTGCGCTACACAAATTGAAGCAAACACAAACGCAGCATGAAGAGATCAAAACAATGGGTAATATAGCGCAATAAATACGTGGTATGAAATCTAACGGTAGAAACAAGAGGTGATGGTATCCGCAAAAGCTACAAGATGTCGAAGATAGGGTCAGAACAGTCAGAACAGAAAGGAGTGTGTGAATACGTCTATGTCGGCCAGCGCAAACTATAAGGTGCGAATTTCCTGCGCGCATAAGGATATTTGACGTCCTGCGTGGAATTTAAGGATAGGTATCGCGGATGTGGAGCACTCGAAGTCACGTCGGACCTCTCGGAGACATCGACGCTGCCTTCCTGTCAACGCTAATATGGTTGTCGTCGTACTCGAGGGTCAGTACGTAGGTACCATCAACAAAGGCAATGCCGTCGCTGTCCCCGACGTCGCTCTGCTTTGAACCGAAGACGCTTACGGAGTCCGCAGCGGCAGAACCCGCAGTCAGAGTCTGTTCGTTCCTGCGAACAGCGCGATCTGGCTCGTTACGACGCGGAGGAAGAGGAGGTTTCGTCTTTGGGAGGCCCGCTTCCCGAAGTTTGCCATCCGTGAACTCCTTACTCGTCGACATCTCGAAACCTCTGGTAAACGTGCCTGTGCGTGGGCCATAGCCAAGAAACGGATATGGAAGGATAGGAGGTGAGGATGAGGATGGAGGCCCGACAATAGTCATGCGCCGGATTGCTATCTGCTGCTCACGGAGCAGCCGACGCTTCCGCTTTTTCCAGAACAGTAATGCGGTCAACAGTATCATAAACAGCGCACATACTCCTCCAATTGTGCCAACTATAACTGTTGTTCTGACCGAGTGAGACTGCGAAACCGGGTTTGAAGTTGGTTCATCGTCGGCTATCGATGGCTGGCCCGAGGAAGGAGAAGGAGAAGTCGATGAAAGTGGTGAAGAAGATACAGACGCGACCGCGTGCGACATATTGAAGGCAAAAGAACGTCGTAATGAGTAATTCAAGAATTTCGTGTTCTGTGGCGTGCGTAGGTTGAACGTTTACTTCGTCTTCTTGTATGCTCCGCTCAACGACTGCACAGCAATATGTCACGTCCGTGTGTGTTTCAACGAGTGGGCGCATAAAAAGGCACGCGGGGGGTCGCAGGTTCGGGATCATCCCAAGTAGGTTGTCGGAAAGATATAAGGGTCATTACATCCCGGATATCTGGAAGACTCGATGCCGGCATCCCCAAAGGGAGTTCCGGCCACACCGAAAGCATCACGCGCAAGGACTAGCAGTGGCTTTCATGACGGTTGCTAGTGTTGACGTTAAGTATTTATACGTGTCTACGGCGTTAGCTCCAGTATGGCTGCCTTCGTAGCATTCACCTGATTTTACACGGAAGGCATGATACGCTTGCCTTGGCAGTTGGTTCACGGACGTAGGCTCGGCTGTGCTAGACTATAGGATAAGATTATATCGCTGGATTTGTCCACTCATAGTGCGTTCCGCAGCCCCAAAGACTCCAACTTGCGACCTGCGGAAGATACTCTTCTCGTCGACTTAAAGGAAATGTGTTGCACACCTGCGCCTCTGCCTCCTCAGTCGCCATGCCCGTATCCCCGAGCGGAGTCTCCGAGCACAAATATCAATACGAATTGTTTGGTTGGCCCGTCGCTTACCCCGGTAAGCACTAACATGCACAAACAAGTCATCTTCATCCTGGTATGTCAGGGTATGTCTTCAAAGCTATGCAATGTTAAGGTGCCTTTCATGATTAGAGGTGTTTAATGGCTTTTGTTGCTATATTCTCAGCGGTGGTAACTGTGTCCGTCTCGACGCCACCGGCAAGATTTGTTGAGCAGCTTGTAGTGCGCTCATCTCCTTTCGCTGCTGCTCAACGTCCTGGCGGCGAAGACGTCGCCAAAAGAGGAATACAAGGAGACTAACGAGTAACAGTACACCCACGAATCCTCCAATTGTGCCTCCAACTATGGCTCCGATCGGCAGACGGCTTGAAGATGAAGGCGTCGCGGTAGGAGAGAATAGTGTCGTCGCGGGAGCGAAACTCGGCGTAAATGACGAAGTCGGGAGGGTCTGCGACGGCAGAAACGAAGTCGTCACGCTTTAACGGTTATGAGCCAAAGGACGAATCCATGCCCTATTTCAGATACCTCACCTAGCATTCGATACGGATATCTTGAAGAAATCGACGTCGAGCCGCGTCGTAGGAGTCTCCGAGCTTGCTTCCCCGTCTTCGGGAAGATAGGTCACCGCGACCGTCGTCAACTGACTCTCATCCAAGCCCTCAAAAGCCCAAAAATTTCGCGAAGGGCTAAACACTCTGCTTTCCAATCTCCCGGATGGCAAAGAAGAGACAGTGAGGTTGGCCGTTGCGTTCGAGACTTCTGAAGTTTTGACATACAGCGCCGACCCTGACGGATATCGCTATTTTAACTACACGAACCTTTTTTTTGAACTTATTATAGCAACAGCGCTCCGACGCACCTCGAAATGTAAGGAAGACCTGCGGGAGAATGTTCCCAGTGATTGCTGTGGGTCCATTTGTCGAAGTGACGGATCCGTTTGACGATCCCGGGAGATCAACAATAATCCTATATGGAACATTTGTCAGGTCAGAAATAGCTTAGCGTTTGTTTAGATATACATACCATCCTCCATCACACTCTTCACCGTCGTTGCAGAGGC